>JAIFRP010000030.1:9183214-9209266 GCA_032403825.1 Odynerus spinipes
GAGAGAGAGAGATTTCTATCGTAGCAAGGGAAGGCGGGAGTCCTCCCACTTTAATATCCCGCTTTCGTCCCAATCGGCCTAATTGGAATCGAGCGTACGAATTTCACGAGGACGAAGTACTCGTAGGATCGTAACGTCGTTACTGGCCATCGCGACGAGGGTGAGTCCTTCCCTTGTCTGCCGTAGAGTCGGCGTCCCCTCCTCGTTGCCGATCGTTCCGTTACCTCCGCGATCGATTGAGTGTGCTCGTACTACCCGATACTCGTACGAACGCGCTCTCGCGCTCGAACGTATAGCCGAACACCACTAATATACTCGTCTAACATAAGGCTCTCCACTACACGCTCTTTCCCGTGACGCGTACACGATTCGACGTGCTTAGGGAGCGAGCGAGCGCGCGCTCGCACATATACATACACTACCGGTCAAAAGTTTAGAATTACTTGCTGATTTCCATAAAAATCGAATATATCGATAGATTTTGAAATGATGTATCATTATTATATCAAATATTAAGAAGCGAAATTAGGTTCTAAGAGATTTCAGCATTTTCTTATGTCCGTAATGCTCTTTTATAGTATTTACACTCATTTTAAGACAATGCTCGGAAAAACTTTTCTACCGTCAGGAAAACTATTCTGTTAAATTTCTATTGGATGAATCTTGGGGCCGAAGAAACAAATCGAGCTTTTGTCATATTTCCTCACCAACCTAAGAGAATAATTCTCATTCTTTGATAAAAAAAAAAAAAAAANNNAAAAAAAAAAAAAAAAATAATACAAAATGTAAAACATACTACTCATAAGTTTTCTGCCAACTTATTTCATATAAATTAAATTTTTCTTCTTCTAAATATCCCGTTTCTCTAAATCTATATAGTGATTCGAAACTTTTGGCCGATAGTGTATACCGACATACGTACGTCCAAACATAGCACACGTGAGATACGAAACGACGTGCTCGACGATGGAAATACCGAATTGAAGGAGCATTTAGTCGTTACACTACCCTCTACGTTTCTATATCTCTATGTACCGCGCAGCCCCTGTTTACGCAAGCGTACCTACACGCTACGCGCGTGTACACATATCGCGCGGAATTATGCCCGCGATACGCTGATACGCGCGCGCGCGCGCGCGCTCGCCCTACTAGGAGGAGGGGAAGAGATCGAGTTCTGCGAAGGAATACTATGCGAAGCCATTATGTGCGCTACAACCGGAGCACGCTCGTGGCGGTAATGAAATACGCTAAGATGAAATATCAAATTAACAAAGTACCTCGCTTATTGTATTACCAGACGATTACGTCACCTTCCTAGTCTCTTTCCAGTAACGTCCTCGACGCTATTTCGATCTTCCGTAATTAGCGTAGACACAGCAGCAGGAGTAACAGCAGAAGCATCCGATTCCGTCGAATCAATTAATTTGATCGTCGGATCATTCGATCGCGCTAACGGCAACGGAATATTTCCAACCGTCGCGCGACCAAGTTTCTAGGTTAAACGTTCAGGTCCACTATGCACGAAGAAAATCTCGCTCTCTCCTTCCACCTATTTTTTTCATCCACTTTTCTCACGAACGACGGTCACTTTCTCGCTAATAAAGCGTCACGCGTAATAATAACACGTCTCGACTTGTGCGTAACGCAATTACGAGAGTTAAATTATGTAGCACGTGATTTATCCCATCCCGGTGGCACAAGAATTTCTAAAAAAAAATTCTACACAAAAAGCGTTCATTTGGCGAAAGTGTTCTCGTAGCAACGGTAGCCGCACTGCTCGGAATTATTTTTGGATTATTAATTACTTTGAAGAACGTATAACTGTTCCTCTAGACAGAGGATCCCCACAAAGTGATTTAAATGAGTGCAAAGTCCGATAAAACGAGTAGTTTTTAATTTCACACACACACACACACACACACACACACACGACCGCAATGATAAAACAACATCGCGGAAATATCCCGGGATTCGACCGCGAAGAATCAAGACAGCGTTATTAGGCTCATTTACCCCCGACCCGTATCGCCTTGCGTCTCGGTCCGTACTAACTGATCACGCGCATTTGGTAAAAAGCCGTTGGTAATATCCAGCTAATTTCCAGGAATATGGGGGCGGGCGATACGTAAAATCGGCAACATCGGGAAATCGCGTCGACGAGCGTCGTACGAGACGACGACGAACGATACAAAAAGCCGTGTGGAGGGGAGAGGGGGCGGGGCAGTCTCCTCGACACGGCGTACGCAAAAAACATAACGGCCGTTCAGCTCGTCCTTATATCAGATCGAAATAACGAAATCGAGTTCGACGAAAATCCTTCGTAGCTTGTATATTCGAGTTATTCGGTCAACGATCAAACTTCCAGGAACGAACTTGACGAACTTCCGATCGATGTTCTTTGACCGCGGACACGGAGACTATAGCAAACTATCTCCGTAGTGACCGATGACGCGCAAACCGTAATTGAATTTCTGCCACGATTAACCTCCGCAAAACTATATAGTATATTAATATATATACCTATATAGTGACGTTTCGCGAACACTCGCTCGGATGGCATTCAAATTTTAACGTTTCGATCAAATCCCATTTCTGCGTTGCATTTTCGAACGAAAATTCAACAAACGTTCCGAGTTGCGAGCTGAACGCGTTGATAAATCCGATTGAAGGGAGAAAGAGAGAGAGAGAGAGAGAGAGAGAGAGGGATAGAAATATGTAGAAGAAAGTTCTTTCATAGCAGCGAATTAATCTGGCTTCCTGTACGGTCTCGTCTTTGAAGGATGGTCGACGATCGTAGAAAAGAAGGAAAAGGACGATGGTCTATGGAAGAAGACGTACGAAACGGTAATAGCCACTCTCTTTTATTCCCCAGTCAAAAAAATGAGCCTTTATTTCATCGTAGGAACGCGAGGAAAGCCGCATTTCTGGCACCTAAATGGCCAAGAAACGAGACATAGACTTCATATAAAAAGAGAGAGAGAGAGAGAGAGAGAGAGAGAGAAGAGTTGGTGGGTTCGGCTGGAAAGTAGAAAAGACGGAAGACGAAGCGAACGCGTACACAGGCTGCCAGCCGTGGTCCGATGGTGTACGCAATGCGATGGTTTATTGCTAATATTTCCTCCGAAGTAATATTGGCTCTAGCAACGAGTTTTTCTCTCTCTCTCTCTCTCTCTCTCTCTCTCTCTCTCTCTTTCTCTTTTTCTTTCTTATACCTCGTGAGAAATCTTTAAGAACGATATAGCTACGGTACACAGTCCGACGCCATTCGAATCGCTCAAACGAGTATCGCGCGTTCACGCGTGATATTCCAGCGATGGCGGAGCTTCAAAAGGACATTACTCGTCTTGGCTGTCGTCAGAGTGGGAAGTCGTACGCGACATAAAAGATATATCCGTTCTTTCGTTTCGACCGAAGAGAGAGATACAGAGAGAATATCACGGCGAGGCTCTACCTTTCGGGAAGAGGGAACGATAAAAAAAACCTTTTCTTTCGCGTTACACCTTATTGCGTAACGCTGATGCAAGGTATATTAATATTTACGAGTGTAGGTCAAACGAAATTTGATTTATACGTTCTATGGTCGTGAAGCGATTCGGTCGCGTTCGTAAGCACATCGACGAATCGTCTACGAGATCGAGACGATAGGGTTTCCCCTTCTCCTTCCCCTTTCTCTCCTCCTTCAGCGGGCTATTACGCGCGTAAATATGACACTTGCAAATTTATCGGGGGCTATTCCTCGCCGACGAATCGTCTTGCCAAATATCCGATCGGGCGATTTCGGAGAGCATACTGGCGACGTGATCGCCATAACGCGAGGATATCGTCGCGCGCTCTTTCCGTCTTTTCCTCGAGATTTACGGAAAGCCTTGCGTGGCACGATAAATAAAAGGAAGAGGAGAGCTCGATGTAAAGGGAATATTCTTCGAGGCTCGTAAAAAAAGAGCTTACGGCTAATTTTCTTTTTTAAACGGATGCGATAGAGATAGAGAGAGAAAGAGAAAGAGAGAGAGAGACAACAGCTCGAGAGACCACCCTGAAATAAATGTGTGGGAGTGAAATAAATCACTACGTGTGTATGTGTGTATGTGTGTTATGTGCGCGCGTGAGCGCATACGAGGCCGTTTCGCATGCGCTGGATTAAACGTAACGAGTGCCATTCTTTGCCATTCTCGCGAAGAGAGAGAAAGAGAGATAGAGCGAGGAGAGGGGGCGGGGGGGTGTAGCGCGGGGGGCCAGAAGAGATTGCGCACCGAGAGGATGGACGGCGGACAAGCGAGCCTTTCAGACCTCGTACGACGGCATTAATAGCTTCCAGAATTAAACGACGAGGACGATGATGATGCGCCGAGCCGAGTCACGGCGCGCGATCTCCTCTTCTCGATTCGCCTTTCTCCTTTTACTTTTGGATCTTCGAAATCGCTCGAGGAAACTGCCACGCGAGTGTAGCACACAAAAATGGAGAAAAATGAGGATAACGAGAGCGCGAAATCGTTCACCCTCTCTCCCCTCCACCCCCTCCCCTCGTTCTATTATCTCTTTCGCTATTATAGTACGTATATCGGGATATTGTTTTCTTTTCTATCGAACGACCGCAAGAGGAGTCGCGATAACGTGACTATGATCGGCAAGTTATTGCTCGCCGACTCGTAACGCTATAGGAACAATTTAATGCGACGACGAACTCTGATCGCGCGTTTGATTTACGTACATGGATATGCGCGCGCGTACATACATACACGCGATAGAGGAAAGAGGCCACTATATGGGAACACGTAGAAAGCGAGTTCATCGTTATCCGTATTATTGACTCGATCTCTATGAATTTCGATGATAATATTCCGCGTCGTTTCGTGTCGCGAAGTACGGATAAATATATCCCCGCGTGTATGCATTCGCATATGCACGTCTTCAAATCCGTATTATTTTTATACGCGTCGCTATCGAGCAGCTTTATTACGCGTCACCGCGGAATCTCTGTGGAAGAGGAACGATCGATTCGTTAAGTGGTCAGAGAATATTGACGCGCTCCAATTATGCCGACGAGTGAGATAGTGACGTATTAATGCATTCTAATTCCGTGATTACCTTCCGGACTATGGAAAACGTTATGGCTTATGTTGGTCGAATAATGGGGATCGTTACGAAGTGTGTCGAGCTAGACGCCGCGACGGAATTTCCTTTCTCTTCGTTTCAACGGATTCGTACTCTTATTTCTCTGGCTGAGAGCAACGAAAGAGAGTGTACTATATATATATATGTATGTATATGTATTTAACGTACGCAATTTCGATGTTTCGCTCTTACCGAAAGAAGAGAAATAAATATAGGTCGTGCGTAACGAGCGTATCCGTGTCCGCGATTACGAGTCGCGCGATGCGCGTTCGATCGATATTTTTGCTTTTTTATTTATTCGCAGCGGAAGCGTTTAATTTTTTGGCGAGCTTAATGTAATAAAGAGAAAAAAAATGACGAAGGGATAAAGTTCCAATTGGATTTCACGTCACGCGTTATTTAATCTAAAACGTTATTTGCCTCCCGCTTCCAATGGCGAGAAACGTTCTGGTATAAAAGATTACACGTGATTTTTACAAAAAGTCTTCTCGCCCGTTCGATTCGTCGAACTCGCGGAGAACTGACGTCGCCCCCTCGGGCGTTGAATAATTGTCTCTATTAATAACTGCAAATTCAATTTTCACATTCAATATCCGTGAGAGAAGGCATTTAGGCGGTGGGGAGACAGCCGCGCCCTGCTCGTATCTTTTCCTACCTCTCCACCCATTTAATCGCGCTCCGTTCTATATATATTCTTATATACATACCTATATGTATATGTATACGTGCGTGTGTGTCTGTATGCTCGAGCTATATGTTGAGTTTCTTACGTCGAGAAAACGATAACGCCATAAAAATAGTCGCGATGTCTCGGATGCGTCCTGAACGATAATAATGATAGTAGAAAAGTTTAATTTTATTCTTTTATAAAATACCCTTGTTTTTCCTTCGTAAGGATACACCAAAGTTGAATTCCTTAGTAGGAGAAGTAGAACGTAGACGTTCGTATTGCAGGTTTTTTAAAAATCTTATTGCGTTATCGGATTAACAGATAGAGAATATGTTATTTACTTGAAATTTAAGATTGAAAAATTGCACTTGTAATTTTTGGTTAAAATGTAGAAATAAGATCACATTTTTCGAAAATTTGCATAGAATATACTACATTTATTCGGACCTTTAGAATAAAGTCATGATACGATAAATAATATTATTGCTGTCGTCGCTTCATAATTCAAAGAATTTTTCCATTTCGAGTAATCGCGTTTCATGGCAAAACGACAACAACGGGTCGGGAAAAATTGACGGAGTTCGCAAAGACCACGAATACATCCGACCGTTGCTAAAACTAGTCGCGCATATGTTAGCTCGATAAAGTTTCACGCGAAAAAGCGAAAAATAAGGATCGTTGGAAGCGGACGATCCAAGTCGATCATCGGTGTTTCTCGCGACGAAATAATGGAAGTAAGGTTTACCTTGATACTGTCGTAGCAGGCGGTGACCCGTCCATTCTGCACCTCGACGTTGGCCGGCGGATGAGCGAACTTGCACTCCGTGTCGGGCCTGGTGCACTTGTTGCGTTGAAACTCTCTGCAAACCTCGAGCTGGAGCCACCGCGAGTCCTTGCCATTGAGTAGGTTATTCATGTTGACCATTGCCATTCTCCCAGTCCAAGAAGAACGCGCGAGAAACTTCTCTCGCTCTCGCCGATAAAAGACGAGAAGAAAGGAAGATGGCGGAGAGACGACGAAGACGGACGACGCCTTGCTCGAGACGAAGACGAAAACGAAGACGAAGACGATGAAGAAGAAGAAGAAGAAGAAGAAGACGAGGGCGTAGTCGCACCGGGTGTCGTTGGAGAAGGTTCCTTCCCCTTTTTTCTTCCTTTACTCCTCGTTCACTCGCGTCGACCGATCTTTTTACCAAGGATATACACGCTTTCGTTTTATTCGAGCATCGACCGCGCGGCACCTACGAGGATTTCGTGAAACGAGGCCGTTCGGATGCACACACAGATTCGTTCACTCTCACGCTTGCACGCGCACCTACACACGCACGCAGTCTTTCACTCCAGACCTCGTGCACGGAATCACAAAAGTGCCGCGAGTCGTTGCGTACTTACTGCGAACCTTTCGATGCCGATGCGCTCTCGAGGATGAATGATCGAGGACGTACTACTTCCTCTCTACTTCCTGGAGAATCGAACGACGACGAACGCGTATCCTCTCGCACCTTCTTCTTCCGGTTCCCGTGTAATGTATTCGCGAGTCACGCGAACTGGGCTCGATTCGCGTATCACCGATCGAAGGACGACGCGCGTCCTTATCGCGAAGCGCTTTCGACGGTCGCGCTTTATTAGCCCTCGTTATCGATCCGATAGACTGATATATTAGTCGTGCGGGATTTCTCAGGCTAGGCTGCTGCTCTTGCTGTTGCTGTTGCTGTTGCTGCGCGCTCTGGCTGCGTTAGATTAGAGGAAGTTTGGCGGCGAAAGAGAAGTGCGTCGTGTGTATGAAAAGTGTTGGAGCGAAAGAAAGAGAGAGGGGGGGGAGTGAGAAAGAGCGAAAGACGGAGAGTGAGTGAGTGAGTGAGAGAAAGAGAGAACACAGCCTTCCTCTACGGGCGAACACTCTCTTCGTTGTATCCGTTGGCGTTGCGTTGTAATTTCGCTGTTACTCCACCGTTTCTCTTGAGGTTTTTTTATTTTTTAGGAAGCGCCGTGGACGCTGTGTGCGTGTCACTACTATGCCGTTCTCTTGCAACTGCTCCTTTCCTCGTCGGAAGATCTCGACTTGGCCGAAGAAGTAGAAGAAGAGGAAGAAGAGGTAGTAATAGTGGTAGAAGAAGTAGAAGAAAAAAGTGCGATGGAACCGATCTCAGCGATTTCACTCCTCGAAAGGGCCTTTCTCCTCTCTCTCTGCACCCTCCGCGAGCTCCGTGGATCTTTCTCTCCTTTTCCTTTCCTTACACCCTCCTTCTCTACTCTCGACTCCGTAACTTTCCTCCTTTCGAACGAGCAAAGCTTGTGGAAGAAGAAGAAGCCTTCGAAGCTCTCTACGCGTCGACGGCGACGACTGTGTCGTTACTATTGTTGTTGTTGTTGTCGATAGTAGTGGTAGTTGTGTCGATGATGCTAGCGGTGGTGGTCTGTAGGCGCGATCGTTGCTTTTACACAGGCTGCTGCCGATACTTATGCTGCTGCTGCTGCTGCTGCTGCTGCTGCTGTTGCTGTTGCTGCTGTCGATGCTGCGGTATGTACTGTATGTATACGTGTCTCAAAAAGCCGCTGGTGGTGTCCTTCAAGCCGGTTTCAAGCCAACGCGTGTCTCGTGTCGAGTCTACTGGAAAGGAAGGTCGGTCAGGAGGAATCGAAAGTTACAATTTGGATAGAAAGAGAGAAAGAGAGAGAGAGATAGATAGCGATCTGATTTTTTTTAAAAGCGGTTCTATATGCGCGCTCTCGATTGGAGCTAAAGTGAGCGAGTGAGAAAGGTGAACAGAGGTAGATTTGAGAAGAGTAAAAGAAGATTGGTAGGTAGATAGAGAGGGGTGGCCGTTTTCGGAAGAAGATTCCAGTGTGAGAAAGGGAGATGCGGACTGAGAGAAAGAGAGAGAGAGAGAGAGAGAGAACGATAAGCACGAGAAAGGCGTAAAAGCGAGTAGTGAGGGTAAAGAGAAGGGGGAGCAAAGGTCCGGTTCTAAGGTCGGCCCGTGTCGGGTCGAAGGGCGAAGGCTTGATAGAAGCTAGTAGAGAGTACAAGAGAGGGAGATGGAAAATAAAAGGGAGAGGGAGAGAAGTAGAGTGGTAGTAGCTAAGGGATTTGGATGAAAAGAGGAGGGGGAATTGCGAGTTAGCGAGTGACGTTGCGCTTCCGTTCTTCGGATTTACGTCATATATTCGCCGCGCTGCTGGCTCCTCCTTCGCGGTCGGACTCCGGATTCTGCTGTTCTGGAAACATACCAAAAGCGAAAACTCGCGTTACTGCGGATGCAAAGGCTTAAAATGCTTCTTGTTTCGTGGGCTAAGGGTAGGGGGCAGGGGCCGAGTACAGCGAGTACAGCGAAAGAGAGATAGAGGTATAAAGAGACAGTATCGGGGACTCTAGCCGAAAAGGGTCGAGCAAAGGGCGCCGAGTAATACGGAGTGCAGCGGGCACGGCTTTCGACGGAGCGAAAAAGCTTAGGCCGCGTGCACGACCGAGAAGATAAAAGAGAGAGCGAGCGAGGAACAAAAAAATAAACGAAAGACGGAGAGATGAAAAAGCGCAAGAGCTACCAGTGCAAGCACACGCTTAATTAAGTGGCGCGAAGCGTATGTAAGGCCGGGGATCCAATAACGAAAGATAATAATGACACTTTCTTTTCCCTCTTTCGCGTCATTCCGATTTGTTTTCTTTCTTTTTTTGCTTTTTCAGCTTTTTATTTGTGTTTGATTTTTTCTTCTCGACATTTTTGCTTTCTTTTTTTCCCTCTCGTTCGTTCGTTGGTCGCTTTCCTTTGCAGAGCTTTTTTGGTTGTTCCTTTTGTCCCTCGCGTTACCTCTTTCTCGCCCGTTAAATCGTCCGTGCCAAAAGAGACGGAGAAAGAGCGAGAGGAAAAATAGAGAGAGAGAGAGAGAGAACGAGAGCGCACGGTGGCGCGCGTCCCGGCGCTAATAGGATAGATAATATGCCGCAACGAGGCGTACTTGCACCTCGCAGAATGTCGTTAGCGATAATGTCGTTTCTCGGGATACGCGAACTCGGAAAATCTGACCATTCGCAGGGGTAATCTCTCGGAATTAGAAAGGATGGCGTAAAAATGGCGAATGCTTCTATAGTTCTGTTGTATGTACTTTCTCGCAAATTTGTATCTTTAAACTATGTAGCGTATATGGCCAAATTACTTCACTTATTTTTGTCGCCTTACCTCACTTATTTTTTTAGCTTACTTGATTGATATATTTTTCAAACTAATCCCTGCTCTACATTAATTTAATTTTCTTGATAAACACTTGAGATTCTCTATCGATTTGTCAGAAATATTCTAAGAGCGTATAAGATATTCATTTAATAAAAAGCGAATGTTAGTAATCACTTAGATGTTGAAACAGCTGTATACTTGCTGTTCCAATATTTTCCAATTTTCTAATTTCGATGTACATACTCCATACAAAACGGCATGATATAATAATAAGTGAGAAAAGCCGCATAGCGTTGGTAAGGTGGAAGTGAAAATCCACCGAGGAAAAGCGAAAGAGGTAATGAAAGGATAAAGAGAATTCAGCTGCGCGTGCCAAGTTAGTCCGTGTTTTCTGATACAGGGTATCTCCGAAACAGACTCGTTAAATTTACAGGTACTACAACCAGAAATAAAAGAAAAAAATCCGAGTCTGCAAAACTTTCTTAAAATTCACGCATTTTAAGTTCAAAGAGTATCACGTAACAGCTGCTCAATGCGGTTTTTCATGATCAGGATTCATATACATAGTAATGTGCTGTATCACTGACCGTTTAACACGTTCTACTACTATCATTAAAATTAATTTTCCAAGCTCACATTCATCAGAACCCATTTCTTTTAATATTTCCAGATGCCTACTGTGTCTTTCAAATATTCTCGACACAAGAGTCTTCGAATCTTAACGAAAGTGGCCGAGAAATTCGATCGATCGAATTTAACGCATTACCGAGGGTAAAAGTCGAAAGATTCGGTGAAGAATGGCGCAAGGTGTACCACAACAAGACGCGCTTTTTGTTGCCGTTTCCTTTTCGACTTTCATCGACGTGCTAAGCCAACGCAGGTCGTTTCAAGATAATCGCGCTACCTGCTAACCTCAGGTAGCTTCAGGATGTTTTCGAAGGAGCGACAGGTAGAGGTACGGTTTCTCTGAAAAGATATAGCTCGGGTGAAAGAGGCGCTCTCTCGTGCAAGCGCCCTTTCGTAAAAAGGCCCGCGAACACTATAAGGCAATAAGTCCTATGCCGGGAAATGAGACGGGAGTATAATGGAGGACACGTGCTACGCTCGGGCCCCGAAAAGACTCATCGAGTGTCGGTGGTGATCACGCGCGAACGCCTATACCACCACGTCAAGGATTTACTATCAAATATCTCTCTCTATTTGTAATACCACGCACTAATTATGTAATATACGCGTAACGTATTTATAACGTGCGTACTACTCGGCTGTGTTGTATTTTGTTACGGGTAACGCGATACCCCGTTATTGTTTCAAGTATTCGAGATTATTTACATATTACATGCTGCGGATTAATCTCTTGAATGTATTTGGATAAAGCGTAGCGTCGGGTAAACGAATTCGGGAGTTTACGACGGTGAGGTGAATAAAGAGCGAATTTTGGTTAAGTTGTTGTTTGATCAAGCTGGAACTTTGTTCGGAATCTAATGAGGAACATCCACGAAATGGCTATATCCTTTACCAGTGTAGCAGACAAATAAGCAATTGTGGTAATTCGGTTTCAAGAGATGAACAATATCTCGGAAGTTTTAACTTTGGTTTTAAAATATGCTTATTGTTTTCTTAAAAAATGTGGAAAGATTAGGAAATAAATTACCAGCAAATTTTTCGATTGTATGTAATTTTCATGCTCGAAAAACATTATTTCGTAGATTTATAGTTTCGTTACGTCGGATAATAACGAAAAAGATTAAATATCGAAACTTTGAAGTCTCTTTTCTTACTTTTCGCTGTCCTATCAATCTGTAAAGTTTCAAGAAGTCGGACGGCCACTTCACAAACGTTCTCGGTAATTTTTAAATCTTACGAATTTCATGAAAGTTGCTCGATGTCATAATTTGTAAAACCAACGATGTCGTATCATTTTATTTAAAAGATAATTTAATCAACATAGGTCTCAATCAAATGCATATTAAAGATGATCGATAAAAGTACGTGTTAATACATTAACAATTAGGAAGAAACGCGTCGTCGTTACCCTTCCTTAACGTTCCATCTTGATCTCTTTCTATTTTTAAAGGACCTTCCATCGCCGACAAGAAGAGAAACGTTCGCTTTATCGCCTGGATAGGAAAAAAATCATAAATAGAGACTACGTTTGTAGGTTCCATAGCATAACCCCTTAAGCCGAGTTCACGCTTCCATTTCGTCGGGGAAAGCGAGCAAGTACGCGACACTCGCGAAACGGGGAGGAACCGTAACCTCTTTCAGAAGCGTCTGCCATGCTCGTGCGAACTCGCGAGATATAACTCCCCTTGATCTCGAGCGTACGTTAACCGGTGAAAAACTGCGTTTACTTATACGGAACATAAACATCGCCTCGAGAAAGAAAGAGAGAGAGAGAGAGAGAGAGAGAGAGAGAAGAGAGTAGTTCTCCTCTCTCGCGTTCGTCCGTTTATCGTTCACGTGCTTTATACACGACGCGGAGACGGTTAAAAAGCAAAGGAAAAGGTACACAGGACGCGTATATAGATTCATACATGCTCGTATACATATATAGATGCACACCGGACGGAGAGAGACTATAGTACAATTTCACGTCGCGCAAAATAAGCCGCTTACGAAAAGCGGCAGCGAATCGCAGTTTCTCTTGCAGCTCGACACGAATTACGGTGTCGTACGCGACATTATAGTATTTCCCCGCGCGCGCGCGTGTACATACGTGTGTACATGCACCTGGATGAAAAAGCGAATAGGATAGAAGAACTAAAATTTATATCGGACTGGCATTTCGAAGGAATCGCGTTTCGGTTTTGGCTCGGCCAATCGAATAGAGCAAGGAGAGCACCTACGGGGTTATAAATAATATTAATTAACCTGATTTCCGTAGGTGCATATATACGAGTAGTCGGCGTTATTCGTTCTAATTAATTTTATAGAGCTCGCACGATCGTCGTGTCGTGTAGTAAATACGTGTTGCTCGAGCAAAGATTTATTTATATCTGTTTGGCGAATAATCGATCGATATTTCAGATCGATACTTCGATAGGTACTTCGTAATCAGTTACCTACCATCGAGGGAACGTAACGTTCGTAAAAAAGAATTGCAAGGACCAAGGAAACTCATCAACGAGGTTTAATTCGAGGATCGGGCGTGTATCGACACGATACGGCGTGTATGCGCGTCTCTATACGTGTACGTATAGTACGTACGTTCAATCGGCATTCTCGAAAGGAGGGAAAATGCGCAACGTGGTAACCTTGACACGGAAAGGTTAAATGGCAATTAAAGCGTGTCAGAATTTTGCAACGGGATCGCAAAGACGAGGCTATGAATCATAGAATATCTCGAGCCCATCTCGGCGACACGACTACGGCAACGGCGACGAACGGCAGCGAGTTAACACCGCGGACTCACTCCAAGCCCGGAATCATCGAGTAGCTGGTACAACCGTGAACACTTTCGTTAACTATCGAACAACGCTATCGACGACTAGGATCGAGACAGACGCCGCGCGATTAGCGTATATATATCTCTCGTGACTCGCGTGCTCAAGAGGCTCGGTTCTCGGTCGAATCGATATACGTGCACGAATGCGGCTTCGAGCTTCCTCCACTTCTTTCACGTGACTACCGCAGAAAAGAGGGCCGACCAAATCAATATCTCACACAGACGTTTCGTCGCCGTCGTCGTCGTCGTCGTCGTCGTCGTCGCCGCCGTCGTCGCCGTCGTTGTCGTCATCGTCGTCGTCGTATCTGCATCTAATTCGATGTTGAACACCCATCCAATCTCTCGTTACACTTTTCGCTAAAATAAGTTTCACCCTCCAGCAGGTAGCGAAACTTAAACCACAAATGGCGTTGACACCGCCCAAAAGGGCACACGGGGTATTCGGCTAATGAATTTCATTAAAAGCGGGACAATCATCAAAGTTTCCACGCTTTTGGGTCCCAACTCTGCTATCGCGGATCCTTTCGTGCCATTTCGAGAGAGAGAGAGAGAGAGAGAGAGAGAAAGAGAGAGAGAGAACCTGTGATGAACTGAAAATGCACTCGAGTCTTCGTTCTCGCGTATTCTCTACAAAAGCCGGATTTTCCTTCCAATTCGGACGTAAGCAGAGAAATATCTTCGGGAAACTCGATATGCGTGTTCCCTAACGTAGAAACGTCGGCCCGTATAAAAGATACGGTAGCTTAGGAATCTCCGGTTGTCATGAAAAATGCATTCCCGAAGGAAACTCTTCGTGCACGGGGAGAGCTTCCGTAAGAACGTGCGCCCATGTGTATGTATGCTCGTGTACCTTCCTAACTTTTAATAAACGAGATTATTCTATTTCGCGATCGGATCGTCCAATTCGTTGAAAAGTACAGATAGCCAGACGGCGTGTATAATTATTCTCGGACGATCTTCCAAATTACGAATCAACGAGAACAACTTAATCAACGACGGGACTCTCATAAAAGTAAAAATTAAAAGAAAGGAAGGAAGCTTGATGCTGCTTCGACCCTCACCGTCACCGGGACTATATTTGCACGGGGAAACTATTTATATCGCTGCCATTATAATGCACTGGGTGGATACGTGATTGCAGTCGATTGTAAAAGTTCGATGATGCGAACGGCCGTCGACGATAGAGAGGCCGGTGTTGATAGAGGAGGGTAAAGAGAAAGAGAGCAAGAGAGAGAGAAGGGGAAGCGAGAGGAGAAGTGAAAGGACGGAAGCAAGCGGAGAGGTAAAGAGAAAAAATGATTTTTAACGTTTTCAATAGAGCAAGCGAGCGATTATCGTGTCTATGCCACGGCAGAGGCTACCGAGCATGGCCTCGCGTCCCTCTCTTCATGGATGAACAGCGTACGAGATGTGCGCGCGCGAGAGCATACTGGATCGTCGTTCATGCTCAACGATGGTAATAATCACACGCCTTTGGCTACGAACGTACCTGCGTACGTACGTACGTACGTACGAAGGAACAGAATTAAAGTGGAAAGAAAAGCGAAATTAACGATATGAAACAATGAGAATGACCATAGCGCGCGCGGCTTAAGGGTCTGCGCCGTGAGAGCGTAATAGAATTAGGAACGATTAAATTAGCTAAAAGGATTTTCGGTGCCGTGGTATACGTTAGAGAGAAAGAGAGAAAGAGAGAGAGAGAGAGAGAAGAGGGCGGAAGGATGGTATAGTAGCATAGAGCGAGAGAGAAAGAGAGCTACTAGCAAGAGAAAACTTCGTTTTCGATATTCCTCGGCAACTACTAGTACGGTATAAGCAGGAGCAGCAGCTACACCTACACAAAATTGACGGTGATTATGGAGGCGTAAGTGGAACGCTTACGCGATTAATATATTTTCTAGGGAGTACGCAATAGCACGCTTCCCCGGTATCTTACGTTTCGTGCTAACGTATTAGGCCCGGCCGTACACGGGCCGTGCTTAATATTGCCTCGGGCCAGCCACCGGCGAAGGGAACGATTAGACCGACGCCAGCTCTATCTAATGACGGTGCTGTAGCTTTGCAACGCTTATGCTACTTTATCACGAAGCTAGCCTTTCGTAACCGGCAGCACTTTGTGCTAGTGGATCCTCATCTCTCCCTCTCTCTCTCTCTCTCTCTCTCTCTCTCTCGCTCTCTTTCTCTTTCTTGGCGGAATGATCGATAAGGCTTAGACCCGTGCTCGCAAGAAATTTTCTTTCGTGTTGTTTCTCCATGCTCTCCACCAGCAGCATAGACATATTTATTGAAAGTACGAACGAACATAATGACGGTGGTAATCAATTAACTAAAACCACTTATACGCGCGCGTTCTCCCTTTCGTGTAATTTATAGACCGATGGGAGCGGAAAATCGAACGATTCCACCACCAGCCAGACAAATCGACAAGTCACGCGTGTGAACGTCGCAAAAAGAGAGAAACGTCTCGCGTAAGCGAAGAGGAGGAGGCTTTTCACGAAAGGTTCGACAAGTTTAGACGGATGAGTTTCTTCTATGCCAGTCGATCCTCCTAATCCCGCGAGAAGAGCAAGAGAGAATGTACCCTGCCGCGACGTCCCTGGATGTCTCTCGGATGTCCTCGGCGCGTAGAAAGAGAGAAAGAGGGAGAAAGCGTTCTCTCTTCTCGTTTTTGCATATACACGGTCTTATAGCCCGAGAAATTCCAACGCGGAAAGTCTGATCCTCTCGGCACGATAGCCAACCTTCTGCATCAGCAAACTGCGAGAAAGTTGCAGCAAGCTCGGAACGGACCGGTGACTAAAGCCGAATTTCGTTCATTAAGGAAGTTCAGAGAAGCGAATAAAACATCCAAGCCGAGGGGGGATCGACTTGCATTCTAGATTTTTATCGTCCGTTGGTAATCAACTTGATATTTTTCGATAACACTCAATTCCATCCATTTCGCGCTCAAACGAGTCTCGACGTTACGCGTAATTGGCGAAATTGAGTTAGTAGCAAGGATGGTGCAAGCTAAAGAAAAAAAGATTCCGCGGAACACGAAGTAACAGCGATACGATGTCTTTGGCTCGAGATATCACTTTCCCCAAGTTGCCCACACTCGCGAGAGATCTTTTTCTTGCAAGATTATTTCCTCCTAACTTCGGGCGTCGTACATACATACGTACGTACTTATACACGGAGAAACGGACGAAACTCGGGCAACAATCTCCTTAAAAGGGCTGGCAAGAGCGACCGCTACGCAGGGAGAGATAAAGCCGAAAAAGCTTTTCACTTCGTTTAACGAACTCTCGATGTTCGCCCTACACACTGTATAAATATAGATAGGACGATGTCACGTCGTGATAAGAAAAATTGTCGTTGCCGCGGTATGAGTTCGTGCGAAAAATTTGTTAAAACCGCGAATTTGCAAAACTTAATTCGTTAAACTAAAAAATTACTCATTTATAAAGTGTTATTTGTAATTTGTAAATTTGTCAAAATTAATCGATTTAAAAGAAGAAACAGAAAAACGAAAGTAGCTTCATGTTATTGTAATTTAATTCGACGCGACACGAAATATTGCCGGCATAATTTTGTTCTTTTTATTATTCCATCCGACATCCTCGTTACGCCATTCTTCCACGCATACTTTTAACGCGAGAATAGCTATAAGCAGCGCTGCTTCGATCGTTCGCGTTGTATAAATTAACGGACGGTAACACCTCGACGCCCGAGTACGAACGTTCCTCGCGCGTAGGAAGAGGCGAATCGGTGAACTTTGCCAAATAATTTACATGCTACGTCTAACTGTCAAAATCTTAAATGATTCTTGACGCGCGAGGCAGGGGTTGAAGAGCTATAAGCGAATAGCTGGATGGAGTTATCGCGAATGATATCCCGTACATTAACCGAGTTAAGATCGTCTGCCACAACAAACTCCAGGAAGGTGAAAGAGGGGAGGAGAGCAGAGTTGATTTCATCGTCGATAACGAACCGTCCTTTCGATGGACTCGTCACCTCGAACGAAATGTATGTCGATTTTATTTGTAAAGAATACGCGAGTTATTAAACTCGCACACGTTTGCCTTTGATCCCGCGAAATCATTTACGAGTAATCAAGGTTAAATCGCAACACGCACGTACGTGCCGGAGTACGGAGTTATCCCATTAAAAATAATCTATTTATGGTACGGGCGATATTTTTCAAAGGGAATCAAAAGTGGATGAGGTACGTATATATTCGGCACGATTGAAATTCACAAGATAATCGCGGAATAAAAAGTTTATACCCGGAACAAACAATCGCCGCGAAATTTTCAGAGAGCGACAACGTACGGCTTCGGCATTATCAGCTGAATGGAAAACAATGGCGATATTGATCGCCGATTCGTGGTATCCATTTGTGTAGGAGAAAAAGAGAGTGTGAGAGAGAAAGAGGTAGAGATAGCCAGAGAGAGCGCTCGCGTGGGTTACGTCGCGTATGCGCGCGCGCGCGCGCACACACACATACACACCAATGCAGCACGGCTTTATGTCCACACTTTTGGAATTTAAGTGCCTATGAACTAACAAGTTACTGTATCCGCTGCGATTTCACGAGGGAACATATTTCGGGAAATACTCACACACCGGAAAATTATTTCTACGCTTCGAGTATAACCGGATCGATACTCTCTTCCATTCTTGTTCACCTAAGATACCGTCGGTCAACCGCGGTAAAGAATATTATTCATTTAAAGAATTTTTACGACCGTTCCGTTTAAGATCAAACTCTATAAATATGTAGATATAATATACATTTAAAAAATGCTTCTTCGTGATCTATTTATTTCTTTTAAAGAACGTAGCATCGTATTAAGTTTAATATTAAGACGTATTTCAAACGAATTTCACAATATCATCGGAAAAGAATACTTGGCGTATAAATAACACGGTTTTAGAGTACTTTTACATCATAACGGACAACCACGAGCACGAATAGCGTTCTATCTTTAAATCGACGATAACGGTGAGCTTCGCTTGAGGCTCTCGTTACATGGAAAGCGCGTCCGATAAGAGAGCAAAGGAAGAAATAAAAAAGGGAGCACGAGAAAGAGACAGAGTTTGGCTGTTCGATCTCGTAATTTTCCCGCGTAACACTCACGTCGAAACAATCCGTTCGAGGTAGAAGCATAGTGAGCGAGCGAGGGAGTTTGAGCAAGAGAGAGCAAGAGAGAGAGAGAGAGAGAGAAAGGCCGAAAAAAGCCGTGGCAACTTTCACGTTGTTCGTGCGGGAGAGCACCACTAAAAATAAAAAGAAGAGCGTGTTCGGCGTTGAAACGAAACGGAACCAAAAAAGGGAAAAAAAGAAAGAAAAAAGAAATAAAATGAAGGAACACAATTTTTTTTCCTTCGAGTTTTCCCTCGGGGAAAAGACAGACTTCGAGGGAGAGCCACGTACGTATATAAATACGCATATATACGGCGGAAGACTCGATTCGTAAACCAAAAGATCATCAAATCGCAAAAGCGATCTCGAAGAGAGCAGAAGGCGTGCACGTTCAACGCGGAAGAAAAAGCAGGTGGAACGTCGGCCGCGATACATACGGAAAAAAGATAGATAGAAAGAGAGAGAGAGAGAGATAGAAAGAGAGAGAGAGAGAATAGGAAGAAGGGTGAGGTGGATAAGGGGTTAAAAACCGCTGAAAAGCAATTTGAAGGCACACACGGTAGATGCGCATCGGGGCCGCTTTGAAGCCATAAATTCGTACGCGAGCTCGTTCGGCGCGCAGCTACGGAGTCGCCCGTGAGAGAGTACGAGAGTCAGATAGATAGAGAGAGATAGAGTGAGGGGGGGGGCTGTCCAATCGGATGTCGCGCTCGGACTGCTCGTTCATGCATTTCAACGCTTGCAAATCATTCATTCTGACTCATTGTCGAGAAGCCGAGGTACCGAGCTATATACGCACGCGACACACACTGTCACCCGCGCGCAAAATGTTCTCCCTCTCGCTATCCGTCTCTCTCTCTCTCTCTCTCTTGCGCGCGCGCTCTCTCTTTCTCTCACTCTCGCATCACGACGGAATGCCATGAGAAACATTCCGCTGCAATGGATACGCGTTCGGGTGGCATCGCGACGAGACACCGTGCGCCATAACCCAGTATGGCCATTTCACCATAGCCCATTTCGTCATGGCCAACCTCCAAGCCACCCACTCTGCCCTTGAATATTTATCGTTGTTTTTGCAAAATCAAATATAGCGTTTGGGACGAACGCGTCCGCCGATGCGTGGCCTCGTTATAAAAACGTAACGATATAGCGCCTCTGTACCAATGAAAACTTAAAAACCAACGCCGTTGAACTAAAATTCTACTCGCTCTAACCGAAAGAGTCACGTGAACGATGTTTCCCAACGATGGCAGGGCAGAGGGGCCCGAATCGAGATAAGAATCAAGAGCTCGCGCGTGGAATTTTTATATTCGTCAACTGAGGCCAACGCTCCTTGAATTCTCTTTTTTCGCAAATATCGTTTGAAATTTCGAGCGAGTTGTAGCGATGAGCGATTATAGTAAATAACTATAATACCTTTATCGTATTACAATATACCTATTTACTATATCGTTATGGCTCTTCAACGTGATGTTACTACAAAATTAGAATTATTCAAAACTTTCAAACTCGTTTTTTTAAAAATCATGATTTTCAAGTTAAATTACAATAGCGGTAAACGAGCGATACGTGCAAGGAACACTCCGAATCTCGATACATAGGAAAAGAACGGCACATTTCCCATTTCCGTTTTATTGTTTACGCGAATATAAGCGAATAAAATTCGTGTGCGTACGTTCGAAGTTTTACATGCAGGAATTCGCTGTCGTAAAGAAGAGGAGGGGCTTTATGCTACATAAAATCCGCGCCGAGAGTATATCATCTTTATTCCTGTCATTTATGGCGACGTTATGTAAACATCGACCGACTCTCTCATCGACGCGAGTTAGATCGGTCGAACGACTCTTTGGTCTTCCAATTTTTTCCTCTTTTAAAAAGAGAGGAAGTCCCGAGTGCCACCGCCTCGAGACTTTTAACGAGAAGCGCTAACGTTTGTTCCCGAACGGATGTAGTTAAGGCAATAAGGAAAAGTCCCATGACAACGGCGTGTCCTCCGTGCGGATGTGCCTCTGCGTGTGCGTGCCGAGCGCCGAAACGTTAAAGCTCACTCAACGAGATGTAATACGACACGTGCAGCGAAACGAATCGCATTCTTGCGGAACAAATTGATGTGACATCCTTATGAACGACCATCGCCGACGTTACCGACCTTTAAAGCTTGGAATAATCGTCGTAACATTGTCGAGATTAAGTAAATAAGCGCTTAAATGCGACAACGAGTCGCGTATTCGGTATTCCGAAATATACCGGCCTCGTTACCGGTTTTATATCTCGTATTTCGTGTTTTGTTTATTAGGTGTTACCGTATTAAGTTTTAAACCCAATTTATTTACATACGCATATCTTCAATTGTATTTATTTAAATGATTATTTGAAGTACGAGTCATTTTATGAGAGAGGAATTCAAAGAATACATTGAAAATGGCACCTATTCGTTAATCTCAACTTCCACGAAAATTTGGCAAGTATGGAAACAAAGAAAAACCTACTTATCGTAGAGCTTGCCGTAATCGTGCCCGGAACGTAGAATTAAAGGACAACGCGAGATAACGACGTCACGAAAAGGGTTTCTTTTAAAAGAGCCATTGAAAATGAAGAGAACTACGTCTCCGTAGACGATGACCTATGAAAAAAGTTTCTGCGAAAAGAGTACTCGAGTTAGATTCTGCGATATTTGCCGAAGCATCGTCGTAACGAAATCCCAGAACACTGCGTGGATAAGAAGAAAAAGGAAGAGAAGAAAAGAGAGAGAGAGAAAAGAGAGAGGGAGACGCTGATAGGCCGAAATATTTGCAGATCATTTCGACGGGGCAAAGCACACACTTCTCGCCTAGTCTCTCGGTCCCATTGGTTCCGCGCGACGGAGTAAAGCAGCCGCTTGTCACGGGACTAAAATTAAAACGAGACACACCCGCGCCTCCATCATCGTTTCCACACGCTGACGAAAGCAGCGCTCGTGCGCGCACGAGAGCGGGAGCGGGCTAGCAAATACGAAGCCGGGGTAAAATCAACCTTAAGATGTAGAAACTTTAAGCTTAATCCGTCCCTCTCTTTCTCTCACATTTTCTATATCTATCTATCTCTCCCCCCCCTCTCTCTCTGACACGTTCGCATTGCTAACGTCCGCTGGCGTTGCTCCGCTCTGCCATTGCTGCTCGTTTTCGTCGCTGGTGCTTCTGCTTGGCGCTTTCAAACTCGACAACTCCTACTTCTACCCTTTCGCTCGCTCTTCCTTTACCTACCCCTCTTCTATCCTCGATCTACACACATCCGCATACTCTGTCTCTCTCTTTCGCGCGCGCAGACACACACACCGAAACGATTTCAACGTGTCGTGTGTGTGGGACATACGAATCGTGTCGTCGCTCGCAAGCCCACCACGTTTTACGTACGGACCTATCTATGTGCATGTACGAGAAGGAGGATTTAGTCTTCTTCGTCTCTCTCAACACCGACGCCTTCTCCCTCCTCTTCCTTGCGTTCTCTCCTCAGCGACAGCAGTCACAGTAGCGAAAACTGCGATGATGCAACTGGTGCTCGTTTCTACCGCCGGCAGCGGAGAATTTCTGCCGGAAACGAAGAACGACCGAGAGCCGGATGGCCTTTTCGAGTTATCGACCACGTAACTCTCGATAAGCTCTCCTCCGGTTCCACGCACCTAGTCTATGTCGTGCCACGACCGCGATTATGTTTCTCCGAAACAACTGGACAGAAACGAGAGTGAACCGAGGGAGAGAGAGATTAGAACGCCTAGTCATAATTTTTTTTTCTTTACTATCGTAGCGTAACCTAAAAAAATGGCTGAACTACGTTCGCGTACTATATACATATATCCTAGCTCATTTTCATCCACCTCCTACCACGTTTTTCGGAATTTTCCTCGACTCAACGAAGAAAAAAGTTCAGGCGCGTGTTTTCTCCGTCGTTTTAAAAACGTAAAAGCGATGCTCGCGAGCACGGCAAACGCTCCAACTGCTCGGTTTTCAAGCCGCGCGTATCAAACGAGTCCCTTTGACTTTAACTTCGACGATTCTCGCTCGTTTGATCGCGAAACTATCTTTATGCGTTCGAGTCTATCATTTACAAAGTGTCGTATTAGTAAACCCAAAATTTCTTCTTTTTTTTCTATCAAGTACATTTTCACCAATCATTTTAACGTAATGAAGAAAAAATTTGAAAACGAGCGTCCCCCCTCGATATTCGCAAGATACCAAAGCGGATGCGAACCGAAAACCGAATTCAAGTAAAATTTCGATGTAACACAATGATAATTTCTTGGAAAAAAGATATTACGCGATAAGCTTTTGTAAAGAATTAAGGAAAAGTGCCAGCGCGCTGTGTATGTAGGAGAGCATCGATCTGGATAAAAGCCATTGTGAGTCAAGCTCGAAGTTCGCGATACGATCGCAAGAGATCGGTGTTACGTCGTCTTACGTACAATAGTGCTCCTAATATACTACCGTCATAGACCATAAAGCAGCGGGTCCCCTATTTCTACGACGACTCTATGCGACGCGATTATATCGGCTGAACGATCGAGGATGACGTCACGAGACAAATCTTAACGATGATGGCGCGCAAGCAAGAAACGTCGCAGAGAGACCGTACAAGGTCGTTCACCAACTCTCAAGAGAAAGAGAGAAAAATTAGAGAGAACGGAGGTTGTAATACACGCAAGAGTGGACGCAACGAATCCGAAAGTTTTCTGCTCGCGATCGACAAACTTTGAAAATTCTAAAGTAAGTACCTTTTTCTCCCTGTCTGTAAATTATGAAAGCGTTTTCGACAGATCGTTGACACAAATCGACATAAAATTAATTCCTCCTCCGGAGAAGCCACCGGGCTCTTAACTCGATAAGAAATATTAGCGCGCGCGCGTGCCACGTCTCCGAGTTCAAGCGTAAACTCGCGTATGATTAATCTCAGGAAGATGCCTGAGTTTATACGTCATGCGTCTCACATTCCTGTCTCTTATTCTCTTTCGGATGCAGCGACCGTCCCCTCGATTCCCCTGATCGAGCTCGTTTTATTGACCGCCACGTGCTACTTTTAATCTCGAATAATAAACATTACTAATACGTATTTCTTTAGTCAAATTTTTCGATATTTCCTAAAGTACAATATCTACATTTTTATTTAAACCATAAGAAAAAAGAAAAAAACGACGAGAAGCCGGGTTAAAATATAATTACAAATGTATCTAACGTATCTTCGCGTCAAAACATCGAACTTCGAATACCCTCGCACCGTATAATATTGAAATTAATAAAAAGAAGCGCGAACAATAGCTTGTAACTTTAACCGCAATTCCCTGTATAGACCGCTACGCGCATATTTATAGACCAAATTAGAGAAAAAAACATAACAAGATCGCAGCGCTTTGAAAAGCTTTTGATCTTATTCGCTCTTACGACTTGTAACTTGGCTGATTCGTTATTGGAACAATTAAAAAAGCGTTATTTTTTTTCAGCTTCTCGCAGAAGAAATGAAAACAGGGGTACGCGTAATTCGAAAGAATGAAGAAAAAGAAACAAAAAAGGAAGAGAGAGAGAAAGAGGAAATTGTGACATAGAAGTAATACAGGAGGATTCAATGGCACGAAAGACGACGACGACGAGGTCGACATGTCAGTGGGACACGCCTATGAAGGTACTGTAATTTGATGCGTTCGAGCTCGTACCACGCGACTACGACACTACGATTACGAATATAAGGCGATGAGTGCGAGCGAGCAAGAGAGAGAGAGAGAGAGAGAGAGAGAGAAAGAGAGAGATAGAAACAACGTAGAGAAGGAAAGTTTCGAGCGGCCGCGCCTACGATCTATCTCTCCGGCAACAAGAAAATTACGTTCTCATTACGCTACGCGCTTCTACGAAAAGCACACAAGTTTTTTTTTCTACGTTTCTCGCACGATCTGACTCAATGATGATCGTATTCTTAATCATCGATAATTTTATACTTCCTTTCGTACGAGTAATTAAGAGAATGAACTATATGCAACGAGACATGTGGTAACTCTTACCGCCATAACGCAACACAACGACGACGATGATAATAATGGTAATAATATAAGAGTGAGTAGATAAAACATTTTGCATACCGAGACCGGCAGATAGCGAGCAGTAGGAATAAACTCGGTGCCCACGTTGGCAATTTCAAAGTATGTACTCGCTGGTAACCTTAATTTACTCTTGCATGGCGCATACGTACGTACGTATGCATGTAGGTTGAACAAGAACACAACGCCACACTTTTCCAACGAGACAGACGTGCAACCTTACAATGTCAACGAGAAGACGCACAATAAAAATGCATTGTTTCGATTGTTTCAGTCGTTAAAATTATTTGCGGAAAAAAAGGTAGATAAATAGAGAGAAAGAGAATTTTTCGGAATTTGACAAAGCTTCGTTCACGATACGCTGCGTGGTCACGTTACGCGCACACACTGAAGATTGAAAAAGCGGTCGAACGACGTTCCACGGAGTGCAAAAACGGGAAGGGAAGGGGTGAGAGAGAGAGAGACAGAGAAAGATAGAAGCTTCTGAAATTTATGACGACCATAAGCACGTACCTCCGATGCGATGTAAACGAATTTCGTTTTACCCGTCGCGTTACAACGTATTAAAAGCATATTACGAGTGAGACGAGGCTGCGGACTATAATGATTCTTTTTTTACCTCCAAACTTCGAGCAACTTGATAAAACCTGCGGTCAAACTCGTCAAATCTTTTGATTTTGTTCGTAACAAAAAAAAAATTAGGACGGTTTATTAAAAAAGTAATCTAGTGACATAGGATGAAAAGAATTTATTATAATTTTTAAAATATCTGCATAAAATTCGTGGACCGATAAAATCGAATGAAATTTATTCCTCGAATTCTTGAACCCTTGACGGTCGCAAGAATGCCAAGTTAAGAAGAGAAGATAAAGTTCGCGTCTCGGGGGAATTAGTGCACGTATAAACGTAAGTGGAATTTCTTTAAAAAGCCGTACCGCATTTCTAGATCTAAGTTCTCGGCGAACACGCTCGGGCTAGTACACTTGCACCGACTACTCTCGTTTCTCGCTAAACTAAAACCCTCGATTTGTTTCTCTCTTTCTCTCTCACCCTTTTCATCTTTCTCCTCTTGTTTCTTTCGAACGTTATCGGAATCTTTGACGTTCTCGTTCCTCGAGTAACGAATAAAAATTCTCTTAACGAAGAATCATTCGATTTTACAACTTTGATCGTTCACGAAGCAAATTAACGGTACAGAAAAATTCAGATATTTCGACAGATGCGTCACACTTCAAATATTTTGGCACGTTATATAATAATCCGATATCGACATTTATCTTCGGAAACGCTTGCGGACCTTTCGTTGGCGCAACGCCAACGTACATACGTCCATTTACGGAGAAAAGAGGAAATAAAAAAGTAGAATAAGAAGAACTAACCTCTACGCGTTGTACTTTCGTTCTTGCAATATCAATCTCTAAAAAAAAGAAAGAGAAAGGAGAGAGAGAGAGAGAGAGAGAGAGA
>JAIFRP010000030.1:9214313-9226733 GCA_032403825.1 Odynerus spinipes
AGAAGAAGAAAGATCAGACTCGAACTAATCCTTTCACCTTCGAAACTTCGCAACTACCTTCCGTTTAAAACTGTTCCTCGAGGGAGTCTCGATAGTAACCGAGCGGAAGCGGAAGCGCCGTGGTCGCGCGTCGCTGCTTCCGATAAGCCGAACAACGGCAGCTAAGCGTCAGGAATCTTCGTCTTGGATAGATCTACGAAGCAGTGGGACGTATCGACGACGTAGTTTATACGTTACACGTACATATGTGTGTACGAGTATGTGACGTTGCACGAGCGACGAAATTGCGAGGATCGATTGCGAGTTAATGCGCGTTTACGCTCCTCCGAACGTCCCGATTTTAACGTTAACCCGTGCTACGCGTAAACACACGGATAACTACATAGTCGCATATCTAACGTCGTGCGGAATAATTCTGCTCGGTACGATGATTCGTACCGACTCGAAATTACTCCGCTACGAAGTCTACGGCGAATAACTTCGTAACGTTGAAAAATGAATGGACGGTTTGCGAATTACGCGGCTGCAAGCCGCGTAGCGCGGCCCTTCTTTGTATCCCGGGGTAGAGTAGGAAGAAGAGGAAGAAGAAGAAGAAGAGAGAGAGAGAGAGTGGAAGGATCGCGTAGTCGGTTCGAGGAGACGAAGGTGTGGGATCGAACGTGAGAGAGAAAGAAAGAAAGGAACGTCGAGAGAGCACGAGGTGATATTTCTCGCGAAGCTGAACCGAATAAATTTTTAACAAAAACTGCTGACTCACTACATTACGCTTCTTTCTTTCCTTCTTTTCTTTACGAGCGGTCCGTCGCCTATCTTTTCCGTCCCGTGCCGTCGTTTCTTCTCTCTCCCGTCGTTGTACATCGAGGGACGTACTCTCTACGTCCATACATACATACATATATATATATATATATATATATATATATATACATGCATATATATGTACATATACGCTCGAATCTTGTCTCTCCTATCGCCATGCCTCGAGATATCGTTAGTACTCTCGATCGTACGTCCGTACGTACATACATACATATGAGTGTATGTACCTACGTTCAACATATGCACCTATGTACCGCGAATATATCGATACATACACAGGTGCATTATAGATGTGTCGGAGCGAAAAGAGAAGCCCGAGGAGAGAACCCGACGAAACGCGAGTACTCTTTCGAGGAACGTTCCCTTTGACTCCGCTAGTCTTCCTGACCGCGCGTTCAAACGAGTATGCCTTTATCGAACGATTTATAGCGTTGGCATTCCTTTCGATATTTAATAACCAAATTTTATTCGCTATCGTCGTCACAAATTACCAAATAACGTTCTACGCGATTTCGTTTTTCCGTTCCTCTCGTTCCTCAGTCTCCCTCTCCACCTCCACTCTTATCTCGAGTCTTCCTTTTATCACGACACGAGTCCTTTCTTTCTTATACTCGCTTTAAATACGGACGAATTTTTATGATTATAGTCGCGGCTTACCACGATGGACGAATACTCACCTCTTTTCAGAAAGAAATTCCGGTAGTCCGTCCAAAGCGGCTGTCTCGCGGGCGTATACATTTGGTTTCATTCGCCGGTAGGTAATATTATGAATAAGATTGCAAAATGATGAAACGTTGCGAGATTCCACGTACTCCCGTTCAGTTTCCCGGTAATATTATGCAACGTTTCCTGTTCGCGTTTAAAGTGTAATTAACATATTCGCCATTGAAAGCAAACGAGGCCAAACCCCGAATAGAACTAACGGAACGGCCATGGGTGGAGCGTATTGAGGAAAAACGTTTTACGGTAATCCTAACCTTTTATACGCGATATGTACATGAGGCACATCAAACGAATAGCATTAACGTAATACCTTCTCTCTTTCTCTTTGTCTATCTCTTACTCTTTCTCTTCGCGATACCACCTTTATGATATAGATAAGTATTCGTCGGTGTGCAGCAAATGCACATGAAAAATTGTAATTGCGTACGTATTAACTTTTATGCGCGCATAGACATACATAGGTACCTATATACGCACGAATATGTTTAAAATACATAAAAATACATGCCAAGCGGATATTGTATTACATAATATTTGGTAAAACTAGTCGACTTCTCTCGATGCTCCTTTTCGTGAAAAAGCATTCTCTTGAAATCGTTGTGGTCGATCCAAAAGGTGAGGCTAATGAGCGGTCTTCTGTAAAGGAGGAAGAAGCGCCGGGGAAAGGGAACGAGAGAAGAAAGGAGGGTGATGGAGAGTAAGAGAGATGGCGAGAGAAAAAGGGACGGAAAAAAGAGAGAGATAGGTAGAGATGGATAGAAAGAGAGAGGGAGAGAAAGGGAGAAGGGAAAAAGAGAGAAATTTTCAACGGTGTAAAGCACGAATAGGGAAAAAGCGATTCGATCTTCACCCTCGGAACCATTTCATTCCAGGATTGTACCGGGGAATCTCCCGAATCGAGAAACAGGCGTAACGCTGCGCGCGAACGAAGAGGAAGAAGGCCAGATAGCGCGAGAAGGACGACTAAAAACCCCCTCGAGGTTTCGACTCAGCATCCCACGATATCTACATCTATTTTTGGCCACGGTCAGCTGTAGTTGCACGGCATTAGCATAATGAAGACGGTTCGTCTCCTTTCCTCTCTCTATCTTCTCCTATCCTTCTCTCCACCGTGGATCGTTTCTCTCCGTCTCGCGCGCGTAGCCTCGTTGTTCCCTCTCGCTTTCTCTCCCTCCTGTCTGTCTCTCTTTCTCTCTCACGAGCACCGAGTGGTTCGGTTACTCCGTTGACACCGTTGCTGCTGCTGCGAGAGAATGCGAGAGTGGCCGGTGCCGGATGGACCGAGAGGGAATATAAAGGCCATGGGACGAGTGGACGAGCGAACGAACGAGAGAGAAAGAGAGACGGAGAGGGAGAGAGACAGACTGAATGAAAAAGCAAAGGGGGAGGGCAATGCGAAAGGGATGGGAGGACGCACCGTATATATTTCGCGTGAAAATTTGCACGCGATATCTACGCCGAGAAAAAAAAGACCAGCTCGTCCGATGCATTTCGGACACAATAATACAACGGTGTTCAAGACGAAGAAATAAGATTTTCCAGACAATTTTTTAAATCCTACCGACCTACGTGCTCCCGCGTGCGGCGTATCGTACGATTAATTTTTAATTAATTAAAAGGGGAAGATAAAAGTGGCACCGGCGCGTCACGTTATTCGAGCCATAAATATACGTCGTCGCGACGTCGGATATCGGCGTCTCCGTGGGGTGCAACCTGCTCTTTTTCGCGCACAAGTTCGACGGGGCGAGACGAAGGTCGTAACCGAGAGAAGGATAGAAGGGATGAATCGTACGGATGCCGTTGAAAGGAACGAAGGGAGTCGCAGGGAAACTCGCTCGAGAGAACGACGCATGCTGGCGTGCACTATTTTAAGTTAAGGGAAGCGACGTTCAAGGGGAATGGCTGCCCTTTCTTTTCTCTCTCTCTCTCTCGCTCTCTCTCTCTTCGGTGAACGAATGAGAGAAGGCTCGCCGATTAGTTTTGTTAATCGCATCGAGAAAGAGTCATAAAGACGGAACACGGAGATCCTTCCGTTCCGAGAAAACGAGAAAATCAACGCGAGATAGCGTACGAGGAGGATACAACGAGATAACAAGCTCCGCGAAGCGAGGAGGGACCGACCACGCTAAGCTGACTTTCTTGAATAACTCAAGACGCTACTCGACTCCTCGCAAATGCTCGCCATACGCGATATTCCTTCTTCTTCTCGTGCGAATTCTCCTATCTCTTGACTATACACCTCGGTTATACTCTCGTCGCTTTTGCCACGGGAACGGCCTAATCTCCCTCTCCTCTCTCTCTTTCTCTCTCTCTCTCTCTCTCTCTGTCTTTCTCTTTGCACGAGAGAGAAACACTTCACGCTCAGAGTTTGCCGCCTTTCACGCCTCTCATACTCCCGGGCTAGATCCCGTGGGACGCTAAGAAGATCGTTCGTCGTCGCTGGAAGGCGCACGGTGTATAATCGCAGATCGACGTCTCGATACAAAGTGCACCGAAATAATCTACTTCTCCGGATCTTGCGATCCGTATTAATTTCTTCCGCGACACTTTGTACCGTCGCTCGCTGGCGACGAAACTGGGACGACACTCGTGCGTCAAAGGAGATCGTAGTTCGAAATCGCGAACGTAGAGAATCGTTCCTCGCGAATAACAAAGTGCTGGCGCTTTCGTCGTCGAGCAACGAAACGTTGCGTCTTGAAAGCGCGCGTGCGAAGATAGGGAACGAGAGTGGAAATTAATTTATTCCGGGCGCCTGAGACTCGGCGATACCGGCGAAGACTTAAATGAATGTACGAAGTTCGCACGCATTTTATTAATTTCAGTACGTGCATTAGTTATAATTACTACATCGCGAGGTGGTCGAGAGTAATTAATAACGGGGTACCGGTTCGTCTTCATTAAGAGCAAAGTATACAAGATGCCTCCTCTTTCGTATTTCGCCTTTAAGGGCGATCGTCTTCGTCGGCCTCCCACAGCTTTACCGGGCAACAGGAGAATCGATAATGCCGGCCGATCCGATTGGAAAATCGTCGAGGATGTAGCGAGCTCCGGAACACGATCGCACGCTAAATCGCTCGATGCTCGGACCTTTCTCGGATTATGAACGATCCACTTAAAGCCATCGGCCTTTCGGGGTTACCTACGTCCGAAGTGATCGATCGATCGTTGCAACGGTCGGCCGTGCATAACTCCGATGTACACAACTCGGAGCGTCGCTTGCGAAAAGTACCGGCGATGATCGCTTCCGAAAGCCGAGTCCGATGCTCGTGACTGTATACTGATTCGTATCGACGGGAGATTCATAGTCGGTGGAACGCCTAGAATCGATAAATTAATCTCCATTGCAGAAATTTCGCGAACGACTTATCTATCCTCCCGAGCGACGGGAAGAAGATAACTCTGGCTTCTCGCGAGTTTCTTATATTTATCCTAGAGAAGTATGAAGTATTACGAAGGTCGTTCGGTGATCACGATTACTCTTTCGTCCCATTTTTTATCGCGATGTAATTCGATCGAACGGCAAAAGGGCACGAGTGGATGGAAAAGGGAGAGTCGGCTCGGCTCGTCCAGGATCAAACACTTAATCGTTGGAGAACTGGACGACCAACTAGAGAGAAAATATATCGGTATTCGAGTGGAGTATCGTGTTTAAATCTAAAGAGAGAAGCACGAAGGAGATAGCTCGCGCCGCTCGTACGCATCGCTCTACGTACAATCGCATTTCGTTATCTCGTCTACGGTTCTTTCTCTCCTTTCTCCGACGTTATTCCGAGTAAATAACATTAACCATTGGAAACGCGGCGGGGTTACGGGACAAATTGATCTCGCTCGGGTCACGTACGGACCTGTACGTCGGAACAACATAAAAATGTAATTACCCCTGTCATCGGAAACGAGCGCAAGGAAGAAGAGACGAGCGTTCCGCCCGAATCGAGGGGGTTGGACGTGATGTTTAGTTTGGCAATGAGCTCGAGTCCGCGCTGGATGAGAACAATTTTCCGAAAATAAATCACCGTGTATATCAATGTTTATCCGTACGTAGCGGGACATCCAACGAGATCCATTGTTTTTCCGGGCAGACAGTTAAACGGATATCGCCGTGCGAAAACAATGAGCGTTCTTTCCTCGAAAGGAACCCCAAGAGTCGTTCGAATCGGAAGTAATGGAACGTCAAACTTTGCATCCTTTGGATGGAACCACCCTTTACGACATTTCTCTCTGTCTCTCTCGACGTTTAAACGAAAGCCGGTAAAAGAGCGAGGGACGTACCCGCGTAAATATTCCGGCACCATTCTCTCGCTTTATCATCATTTCGAGCGAAGACTAGATTCAAACGACGTAGGACGCGTCTTGCACGAGAAACAAGAATTCTACGCCTTCTTTTTCGCGTAGCGGCATATAAAAGAAAGAGAGCGAGAGAAAAAGAAGAAGAAAAAAAAAGACAAGAAAAGCGGTGAAGGACGGCGAAGAAACAAGGGCGTCGTGTCTCGGTGATTCTCATTGGATCAGCCTGTCGAAGATTCCCGGCCTGGAATTGGCCAAAATTGACGAAATTTTCGAGGTAAGTATCGACTCTTGTGTGAGTCCTCTTGTCTATAAGTGAGAAAAAAGGAGGCTACGAAAGAGTGAGAGAGAGAGAGAGAGAGAGCTAGAGGAACGATCAACGCCATCGTCGGAGGATCTAACGAGATCAACGGCACGAGGGACGCGTGGTGAGAATAAATTTTGCGACGGAAGCTCCGTCATCCACTGTCATCGGGTTCGTAAACGCGTTTACGATAAGAGAAGGACACCTTCTTTTCGCCTGGTATCTCTCTCTCGAAATGCCACCCCCGGTTCTCCTACCGGCTCCTCGCGTTCGACCTTCCTTCTTTTCCTTCGCTTCGTACCACGATCGATCGTAATTTCCGTTAGTGAGTCACGAAAGAAGAGGGAGCTCCTACGCCATATATATACAATACGGAACGCGAAGGAGGAAAGACATTGGGTATAGTTCGAGCGGAGGGGGTGACTAATCGCGGGGCTAAACTACCGAGAACCACCCCACGCGGTACGAGGTGCCTTCTTAGAATCGCTTTCGAACATCGTCGTGGATTTTACCCAATGGACGCTTACATACGTATATATGTAAGCATCTACAAGTATGATACGTACTACCGTGTATTATACACGCGTATGTATGTATATCTATATACATATAGAGATACGTACGTATACGGGGTATAAATGTCCACGTAGGCGTGTTCGAAGCGCCCGGCGAGTCGCGGTGGGCATCGAAGGAAATGCCTGATGGATATCGTCTTGTCGTCATAGATTACCGTCCCTTTGTGGTCCGGTTCGAGTCCCGGTATTCCGTTGCCCGCTCCGTTCTTGCAAAGTATCGTTTGTACATCGTTTCGAGTGCGATAAGAGGAGAAGACGAGCAAGTTATTCGAGTCCGAATTTTTCCTCTTGTAATCGACAAGAAATATCGTGCGAGATTCGATGATATTCGCAGCGGTGTTTCGTCACGGTATTAGATACAACCCACGCTGCTTGCACGAGATTACGAATAGTTTAAGATTATTCGTAAACGTCCTATCGTCTCGATCTCGTTTCTATTTCTCCGCCCCCCTTTCTATCGTATATAACGACTCATGGTTCTTTATAAATCGCAGTAAGTAGGTACTTCTCGATCGAACGAGAAACGTATTGCGGCATACGCGACGTCGCAACGTCGTTAGTTCGGCATAGATCAATCCGCGAAAATGACGGCGACTTCTTGCCGACGGCTTAGTGGAGCCTCGTCGAAGAATCGTACGCGCGTTATGTAACGTGAACGAGATAATGGCGTGTCCCGTTATATCCTCATCCCGATTTTTCATCATCGTGATTCTGCTTTTCTCTTTTCCCCGCCGCTCCTCAGCCTATATCGTATATACATATCCGATACAAGGGACTGCTCTCCGGTCGATGACGCAAGCATTTATTCGAACCGTTCAAATTCAATCGGTACGAAGAGTGGAATGCAATTTTCTGAGTAAGTTATCGATTCTCGAGTTACTCGAACCGACTCGCGTCTTACAGGTACCTACATACATACAAATTCGGCTAGAATTAACTTTACGCCATCGAGATTGTCACCTCTGCACTCGGGACAAGCGCGAAGAGTCATCGTCGTCTCGAGGAGGAGCCGCCGTTGGTACTCGAGGAGTCATCGGAGAGCACGTTGCGGCACGAAAGGGTGCCCGCACACGCTAGTGTACGCGCGCGCGCTCGCTCATACTTCTACGGACAGCCCAACCATCCATGAAGAAATTTGACTAAACGACGACCGGGAGATGCCGGAAAATCAATGCACAATAATATTACACACGTGTATCCGTTTGGCGCTCATCCAGATGCATTTACCGACGGAACACTTTCCAACGCGGAGAGAGAGGCAGCTGGGTACAAGTGTATAATAAATATACGAGCCTTATTCCATCGGAAGTATGTATCTCATTCCATGGAAGGGAACGCCGGTCGTTCGATGGATATGCAATTTGTAAGTCGCTTAGCTCCGAAAAATATCGAAGATATTTATGTATTTTACGGTAAGAGAAACGCTCTGATATTGGATCTCCGTAGATATTTAAAAAAAAAAAAGATTTAAGAGGAACGTAGGAAGCTACCTAAGAGGAGAATCTCTTGAAGATTAACGTAAGGAAATATTCTCTATAAAAATTACTAAAAAAAGAAGAAGAAGAAGAAGAGGAGGAGGAGGACGAGAAGAAAGGGGAAAAAAGAAAAATGATCGCGATCGCATAATACGCGCAGCTGCTCGGTCATCCTCCTTTAGACGCTCGAGAATGCTCGGACGTTTCGAGGGAAAACATCCTGGATGTCTCGTCGTTTATCCAGCCAGCTAAACATCCGAGAACGGAGCTAGACTGGAGGAGAGTCGAGCGGAGCTCCAAGGAGGCGACATAAATCGTTCACACGTTTCGGTAGTTCCTTTTTCCCTCTCTCTCTCTCTCTCTCTCTCTCTCTTTCTCTTTCTCTCGAGATCATAACCCGGCTCTCACGGGGAATGAGCCATGTAGTGGAAAGAAATAAAGGCGAGAGCACAGGACGCGCCGTTGTCCGCGTAGGTTCCGGACAGGCGCTAGTAAGTAGTGTCTCTTCTCTCTGCGTGCCCGGTCTATGCCCTCGAACTTGGCACCAGGTTGCGAGAGCCTGTTCAAAGAGGAAACCATGACCAGTCTCAACGTTGATCCTTTCGATCCGGTTCTCTTTCTCTCTCTCTCTCTCTCTCTCTTTTTGGCTCGCTTCTCGAGACGCAAGAGCATCGTTTGCTCATTCGCTTCCTTGCACGGTGCAAAGGACAACCCCCGTATATACGCACACCCTTATTTCCTGCTCGCCCAACTACCCCTCTCCCCTTTTTTCCGCAGGCTGCAGGTTGCAAGGCTGCACGGCATTTAACCCCACGTAGGTCGTATCGCGCGTGGAAGTCGAAGGAAGCGAGTGCCACGGTCGAAGATCGTGCGGCTACCACCTGGCAAGCTTGTTAAATTTATTTCTTCTTCGATGGGATTGCATGCGCGATATCGACGAGTCCCTCGTCGTCTCTCCCCTAGTTCGTCTCTCCTTCCACTGATGCGAGTAAATATCTATCTACGTATATGTATATACGCTATATATGTATATGTGCTATATAGAGGATGGTCTCCTTTACAGAATTTCACGTAGCCCGATGCGTCAGCCGTGGATAATGTTCGCTCGCTAAAATTTATGTTATCGCGGGGGAGTTCCGAGCGTAAGCTTTTCGAGAATTTTCATTTCAACGTGTAAGGAAACGCGGCAGATTCGTCGACTCCTACGCGTTTTCTTTTTTTTTCTCGTTAACATCGGCAAACGGAGGAAAGATTAAATTGTTACTCGTTGCGAATGCGATAGGATTTGTTTGATTAAAATTAATTGCAGCGATTCGTTATTAACGCGAAAACTTCGTGCGATCTTTACATATCGGGTCGCTTTGCGTGAAAAAAGTGTTCGCGCCGAGGTAAATTTGAAAGGACAACTTTGGGGTAAACCCAAAACGAGCTGATGGAGATCGATGAAAGCATCTCCCACGGACTGGCTCTATTTCTGTGATAGCTGTCGTTTCACGCAGAGTATCGTGTTCTTCGTAAGCATACATTCTCTTGTTTCTCTATCGACACGTATGCCGAACGATCCGTGCAAACATAGAACGGTGTACCATTGATACGCGTGCATTTGCTAAAGCCATTAAGGGTTGCTGGCCGTGGCGTATATGCTCGCGTATACAGGTAAGCCAGGATGCTGGACACAGACGCTAGACCGGTATATATATATATATATATCCAGGGAACGTTGTAGAGTCTATTAGACCTATCGGACCTTTGTCAGGCTAGACGCCAGAAAGGTTACGCAATTACGAAATGGCCGGTATCCAAGACTCGCCTTCCAACTTCTACGCGAGCATTTACACCTTCTCTCGGCATTGTACTTTCTTTCTTTATATCTTTACTTTGTCCCTTCTTACTCGCGTCTCCATAGTAATCGCACCTCGGTTCTTTCTCGAGCAACATAATTTACAAATTAAAGGCATCTTCGTGCACGGCTATGCGCGACGAGAGTCCCGAGAATGAAGGCGAGACGCGTATCGATGCGTTTTCGAGCATCTCGAATGAAAGAGATTCGTTATATCGACTGGAGCTTACTTTATGCTGTCATAGAAATGCAGTCAGTTTCGCAATTGGAGAAGAGTATTCGATGCGATGAGTAATAATCGACGCGCCAATCAAGCAACGTTCATTCTATCATCCTAGTATCGTGGAAGCATCGATTCCGCGATCGTCTATAGAATTTTTTTTTTCTTTACGACGGTTTTGACGATCGTACATATGTAGGTATACGCGTATATCGTGTTACGTATCTAACGCATTGTCGCTCGTCTCGCGTAATTCGAATCAACGGGCATTTCGGCCATGCTGCAAGGAAGAAAATCAGTTTCCATTACAACATTTTCTAAAGGGAGAGAAGGAGAAGAAATAAAATAGATCCGGGCTCGCATACGCGATTCTCGCTTCGACGGGACAATAATGACGTGTTCGCGCGAACGCACACGCGTTGCGCGTATTCACGTGCGGAAAGAATTGTTTTACCGATAACGAACGAATTATCGCGAGAACCGAAACACATTTCCTCCAAATAGGATGTATAAAACAGAGCGCGAATTAATCTCTAATGCGTTAAAATGAAACAAATTGGCGGCAAATCCGGATCGGATGGACTGGACATCGAAAAGCGTCGTTTGTAACGCGACGACGAAAGTTTCATGGAAAAACCTCTGACTAAAGCCACCCTTTCTACTCTATCTCCCTCTTCCCGTTCTCTCCCTTCCCCTCNNCCCTCTCTCTCTCTCTCTCTCTCTCTTTCTCTCTTGTTCTCTGTCGACGTCGATTCGACGAAAAACGGTCTAGTTTTCCCGGATGTGCTTGATCCCGTTTCGGATAGAATAAAATGCTAACGGATTCCCCCGGTAATTCCCTGAATTCGCGTAACGGCATAGTCAGACGTACGATTTACGAAATCATCCTATCGGCGCCAAACGATTCCTAATGCCTTCTCCGCTCTCATCGCGCGTTTCCGATCAATAACGGGGGAACGACTCTTCTCCCTACCCCCTTTGTGATCGCTCCGCCTCGGACCTCGTTTCTTTGCAAACGTGAGATTCATCTTCGAGCTAAAATGATAAACACGGACGGGCAAAATTACGTAGGCACGAGTGAGATAGTTGCGTGCGTGTGTGTGAGAGAGAGGGGGAAAAGGTTTACTTAAATTTTGAAAGGAATTTCTTCAACGACTCTTCGCCGAAGTACACGCGCATACTCTTCCTGTTCTCTACCGTCGATGTCGGAGCAGCAGTTGCTATTCCCGCAACAGTACCAGCAACATCACGGAATTGTTTAGAACGCGCGAGCCACTCGTGCAGGAGAGTTCTCGCCGAAGAGTCTCTGTCCTTCCGCTCGATTCTCTCTACTATAGCGTCCTATCCTATAGCGTCAGGTTCCTACCGGAATCTTTATCGTCCCTCGTAAACAACGGTTATGAATCGTCGCGTTTGTTACCGAATTTAGAGGCATCGCGACCAAAATTTCAAAGCACGTATCTGCACGTGTATCTGTGGATATACGTAAGTATATACTATTTACGTACTTTTACAGGGGTCAAAGTCAATGACTATCATTAAGCCGAGACAAGTTTTTAATCGTTTCTTTTTAATTCTTTAATTAAATTATACGTACGAAATTTTGATTCGGAAATTTGGAATGTATTCGATTTCTTCGTCTTTTTTTTACGAGACGTTCGCTTTCCTGGGATTCGTGAATAAAGTTATTCCAGATGGCTATAATGGTCACTGACTCACCCTACGATGTATATATATACGTTACGACGATAGATCGTGAAAGATAGATAGGATCCCTTGGACAATATGGTACCGTTCGTAGGCGAAAGTCGTAACAAAATTAACGTTGAGACAATCGCGTTTCGATGGCGAGGTAAGAGGGAAATTTTTTAATTATATCGGTCATTTATTAATGATTGTAATTAATACAAGTTTCATCCCAATTAACACCCACCGTCCACGAAGGCTAAATACACGGTCGTTTTCCGTGATCCCGTTTCCTTCTCATTCGGCATAGATAAATTTCTAATTTTTCTAAAGACGTCGTTGTCTTCGGTGAGACGTAGGAAGTTATTTATGCGAAATAATGAAAATTCCAGAGCGAATGTTGGGGTTGAGAAAAGCTATAAAACGGCGCGGTGAATTTAAGAACGAAAAGCGTCGAATATGTACAGACAAATATATATATATGATACACGAAC
>JAIFRP010000030.1:9234400-9258774 GCA_032403825.1 Odynerus spinipes
TTTTTTTGAGCGTGTCTCTGGCCTTAACGTTACTATTTTTTACACACTTATGGTTTCTACGCGAACGTGCTTAACAAAGTTCTTTAGCCACCGTTAACTATCTTATTCGTTTCGATTTCGAAGAGGCGTCAGTGACTTGTGGGGCGAAGAGGTGGGCGTGGTGTGATTACTCTTTGACATTCCTATTACGTTTTCTTTCCCTTTAGTTTGCGGACGCTTCTGCTGATTTTTTAACTTCTCCGCCGTTTTTTGTTGATGTTCCAGTTGTCTGGATTTATTTTGCAATTCCTAAAAAAAAATTTACGTGCTTATTGCAGTTTCATAGTATACACTACATAACGAATAATCGGTCCAGTACACAGTGGGCAGAACAAGATAGCAACACAAAAGTATTTGCAATAAAAATATATTTATTTTATTGAACATATATTAGATCGAGTCATAAGTAACTTCCGTTTTTATCAGACATTTATTTTGCTTTCGTTAAATAACAAAATTATATTAATTTATTATGTATTCGCCACTATTATCTATGACCTGGTATCATTTTCCTGGCAGTTTATTATTTCCTTCCTTGTAAAATGTGGTTGGTTTGGACTGGAAGAAATTTTCGACAGCCTGACTGACTAGGTCGTATCTCCAGAACGGAATTTTACAAACCAATTTCTAACTGCCCGATCAGTTACTAATCCTTCACCGTATACATTGCATATTTTTTCAGCTGTCGCCTTAGCACTATTGCCTTGTTTAAATTCTCAAAGCATTACATGACAAATATGCGCTTTTTGACTCTCTATTACAGAGGTTAAGAAAAACAGTTTAATGTAACGTGTATCGTACAAAAAGTTGACACAGGACTAACTGAACCCTCATTTGTATAATGAAAACAAAAATTCGTTTGTTCCAAGTAACTTATAGTGAATAGATACGAACAATAAGTTCTACTTAGCTGCATCGGAAGTTACTTATGACTCGACCTAATACTTTTCTTTAAACTCTATAAAACAATTTATAATATATCTGCATAGTTTTAAACAAATATCGCAAGTACAGTAATCGGACGATTTAACAATGTTATACGATCTTCGTAATTGATATAAGAACATTGGGCAATGTTTTAGAAAAGATGAATAAAAAGTCGAATAGATCATAATACAAATAAATTCTGGAACGAAGAATAACCGAGATTGTAACTCGCTTCAAAATACAACCAACTCCAGTACAAACCAATCACAAGCCCGACAATAATTAATGAACGCACCTGTTCCAATCGATTGATCTTTTCTTTCAGCTGCGAAACGTGCTTGATTCTTTGCTTGTGATTCTGGTGTCCAAGTATTTCGGCATATTTTTCATTTATATCTTCGTACTCTTTTTTAAGTCGCTCGTTACTTTCGGTTAACGTTTTGATCTCGCTATATTAAAAAATATGTATGCAACATTAATTTTTCTTTTCTAACAGAAATAAATACCGATAATTATAATGATCTTACGTTTCAGCGGTTTCACGACGCGTCCTTTCTTCCGCTAATTCTTTCAAAAGCTTTTCTTCAAGAGCATGCCATGTTACTTTATCCTTTTCAAATAACGAGTACTTTTTCTAAAATAATCCATTATAAATTACAATTTTAATAGATTTATCAAGAATGAAAAGAAATATTTCGGCCTAAGCTGAAAATTACCTCGTTACATCGATCTCTCTCTTCGAGAACTTCCAATTTCGTAGAGAGCTCTTCTATTCGAGAGTTCGCCTAGGAAGGTAATAATTTAAATTAAATATGTATGTTACATAAATAATACGTAGTTCATTATCTTAGCATACATACTTTCTCCATGGCGAGTTTATGTTCTACCGACTGTGTGGAGATTAATTCGGTGTTCTCCTCGGAAATCTTCCTTTGATCGTTTAATTGTTCCTGAAGTTTACTATTGTGAACTTCTAATTTCGTAATTTCTATCATTTGTGCATCGTTTCTTTCTTCCAATCTTAATAACATAGTTTGTGCCGCGCGCACAGAACCAACCATTTCATCTAGCTGCTTTTTCATCTGAAATTTGTTAAATAACACAATCGCATGTTACATTATTTATTGTTGTATATATATAAAATGTATTTAATTTCACAAATAACCTATAATATACCTCTGCATTTTCCGCAGATTTTTTCTTAATATCTTCTTGAAGTCGTGTGATTTCCTTCGTAGCTGCTCGCTGAAGGTCGTCAATTTTTACCTCAAAGACGGACTTGAGCGATTCGAATTCGGACAAGCTACCTGCTTCGAGTTGATCAACGAGTTCTCTCTCAGCGTCTAGCTGCTTCATAATATTGTGTACGTGATCGTGTACCATTTCAGAATTATTACGCATGGATGTAAGTAAGTACCGATGCTCTTGTACACAATCCTCTCCACGTTTTAATTCGTGTTGAAGTCTTTCCACTTCCGCGTGACTATGAGCAAGACGTTTGGAAAGTGCAGCAACTGACGCTTGATTTTCAGCCATTACTATTTCAAACCTACACATGTACCAGAATTATATAGAAGTTACATATTTTATTTATATATTACGATTTTAATACTTAAAACATAAACCGGTTTCCTTTGATACGCACCTTTTTCTTCTGGCTACCATTTCTGCAGCTTCTGCACGTATTTGATCTTTCAGCGCTCTAAGCTCTGCCTTTTTATCTGCCAATTCCGTTTCTGCTCTGTCCAACTCGACTTGCAAGCTTTGACTAAAACTTTCCTATAATAATGCATTATAAAACGTAGAGGAATGAGTAAACGTCATTGAAGAAAAATCAATAAGTCATGAGTGATCGATAAAGGTAGCTACCTGTGTTGCTGCAGATAACTTCAATTCCTCGAGTATCGATGAAAGTTTTGTAATCTCTGTATCTCTTTGCGCCAGTTTATCGTCTAGAATAGCACGTTCAGTTTCCACTCTTGCTAAGCACGCCTTATATTTTTCAGTATTGAGACGCATTTCCTCTTCGATCGCAGATGTAGCTTCTCTAATCATTGCATTTATCTATATTTACATAAAAAAGTAATAATTTGAAATTTAATCATGTATGAAAATTATCGATCCAAACATCACAGCAAACCAAGGCAAACACATGCTGATTTTTTAAATTACATATAAACATAATGTTCTTTTTTAAACGAATAAAAAAGATAAGAAAACAAAACACTGGGTTAGGTGATGTTCAGCATTTTACGCACATGTGGTCCGCTTACTTTCGCGTCACATTCGGCGATCGCTCTCTTTACTCTGCCTTCGCTTTCCGTGCGACAGGCTGCTAAAGTTTCTCTGGTGACAGCCTCGGCATTTTCGACCATTTTATTTGTGCGTTCCTTTATTCGTTTAATTTCTTCCTCAACTTTCTGAGTCGCTGCCTTTTTTAATTCGACCATTTCTTTATCCCTTGCAATGGTCAACTGTACAAAACGTTTTATATAAAATTATATATAATTACACCACAACTATTGAGAAGTACAATCAAATCACGTACATTTTCTATTTCGGTTGCATATTCTTCTTTTGCTTCTTTCAATGACTGCTTTAATTTCGCGTTCTCTTGGTTGTGCTGTTTTTTTAAAACTTCTATATCGTGCTTATGTTTTTTTAAAACAAGCGTATGCTTCTGATCCGCTACCTCTAATTCTTCATGTGCCTGTGTCAACCGGTGACTTAACTATGATCAACAGAAAGACAATCGTTTAATAAAAATTATTATCTATTGCAATGATAATAAGAAATATTAATATGTATAATAACTACTCACATCCCTATAAAGTCTTTGTACATCTTGTAATTCTTGTTGAAGAAAAGAATTTGTTTCTGTCATATCTTCTATTTTAGTTTCTAATACAATTTTTGAAGCTTTTTCTAGCTCATTTTGTTGTATAAGTTCCTCTTTTTCTTTATTAAACATATCTCTCATCGTTTCCATTTCTTCGTTATAATTCTTTACAATGTCACTAGTTTGTTTCATAGAATCTTCAACAAGTTTATCGTATTCTGCTCTTAGCTCATCTAACTCACACTGAAGAGCAGATAATTGTGCCTGCAATTCTAAGATCACATTTTGCCTTTTTTCTAATTTATTTTCAAGGTGACATCTATTATCCGTTAAATCGTTTACACGTAACATAAGCTCTGATTTTTCTTTTTCTAACAATTCAATTTGGATATCACGTTCTTCTTCTAATATTTGTACCTTGGATAATAACTCTTCGTTTCTTGCCTCTAAAGTTTGAAAAGTTTGTATCTATTACAAAGAAAAAAAAAATTATCATTAGAATGTTTTTCCAAAACATATTTTTTATTTGTACATAATTCAATCAAAGAATTAATCACATTAATTACCGTAATTTGGCTTGTTTCTGTTTTGTTAGCCAACTCAGCCTCTAAAACAGATATCTTTTCTGATAGCTCAGCTATACGCTTTCTTAGTTCATTTTCGGTTGCCCTTCTAGTAGAAATTTCTAGTTCTTTTTCTGATGACATATCTAATAATTTTGAACGAAGCATATGTACTTCGGTCTGATGTCTTTCATCATGATTATCTAGGACTTCCTGTTGTAATTTAGCCTAAAAATGAAGTTTTACAAAATTAGTCATAAAAGCTAGGCAATACAAAAATAAAAAAAAAAGTATTATTTACCATCGTTTCTATGTCTTTTTTGTGTTGTTCCTCGACTTCTACTTGCTTTTTATGTAACTCCTCCACTTGCATTTCAAGTTTCCGCATCTCTTCTTTCATCTCTTCGATGTGCTTTTCGTGTTCCTGTATCGTTCTGTCTTTATTAGAGCATTCAACTTGTAATTCTGCCAATTCATGCGTAGAATTATATTGTGTTTTACTACTGCTCTTGTCCTTAATCTGGTTCATGGACTTCAACTTTCCTTTCACATAATTTGTGCTCAATGATTTGACAATTACACGCCTTCTGGGACATTGTGGCTGTATAGAAAAAATTGTTTAAAAATTATTCTGCACCTTACATCGCTTAAGACTAATACATCTTTCTAATCCACTGTACACTTAATCTCCCTCTTATAAAATAACATTTTCTCACGGTTAAAAATTTGCCAGGAGGATGATTTCCAGTGCTTTTGCTTGAAACAGTTATGCTGGATTCTGTGGCATTGCTTGTTACACTTTTGCTATCCTGAAACCTCTCTGTTTTGTCAATGACATGGCCCTTGATTTTCTTGTCAAACTTCGGATCGTATGCACCGGGTGGTGGCGCCTCGTCTATAAGAGTCGGAAAGCGAAAATTTAAAATCTCGTCACGAGATACTCTCGAACATATTATGAATAGAAATTTATGAACGTTTTGAAGAGGAAACACTCGAAGGTGTAAATTCACAAAGGGACGAGTCTATTCTTTCAACGAGACGCGTTTAAATCAAGGGCGGAGGGTGGAACCAAAGGGATTTCCTTCTGACGCATCTTCGGAAGGGGGAGACCGTCGAAATGGGAGACAGCTGTTTTCGATGCAAGGGACACGTAATGCGTAGACCCGTGAAGGTACCAGGTGTAACCTTCGCCCGGCCCTTCTTACCTTCACGATAAAATACCTTCTTTTGTCGTTGGCTTCCCCCACCCCGCTGGCGATACTTTCACCCCCAAAACATTTAAAGATCAAATGTTTCGCGCAACGACCGCACGAGTGCTGCAACGGATAATGTAACCCGTAATAAACTTTTACGTACGAATTTATAGGATGGATAATATCGATGCATATGATTTATAATAATTATTATAAAGCGCGACAATTATTATAATCGAAGCAGCCACGAACAAATGCTTTTTCGACATTTACCACGATCTAAGAAAAATATAAGAAGCTATTGTAAAAGCAGTCCGCGTTAAAACTATGACGGTACATTTAAATATGCTATTTGTCATACATATGTATATGATTATAGAGTTTATTAATTGTCGTATGTGATAATTAACATCGCATTATTTATACGATAATATTAATCATTGAACAGCTAAAAAGAATAAAAAATTGTAATAAATCTAGCTATGAAAGTTGTCGAATCTCGTTCAATCGAATCAATCAATTTCTTCGTGTGTAGAGGCAACGAAACTCGTAACAATTTTCCCGCCAGAATGTATCTTCTGCCTTAACATGTACGTAGTTTGCAAAATTCATAGATATACGCGACACGATACGCCGATGACCGTTGTTATTTTAAACAACACGATTCGTCACACTTCGCTTCGTAATCTTTAAACAAAAAAGACGTGAACATTAAGACTTACTTGCAAGTTCATTGAACCGTTGAATCCTGGCTTTTGAGAACGACATATCACAATATATTTGTTATATCCGATAGAATCTGAAGAAGCGTACTTAAATAAATTATGCGAAATTACACTGATTTGTTTATCGGAAATACACCAGCTTATAAGTTATTAAAAACAGTACCCGTTGCACCGCGAACGCGTCTTCCCCCCTTGGAAACTGAGCCTCGTATGAGAGAAAAATTGCATGGAATCCTTCACTGCGTTCTACCTCAACGTTCTACCTCAACGTTCCTTTACGCGGGTCTGCACACCGGTTTTCTTCGTTTAAAATGACGGTTACGTGAAAATGTTTCTGACCAATCAACGGCAAACCATACAATAAAATCATCCAATCCACGATGAAATGACGTATCGTATAAGCAGGGACGTATTCCTACGAGGTGTAGTCACGAGAATTATCAGATACATAAGTTTATCCTTTTAAATGCAATTCTTTTGTATAATATTAAGCGTAAATATTAAATCGAGTATTATTTAATACTTTTTTCAAGGCGGTATATGTTGCACTGTTTCTTTTGAAAATTCTTCAAAATGTTATCTGAGCATAAAATTTATACTTTTCTATGTATACAAATTTCTTTTTTTTTTTTTTTTTANNTTACTAAATAAGATAAAAATAATAAACTTTTTTCTTTTCACTTTGTTTCTGTATATAATTGTGTAATAATATAATTCATTTGTTTCATAAAGAACTGTGGAGGACTTCGTAATCAAGTACTCGAAGTTCGTATAACGAATTTTATGCTGTTTATAGGGATCGATCAAATACACCGATTATTAACAAAATAACAATATAATATGTATAATTTGTGTACAAAAGAACAGAAACAAAAATGAATTAATCTTTTTTAACGGTTACAGGAAGGGAAAAGAAAAACATTAGTCATTGGTTGATATAAAGAAGTCGCTGGAAATCTTCCGCGTAGGCTGCTTTTTATTGGCGAAGCGGCTGTCCTGTAGGACATCGCTTTGCATCGTTGGACGGCTGTAGCACCAAAGAACGTGTATACGTAAAGTGCCACGTAGTAGCGTACAGTCCAATCGCATGTGCAGGGTGTCATATGTATGATTATTCCATTAGCGTGCCCCGGTAGAGATAGCTGTTACTGCTTTTTCCGATAAATTATCTTGCCAAAATCTAATAAAAATGAAGTCTAAATATTATATTACGTTACTTGGGATTGTGCTACTAAGTTTATCTTATGTCAGCTGTCAATATAGGACGAAAAATGTGAGAATTCATAAAATAGTTTTATTAATACGTCTAAAAAATCGTGCTTTTGTGAAACGTCAAAATTCGTGTCTAAGATCGTAGATACTTGAATTATTTATATAAAATAAAGCTTCTTTTGTGTTTACATTCGTGTCAAATATAATTGCATTCTTTTATTTTACTTAAATTAATAGTATAACCTAAATGGTTATGTGCATTTTCTACACTTTCTTCGTGTCCTCTCAGCCAATCAAGGTACATATGTTTTTCAGAATCAAAGTTCTTCGTTAGCTGAGCGTGTACAACAGCTGACAGAAATGGCTATTAGGAGGCCAGTGATAAAGTTCAATGGTGCGAAATTTAAGGAATTTGTAAAGAGTATCCCAAGAAATTATTCTGTCATTGTAATGTTTACTGCTATGGCACCGCAAAGACAGTGTCAAATTTGTAGGTAAGAGAATCGTAATATATTATTTGAAGATTTCTTCTAATTGTATATTTTTGTAGGCATGCGAACGATGAATTTACTATAGTAGCAAATTCATTCCGGTACTCACAGTCTTATTCCAACAAATTATTCTTTGCATCTGTTGATTTCGATGAAGGATCAGATGTTTTCCAAATGGTATTGAATATACGTGTATTCGCTGATTTAATCGCCTCTTGGATACGAAGCACAGAAATGACAAAAAATATTGTTTTTAGATGAGATTAAATACTGCACCAGTATATATACATTTTCCTGCCAAGGGTAAACCAAAACCAGCAGATACCATGGATATACAAAGAGTTGGTTTTGCAGCAGAAGCAATAGCAAAATGGATATCTGAACGTACTGATATTCAGGTAAATACTTCATATTTAAATTTATGTAATACGATACCTGAATAATAGAATTTTTCTGAAAAATAGTTAATATAAAAAAAAAAAAAACAATTTGTTCCAGATAAACATATTTAGGCCACCAAACTACTCTGGTACAGTTACTCTAATTATGTTCTCAGTTCTAATTGGAGTATTCCTATATGTTAGACGTAATAATTTAGATTTAATTTATAATAAAACAATTTGGGGTCTCGGTGCATTGGTAAGTCCGTTTTGTTTTCCATTGTTTTTATGAGAATAACTTATTCTGATAATATTATACAAAAATTGATTTCTTTGTAGTTTTTCACTCTTACAATGATATCGGGCCAAATGTGGAATCATATCAGAGGGCCCCCATTTACCCACCAAACTGCTAGTGGAAATGTGACATATATTCATAGGTCCTCGCAAGGTCAATTTGTACTAGAAACTTACATTGTTATGGTTTTAAGTATCCTTTTTTTAAAAAAATACAATAAATTAAGTATTAAATACATAAAATGATATTCCTTAATGCAAGTAACAAGTTGGTGCAGTGGTATTAGGAATGATTCTAATGACCGAAGCTGCAACAAGAAAAGGAGACGTTAAAAAGCGAAGAATATTTGCTGTGATAGGCTCTGGATTAGTTGCCATTTTCTTCAGCCTACTTTTATCCATATTCAAGAATAAAGCCCAAGGTTATCCATACAGGTTAGGCAAAAACACTTGTATATATATGTACATAAATGTATAAATCATACTTATATTCTCAGATAGCATTATCTATCTTGTGCATAGTTTTACTATATTTTCTTGGAGTGTGATAGTATATGTTGGTTGAATAATATAACAATACTATCATACTCCATGATGTATATTAGATAGTATTTACTCTCAATCCCATCTCAGTGAAGAATAATTAATCTGTTGCAGGTTGCTGTTTACATGAATAGATACTTTACAGAAAAATAAGGTTTGTATAAGTCCCATGTTTGTGAGAATTTTTTATCTCGCCATAATCATTGGCCTCACAAATGTATGCGGCACAAGTACCACCCCTTACGAATGTATATGGCACAAGTTATAGTGAAGATAAAGGAGTAATAAATGATTTATTGTTGAATTTTGGCACACGTTTAAGGCTAAAAAGTTGTTACAAAAGAATTATGTATCTTAGCCTTCACCCTTTCCATAAACGTTGTACCATAATTAACCATTGTACCAAACTGTGTTAACGCGACTTTAATAGTCATATGATTCTGATACAAAATATAATCAGAATAAAAAATTACTTGTTTACAGACTTTGATAACATTACTGGAAATTTAAACTGCCTTTATTCATTTATGAGTTCTTCCAAATCTGCAGGTAAAGTAAGATAACATAAATGAAGGCAGAAATTGAGGCAATAGAATAAAACTTGTGTAAATAACACGTAAGGACGCTAAATGTACTTCAAAGAAGAGTGAAATTAAAACTTTGGTTTTTTGGATAAATCTTGGAAATATATTGATACCACCCATAACTCCTTAAAACATAATTCTTAAATAATAATTTAAATAATAATATAATAATAATCCTTAAATAATAATTTGTGAAACAGCTATTCTTCTAATGTAAAAGTACCATGAGTTATTTTGTCATAAAATACATAATAAATATGCATTTTAATGCGATAAATGTATGTACCTACACGCATACACACATTGACACATTGAAATTTGGACAACTTCAGAGTTACTTTCGTCAGAGAGCTTTTGTACATTTAATGTTGCCATTTTGAACGCTATGTGGCGCTGATGTAACTTTTCATACGAAATATGGCGCCAGGCAGCGCATTTATATACCATTGATATAAAAATAAACGATATCTACAATCGAATGAGATAATCTAAGCAAACTCTATATTTATACATGAGATCTGCTTCTATCTGTTTGCTTTAGGAATAACTTACACGACATAACCACATATTCGTAGCGAAAATGTTTTGAACTCTGTCGCCATAACTTTTACTGATTTAAAGTACAATGAGTAAAGATGTTATACACTTGATGATTTCTCGTTTATAACAATTAATTACATATTTGAAACTTTATAATAGCGGATGTATTTAATTAATGCTAACGAACGGATGCAAGATGCATGCATTTAAATCGTGTGCTCATTACCGCTTTTTCTCTAGACCGAGCTTCCGGTTCAAATCAAGGATCTCGTCTAAAAGCCTTTTGCTGTTATTCGTTATCTGTGGTCGATACTTATCACGTATACTATACATGCGTTCCTTAATCTAACCGCGAATATGCGGAAACTTTCTTAGTTGTTTATACATAGTGTACTCGATCAGACATAATTTTGAATACCTTACTAAATGTTGCAACAGAACTGTGACGATATTATAACTACTTTACAAAATCTTATACGACCTTGGAAATAAAAGCGAATATAATGCCGTTAGCGAATCTGACGGTTCCTTGGACTGAACAACATGTGAATGAAAAGGTAAAGACAGCTCATTAAGCGTGATAATTAACTGTGACTGTTTACCATAATTTTCAATTAAATTACGTTACATTTAAAAATATTTTCTTTAAATTAAAAATGTTAGAAGCTATGCTAATAATGTAACTCTGTTTTCTTAGCAAGGATCAGAGATTCTGTCAGCTGAGAACCAGGAAGAAGCAATGATTACTCAAGGGAACATTATTGAATCACGCTCAAATGGCTGTTCGGAGTCCCATGAAATTGAAGTACGTGAGGTAGTACGCGATGGTCATGAAAAAGCAGATCCATCTCATTTTGAGTTGCTAAAAGTACTTGGCCAAGGTTCTTTTGGCAAGGTAAAGTCCAATTAAAAATTTTACAAGCTCTCTTTTGTTAAGTATCTTAATTTGCATTGTTCTGATTAATTGTACGTGTTTAGGTATTTTTAGTACGTAAAGTCGTAGGAAAAGACAGTGGCACGCTATATGCAATGAAGGTTCTTAAAAAGGCGACTTTGAAAGGTATTTTTTTATAATTAAAAACCAAAATTTCTTTTAGCATTTTTCAGTCTAATTATGCTCATGGTATCTTAGTTAGAGACAGAGTAAGAACAAAAATGGAAAGAAATATATTGGTGGATGTGGAGCATCCGTTCATTGTTCGACTGCACTATGCATTCCAGACAGAGGGCAAACTGTACTTGATCTTAGACTTCCTAAGGGGTGGTGATCTTTTTACAAGGCTATCCAAAGAGGTTATTGAACAAGATAACTAGATATATGTTCCATAATTAATTTTCATTCAATCTTCATTCTCAGTGACGAATGTCTATTTGTCATTCACAATTTAAACAGTTCTATATATGCACATGCAAATTATAAATACAAAAAATATTTGATAACTATCACACATGCACTATTTAATGTGTTTTGGGATGTGTTTTGAGCAAAATTAAAATTGTTATTATATCAGAAATATACTTGCAGGTGATGTTTACAGAAGATGATGTAAAATTTTATTTAGCTGAACTCGCACTTGCATTGGATCATATACATAAACTTGGCATAATATATCGTGATTTAAAGCCAGAAAAGTTTGTATCATGTAAAAGTATAGTAAAATATTTAATAATGTTTAATTCAATTTTCTCTACTTTGTTTTATTTATCACAGTATCTTATTGGACACTGAAGGGCATATCTCTTTAACTGATTTTGGATTAAGTAAACAACCATTGGATGATTCAAAAGCATATTCATTTTGTGGTACGGTCGAGTACATGGCACCAGAAATTGTTAATCGAAAGGGCCATTCTTTTGCTGCAGATTGGTGGAGCTTTGGTGTGCTCATGGTAAGTCACTCAAATTTGTTTAGGAAATATGTGAATTTATGTTTATTTTACTTTGTAAGTAAATAGTAATTTTCAGTTTGAGATGTTGACGGGTGCACTTCCATTCCAAGGCGCGAATAGAAAAGAAACAATGACTCAAATATTAAAAGCAAAACTTGGCATGCCTCATAATATTTCACCAGAAGCCCAAGCACTCTTACGAGTATTATTCAAAAGAAACCCAGCAAATAGGCTTGGATCCGGTAATGTCTACTTATTTTTAATTTAATGAATATATATTTATATTTTATGAAAATATGAGCTCTATTTTATTTATTTTATATATATATATATATATAGGTGGTGTAGAAGAAATAAAAAATCATATCTTTTTTGCAACCATTGACTGGGATGCTCTATATAGGAAAGAAATAAGACCACCTTTTAAACCAGCTGTTAGTCAAGAAGATGATGCATTTTATTTTGATAGTGAATTTACATGTAAAACACCTAAAGGTAATGGTATACACTGGTTTTTTATAGTTTAATACTTTAATCATAGATCAAATTAAATAATTGTGCTTAATTTTATGTTTTTATTTAAAATATGTCTTCTAGATTCTCCTGGCGTTCCTCCTAGCGCGAATGCTCATGAATTGTTTCGTGGATTTAGTTTTGTTGCACCCTGTTTATTGGAAGATCATACAAAGACCCCAGAGTACAAAAACTGTGATAGTATTAGCAATACTTTCCCAGCTTATGTCAATCCTATTCCAGTAACTGATGAGTATGAATTTAAGCAAGAGATAGGTAAAGGAACTTATAGTACTGTTTACCTTGCAATTCATAAGGCGACTAAAACTGAATATGCTATTAAGGTAATTTAATGATGAATGTTGTATTGCTTTATAGTTATTGCATGTAAGTAAAACTTGTTATTAAACAGGTTATTGAAAAAGCAAAACGAGATCCATCGGAAGAAATCGAAATATTATTACGATATGGAAGACATCCACATATTGTATCTTTAAGGGCTGTTCACCAGGATGATAGACGAGTTTATCTTATCTTAGAACTTTTACGAGGTGGTGAACTTCTTGATAGATTGTTACAAAGACGTAATTTTACAGAAAGAGAAGCTGCTGAAGTGATATACACAATTACAAGTGTAGTTCATTATCTCCATGAAAATGGAGTAAGTATTCATTTCATTTTGTAGTCATATTTATGGTCATGATAAATATTTACAATTATAATTGAATGTTTCAGGTAGTTCATCGTGATTTAAAACCATCAAATATATTGTATGCAAAATCTGGTGGTGATCCAAGTACACTATGCATATGTGATCTTGGGTTTGCTAAACAACTACGCGCAGAAAATGGGTTATTAATGACACCATGTTATACAGCCAACTTTGTTGCTCCTGAAGTATTAAAGCGACAAGGATACGATACAGCTTGTGATATCTGGTCTTTAGGTGTCTTACTGTACATTATGTTGGCCGGGTATGGAATGAGTTTATTAGTTTACAAATACATTTAAATGGCATCTAAATAGATATATTATATGCAATATTTTCTTGTAGATATACCCCTTTTCGAAATAGTCCTGGAGATAGTGCAACTGACATACTTGATCGTATTGGACCTGGATATATAGATGTAGAAAGTGGAGTATGGTGTCAGATATCGGTTGAAGCTAAAGAATTGGTAAAGAGAATGTTACACGTGGATCCTAATCGTAGGCCTACAGCAGCTGTAATTTTAAAATATCCTTGGGTTGCAAATCGTCATCATCTTCCACAGAAAATGTTACCCGACATTAATAGAGATCCACATAGTTTAAAGGTACTTTTTTTATTAAATCGTGAATCGAAATCTATCATTAGCAATATTTATAATTAACTATTCTTAATTCTACTTCATATTGTTGAATTCGATAGATGGCCGTGGCAGCAACGTACAGAGCAATGTCAAGTAGTCCAAGATCACCTCATATCGGGCCTGTTGTTTTATCCGAGTTAGCCCGTCGTAGGACACAAGCTAAACCGGGTCCTACGGAAGTTTAAAATTCAATTTTAACGTTAGTTAGAAAAAAGAATATCTGAAAGAATTTTAATGCAAATTTTTACAAGTCGGATAATTTAAAGTACAAGGAGAGAAAAAAGAGAGAAAGAGAAAGGAGATAGAGAGAGAGAGAGAAGCTAAATGTTTCTATTGGCACTATCACTGTTATTATTAAATTAATTATGTACAAAACGAGAAGCGTTTACAAATCAGTGACAGTGAACTTAATGTGATACTTATTTATATTTTTCATTTCATTTAGTACCTCTGCGTACTTTCATGTACGTATATATATATATACATATTGCCATATAGACATTTAAAAATGATCTAATATTAATGCCTAAATTTTTAAGTTTTCGTGAAAGATTCCTATATTCTTAAAAATCTTTTTAAATATATTTCCTACGTCGATCTTGCTAAATAAAAAATGAATGTAAATCTAAATATATCAAAAGACTATATTTTATTGATATAAATCTAGTATTATTTGTGCAATGTTGAAGTATAATTAGGTATTATAGTGCTACTATGAATTAAAATTTTCTTTATGAGCTTTAAACATTCATAGAATAGGAAAATTGTTAATTTACGGTCTCTTATCAGCTTTAATATTATGTAAAATATTTCAATATTAATAAAATCCTGACAAAATTTTAAAATAATACCTACCCACAGAAATGTTTTACAATTTCGTAAAAATTTATCGGACTGTTTAATTAGAATTCTATTTGTAAGATACTTCGAAGGTATTACGACAATATTTGAATTGATTAGCGACCTTTTCTTCGAACGACATAATAGCTAACAATACCAGCAATATCAAACGATTGAGAGATGTCGGTTTCCTTCGTCAATTGCTCGTGTTCATAGAATTATTGGAAAATTATCTGGGGAAGACAAGGTCTTCTAAAACTATTTGCTAATATTATCATAGTCGTTGAAGTGGAGTTGTACGATCGCAAAAATAATCGATAAAACGAATCGCGGATAATTCTGATTTGCAGAAAGCGAACGCGCATGCGTATATCGTTGCAGTCGTACCGATATGTGGTGTGAAGAACGACCGGCATTAGACCGGACTGTAGGCCGACAGCTTTATCACGAATAAGGGAAAACGTATTTTGTCGAATTATTTCGAATTATTTTGATTCATAGTTTAACGTAACAAAGTTATATCGTGTCTCTAAATTTAAAAAACCTTAATTGCTTCTTCGATACGTTATATGTAACATTTTTTATTTCTTGAACGAACATCAGCGATTTGAAAGTAAGTTGTAATGACTTTGTCATCTATTCAATCTGCAACAAAATCATCGCGCAAAAGGACTAGTGTGTATAATTTTTATTGTTATGAATCTGTTTCTTTCATGTTGAGAACACTGCTGTGAAATTTTGTAGTATTTTATACGCTTCATAGAAGAGAATCGAATTTTTCTCTTTATTTCGGATTATCACGTGGCGTAATTTTTTCAATTTCGATTTCTCACGAAGTCTTCAACTATTACTTACGAATGTGTACTTAATCTTATTTTAAGTAATCTTGTAACGTATTTGATCCATTATATTATTGAACTTGTGCATACTCAGTACTTTATTTTCAAGTACAGTTGTATAATGAATACTGTTATAAAAAAAGTAATTAATTATGCTTTAATTATACGTGGTTGGTGATGAGAAGTGATGTGGAATAATGACTCGTTGATGTATAAAGTGGTGGATATATTTTAGGAAGATATAACTAGCTTTCTATTTTGATGAATATTGTTATATGATTCTTTCGTATATAATGATTTACAATGTTGTCGCATTGTATTAAATTACTATATATTCATAAAACAGGTATAGAAGATTTAGATTCTTTCAATATAATTAAGAATTTTATTAATGTTATCCTATATTTTGCGTATGTAATGAACTTAATATAAGTTTTGTAGTACATATATATTTATGAAAACTAAAAAGTTAGCGATATCATAGATTCTTTCATTCGCATATTACCATAATCTTTTCTTGCAGGAATTTGTAGCATGCTTCAAAAAGGTCCTCGTTCACTGGTAATATGTGGTCCTTCTGGGAGTGGAAAAAGTACATTATTAAAACGCTTATTTAAAGAATTTCCAGATAAATTTGGATTTTCTGTGTCACATACAACTAGAGCTCCCAGGCCTGGTGAAGAAAATGGTAAACATTATTATTTTACGAATAAAGAAGAAATGCAAAGACAGATAGACATGGGTGAATTTCTTGAAACTGCAACATTTAGTGGGAATCTATATGGGACCAGGTGTGAATCATTAAATGAACCATTAAAATTGCCCAAATAAAGTTTAGGGAAAAGGATTACATTTATATGCTTTGTAGTAAACGTGCCGTAGAAGAAGTCCAACGAACAGGAAAGATGTGCGTATTGGATATCGAAATGGAAGGTGTAAAGCAAATTAAAAATAGTTCGTTGAATCCACTGTATGTCTTTATAAAACCACCATCTATTAGTGAATTAGAACGACGATTAAAGGCAAGAAAAACAGAAACGGAAGAATCTTTGAAACAGAGATTAACTACTGCTAAAATAGAATTGGAGTATGGTATGTAGTAAATTGATTTGATTTATCATAGTTGTATATATGTTTTTGCATTTATTTAAATAATATTCAAAGACAATGTGCATATCTATGTCATAATTTGAAATTACATTTGTGATAGGTGAGCAGCCAGGTAATTTTGATATTGTCATTGAGAATGATAATATAGATAAGGCCTATGAAAAACTACGTGACTTCGTTTCCTCCGAGTTGAATAACGATACAAAAACAGGTATTTAGGGTTGCTTCTTTGAAATAACCATTATATTATGCAAAATAGTCTATACAATAAATACTTTTTATGACTTGCAGGTAGCTAAATTTATTATTTTCAAGGATAGGTATTTTATCATGAATATACATAATCATAGCAAAAGTATCTTATGGACAGATGGAAAATTACAAAGTTGACAATGTCACACGAAGACAACAGTTGCCAAAAGTAAAAGAGAATATTTGACTCTCTTGTTTCATTCGACGTAAGTTAAGTTGAATGTTATAAATATAAAATGCGTAAGATATATTTAAGACAAATGGATATGAAAAATTTGATAATTTATAAAAATATTACAAGAAAATTTTGGAAACTAAAAATTATAACTAAAGATGTAAGAATCTTTACCTGAAAATAGTGCCCAGATATAATATGGAAAACTAATTTATAACGCAATTAAAATTTATAACGTAGTTGCAAAAAATTAAAGATTAAACTGTTATTTTTTTCACTGAAACGAATTTAAAAATGTCTTGTGAGAATGCAAATGCAAAAAAGTACTTATATGTAATTATGCAAATGATGTATAAATGTGTTTTGTCGTTAAGTTACCTCGTCGAAGACAACGTTAGAGATACTTAATTCTGTTATCAGTGATGAGTAATTATCAGGGTATAAAATTATACTAACAGCATTAAATTTGTATGAAGTTATAGTATCTTAAATAGGCAAACAAAACTTTGTGAATTAAATATAACAATCTAGGTATAGTTAACTGAGATTATTCACCAAACAAAGTTGTGTTCCAATAGAGTAGGTTACTTGCGAAGTACTTGTGGCTTTATCTCGTACTTGTCTTTACATCTAAAATCATACATCCTTTATAGCACTGGGCTTAACCCAAAAGAATTTTATTATAGTGCAAGTGTAGTATTTTATTTTTTATTTAAGCATCAAAGATAACTAATCATTAGTAATTAATTATTAAAATAGTACAAACATTCCTTTTTAAGTTTAAGATTTTACTTGAAGATACTTAAAGCGGTTTCTTAGAGGATGTAGGGTGGAGAAATTATATAGAGAAGATACACTATCGGTAAAAATGATTTGTGCCAAAATAGAATATATTTTTTAACTTTCTTCCACTTTAAATATGATATATCCTTCGAACAAATATTTATGAAATTGCTCTACTAATTTAAAAAAAATTTTGTTGACCAAATATTCTCCATGTAGTATTCACGTAGTATGTTATGAACAAAACTCTCGAAAATATTTGTATTTAATATTTTCCAAATGGTGAAAAAACAAATTGACAAAAGTGTAATAGAAATTTAAACGATCGATAATTAGAGATAACATTTAAGTTTCTTATAATTGAACATTATTGATATTATTTAACTCTAATACGTCATTTCGTTTTACTCATCGGTACTTGCATTTTTGGTAAGAACTCATTGTCGAGTTCTTATAGAATACATTTAAGTAAATAGTTACATATATAGTTATCATAAGAAAATAACTCTTTGCGGTACGACTTCATGTATGTGCTTTTAAGATGCTTTTATTATTTTCATAAAATATTATGAAAGTTATATTTTTTTAAACTATACACAATTAACCATAATTTATGAGAAGTGCATTTCAAATATCGAATCACAATTCCTAAGGGATTAAATGCTCCTTTAGCGATGTTATATTGTACACTTTTACGGAGTATTGTATAGTGTTATAAAAATATCTAATAATAAATGTACCATTCAAAGTTCATAAACATATTGTAAAAATCGATTTAACCTTGCGATGCTTATAATCATTTTTAACTGTATAGTCGTGAAATCTAGTTATAATATTATTATATTACGAATTAATGAAATATGATATAGGATCGAGACGTTGAGTCTTTTCAAGTGAATATTTACATAATTTTATCAAAAAAGAACGATAAGATATCGCATAATATGTATATTTATAGTTCTGTTTATATCCAAATTACGTTAAAAAAGAAATAAAAGAAAACGATCATATTTTCGTATCGATCAACACCGGTTCATCTATTTTGGTCCGCGCGAGAAGTCACGCAGCCATTCTCCGTGGTGATGACGAATCTTGTGCTTCGGTACCTCACTGATTTCTATCGACGTCACCTTAGCACTTGTATCTTTCTCCTCTTCGACCTTTTTTAATTCCTCTTGCAAAAGATTGTCACCGTACTTTCGAGGTTCTTCGTTCTTCGGCACTACCGTCATCGTCACCGGTTTCTCGGTTGATTCGATGGACGAGCCCTTTGAAAATACATAATTGATCACTTGAGGTCTCGGAGCAAAAATGTTTTCCGAAGGTAGCGAATCGATTGCTCTTGGAACCGCTTCCATCCGTTGATTCGGAAGACTCCGAACATCGGACATCCATTTTAGTGGTTCGCGGTCGTTTGTATTACCAAAATAACGATATTGTTGTCGCGGATAGCTCGGATAGTTGATAGAGTCGACCGACTCGAACGGATTTCGATCTTGCACGTCTCGCGGTGACAGTCTTCTCATCGATTCGAGATCTTTAGGAAGTTCCAATGGTTGAATGGCTCTAGGTGACGCCGCGGATAAGTTTTTGCGAATTTCTCGTAGCGACTCCGCCTCTCCGTTGTCGTTCCTTTTTTCAAAAATACTCGATCGAAGCTGAACGAGATCGCGTTCTGGAATCGCTCGGAAATTAGATCCATCGATGTCACTTTTGACGAAGCCTCGACGGCGGTCGAGATTTGGATCAAAATGGAGGTAATTTTCCAGCGAGTTCCAGTTCTCAAAATCTCTCGACAACGACGAATCTCCTGGAGTGCTTCGAGACCGTTCGACATAAACCGGAAGAAGACGATCTACCTCGTAGGGCCTACGTGCGATTTCGTAAGGCCTCGATGCCTCCATTTTTGCATAGTTTGGCTCCATTGAAAATTTCGGATCGCTAACGTATCCTCCGTTGTAACGTATACGTTCCAATCGCTCGGGATATTCGTTTTTCGATTGTTCTTCGATATACTCTTTCCGGTCAGCGGGTATCTGAAACGTTCTTTCCAATACCGCGTCGCGATCGAAGTAACGCTTCTCTTGGTATTCACTCGGGCTGTGTTCGTTATTTTCCGGATAGTAGGCTTCGTAGAAGACGGGACCTTTTTCGAGATCGTATCCCTCGTGTCGGCGGTCGTTCACGATCCATGTCCAAACTGGTGATATTCCTGATACAGATAAAATATTCTTTGTTAATATTTTTTACAAAAACTTTCTTTTTCCTTTACTTTAGAAAAAGATAGGCACGACTCGTCGATACGTACCTATGAAACTAGTTATCACTATCACAGAAAGTATATGATTCGTTAGTACCATGATAACTCATCAACGAGCAACGACACTCGACTGAGCTTTCTCGAGAGAAATAGTGTTGAGAGTATTTTCAGATATTCTTAAAATAAACCCCCATTTCCTTGTGCTTTTGTTGGCGAACGAACCTGCACTTAGGCGTTGACGCTGGAAAATCGCGAAACTTGGAAAACTTATGGTGTGCGTTGATCTTTTGGCGAATCCTTGATTCTCAAGATTTTGCAACAAAATTCTTCAGGAGAAATTAAGTAGCTGCGCTCGTAACGTATGCCAACATGTAACGTTACGAATATATAAGAACGCGTCCTGAATTATGTATTTGGAATTTGTTATAAAAAAATTATGAAACATAATTAGGTCCAGTTGTACATGGTTTGGTCTTCTTCAATTTTAATATCGAGTGGCATAATTATTGTACGAGAATAAAGAACACACAGAGAGATAAAGAAACTTGAGAAAATATCATTATTTAAATTTTATAGTAGGTCTTGTATATTTGTCTTGTATATTTACGCAGAATTATCCTAATTTACATCAAAGACACTGATTGCCACGTAACAAACATAATTATTTTAAAGTTGCACTATTACACCATATCATTAGCTGTATTCATTGATTGAAGGAAATGAGGTGACACGTGCATCATTGTTCAAAGTTTCAAGATATCTTATAGAAAGCGATAGACAAATCTGGTTTATTGGATCAACGATATTCAGAGGTCAGGCGTAAATATCGACTGCGTTCTACATCGAGCTTTGGATCAAATCAGTAGTGGTTTTTCATTACGTAGCTTTGCGTTTCTCTTCGATCACAAAGTTACGTTGCTAGTAACTGTTTCAAACGCGCGTTTGTTGTTCTTTTATTAAGAGAATTTAAAACATTTAGAACAGTAGCATCCTGCATTGCAGATATAAAACATACGAAATGTTTTATAAGTTATTTTTTTATCTAGTCCTATTACAAACATTTGATACATACATACATTTTTTTAAATCTCACCGATTCCTATGACGTTTCAAGAAATCATGAAAATCGGCCGATTCTGTTATCCAACTTTTAAGAGCGTACGAATATTTCCTACATTCACCGTCGACGAGTCACTCGCACGAAAGAAACTTTCTTTTTTCTAGCCCGTTTTCCGAGCCATCCCCTCTCGTCGCAAAAAACGATCGACGAGAGTACCAGCCCGGTTATCAGGAGATAGAAGGCCGTCTGCATGTCCGTCAATTTGAACGGTACGAATTCGTCGGTGGAATGAGCGCGTATTTTTTTCGGAGCTCTCCCTCTTCGATAGATCAGATTCTGGATCGTACGATTGGTCCATAGCGTTAACAAACCCGCCTGATCTAATCTACCGATCAGCAGATCCAACTTCTCGAGCAAATACGAATTCTTCGGCAGGGGATATCCCAAGTAATAAGTACCTTCAAACAAAACCGATCGAACTCGATTGAAAGGATGTTAATTCGAAGCGCTAGTAGCTCGTTAAAGAGCGCGAAGTTACCTGGGCACTCGTTGACGAGGTGTAATTTTGGCGATCCATCCTCGTAGACTATCTCACGCTCGATCAAATAGTAATGTCTCTTCCTGATGAATCCACTCGCGTTTCTAAATTCCGTCGCGTCTTGCAGCGATCTAAGTCCGTACTTCAATTTTTTTTTCAACCTCGCGGATACAGACAACACCGAGGGCTCGTCGTCGAAAACGTTATTCAGATTGTGTTTCGAGAAGATGATCGGTAAGTGAGAAGCGTCCAGGTCGGCTAACCGATCGATATCTTTGTAATACATGTCCCGAGCCATGCTTTTGTACAACAATCCCCCGAATAACCCCGCGATTGTAACGTTCAGAACGGAGAGAGTGGACAAAATTATTCTCTCTGAATTAGAACGCGGTAATTTAGTTGGGTATCCGACGGTGAATTGGAACACTTTGTACGCGAGCTTTCGACGATCGGAGCTTGTTATCCTAAAAAGGAGAGAGACTGAGAAAAAGAGGAAAACACAATGAGACAAGAGGGAAACGGTGGCAAAAAAATAACAAAAGTAGACAAACGAGTGAGATCGATGTAAAGGAATTAATTTTCACAAGACTACCTAATTCATCATACTCACGTTAAGTATTCATGTCGGTAACGAGTAACGAGCGGTATTTATCTCGCGTTACGATCGCACTTCTCTTAATATTAATGGCACCAGATGCGCCATTTATCGAGGATACTTTTTAAAGGGAAAGAAAAAGAGACAGAGAGAGAGAGAGAGTGAGAGAGATTCGATGCCGTGATTAACGCGATTTCCGATCTTATCACTCCTGACAATGGGGAACACGTTTGAACGATCCACAAAATTCTCGATCGATTTTTTTTAACTCTAGCCGCATTTACCGGCGAGATATATATATTTTTTTTAAGTCACGAAGGGAGAACGAGAACGCGGTAGATAGTGTCGCACGATGCGTCGTACGTTACCTTCTAGTCGTAAATAATCGCAGGACGAGGCACATTAGGTAGACGATAATTGGTGAGATTATCGAGCAGAACCAGATAGACGGTTCGAACATGTGATGTATGCGAAGCCATTTCGGTATCTTGCGGGTTTTGGGAACGAACACGCAGATGCTGTCGAATTCCGTGTGGCTAGTAAATTCAAAACTATGCTTACTCTTGCCGTAGGATTTGACGAAGAAAGACACGAAGGCTACGTCCGCTCTGCCGTGGACCAAGTCACCTAAACGCACGTACATATACGGTAAACTTTTAAACGATAACGTTCGATAAACTTTGGATAAATTTCTTTTCTTCCTTTTATACAATTTCTCCTACCTAACGTTCCAACGTAAGTACCGTTCGGTAGCTCGTGTCCGTATTTGATCTCATCCCTCGATAGTACCACCTTCACTTTAAAGTTCATATACTTCGCGACCGTGCCCAAAATAATACCGTCGACGCCATTGTAACCCGCGGAATATTCGAAGATCGAGCCCTTCGGTGGTGTTTCCTTCATTTTCATCAGCGATTGAAACTGCTCGAAGAGAGCGACGTTCAATTGATAGCCGTGCATGTTGTTCGTACGACGATGCGTCAACGTCGACAAACGTTGAAATATGTCCTCCTTCGAGGTGACGTTAATCGACTCGACTTTTCCTCGTTCTGAAATAACAACGGTAGTAAGAAAAAAAAGAAAAAAAAAAGATCGTTCGATCTCGATACGAGAAATATCATTTTGCACGCGTGCAGAAACCAACCAGCGTTTTTCTTAGCGCGAACGAAAGGATCGTAAGCGTACATCGAGTTTTCGCTGTTTTTCGCGAAGGGTACGAAGAGTAGAACGTTTAAAATTTGACGGCTACGCCAGAGCATTTTTAACACGCGCTCGATTGTCGGCTCGTACTTGTCACTCTCGACGGAAACGTCGTCCGAGATTATCAGGACGATGAAGTGTAGCCGTGCCGTCCAGTGGACCGACGCTTCCCGATTCAATATCTGCTCCATCGCACGCTCATCTTTCACTAGTATCACGTGTAACGACCATATGTCAAAAATCTTTCTTCCCTTCCCCCCCGCTTTCTTTCTACTTTCATGTACTTCGCCAAAACGAAGCTTAATTCCCGAAGAACCCGTATCATCGAGTCTTCTTTCTCTTCCAGGCTCGTCGATAGCGTACGTGGTCAAAAAAATTGCAGTTTCACATTGTTCATTGATACCACGCACGAGCTCGTCGAGAAACGAAAGCAGAAGAACGGACTCGTTCGAGAGTGCACCATAAAGATTGATCATTTTGATGGTTCTCGCGCGACAAATCGTATCGATCCAAAATTCCGCAGCGTTTTGTCGTCTCTCGTAGAGATCGGGACGCGCGTGATTGAGCGTAGGGCGTAAGAGTACAACCGCGAGGATTATCATCGCCGACATCGTCGAGGACGATCGAACTATCCC
>JAIFRP010000030.1:9258788-9275122 GCA_032403825.1 Odynerus spinipes
TCTCTCTCTCTCTCACTCTCGTCTTTCTCGCGACTCGAAAAATCGCCTTTCGAGAAAAAAAACTCTTATCGCGTAGCCCGTGTGAAGAAGGTGCTCGGTAGCGATATCTTCATCTGCCTCTCGCTGACATCGACCATTTTTGTTTACAGAGACTTCCTCCTTAAGCACCCTTTCCTTCGTTATTACGCGACGAAAGCTCGGCGACGATGCGCTTGTTTTCCCATCGCTCTTATTGACTCTCAACCCTCGCTCATTAAGACCCACTCGTCCTCGATCGGATGCCGAAATATCGGCAAGTCGTCGCTTCGAACACGATTTCGTGGGTGGATTTTGCCGCGAATTGTCAACAGGGTGAAACCGTATCAACCGATCGGCCGGGTAGATTATCGCGATAACGAAGTAATTTTCGTATAAATAAATTCTATTTTCCTTTATGTCTAGCCGTGTTTTTCTCCTTTTCGTTCAAGCGAGACATTTTTCACGCCCGCTTCACGGAACGAGAGGAAACGAAAACGAGCTTTGACGCGACGTTCGTTCTCTTCTTAAAGTCGATCCTCGAGAACTAAGCGCGGATTAGCCACGAACATTGCTTTTAAAGACTCTTCGTAAGGAGACGCGCAGTGGATGTCGATTACTTAAGACCGCCTAATGCTTGGCAGCTATACATTATAAGTTTAATCATAATACAATTTACATCATAAATCAAATGTTTGATACATATCGTAAGGACAATTTATGTTCACTTCGCAATATTAATTACGACGAATGCGTTATATAATCAATATTTACTTGAAAATATTAATTAATACGTAAAAGTAATGTTTTCGTTGTAATTAAGGAAAATGAATTATTGACGAATAAATTATGTAACGGATAATTTATTACGGACACCTTACTTAAGATCGATCGCGTTCGTACATTTTAAAATCCTTCTTTCGAGTTTTTTATATCTATGTTCAATTTTCCATTATTCTCGAGCTACGATTTATCTAAAGATACAACAAACAAAGTAAATTTAAAAGGGATGTGTTCGAGAATGACAGTTGAGAAAAATGAGTCGCAAGAAGAACATTAGTGCTCTTAAAAAAAAAGGAAATGATAGAATCGTAGAAAGAAAGTCGTTTCTTCTGTGAAATTGTGCGGTGATTAAAAATATCGAAAACTGTTTGGGAGGATTACTTCTTACGAAAAGACAATAGACCTAGTAACGTACTAGATGAGGTAAGATTCTCTTCCTTTTATCTAAAATTAGTGTCCGTTTGCGAAAGATAGAATCGATTCGATTTTACGAAATTACGAGGAAAATAGTATTTATTTCCGGACGCAATCGAAAAGATTGATTGTTTGCTTTAAAGGAACCATCGATATCGAAGAGAAGACGATTCCGCCAAACTGGTGTTTACGGCTGTCTAAATATAATCGTTTTGAAAGTGATGGTCGATCATGATTGTTGCAGCAACGACATAACTCAAAAATTTGTTGTTTTTCAGTTATTTGTATGTGAAGGTGAATAAGTGAGAATTTAAGATATTATCTGTGCTTGATTTTTATTACAATAAGATATTATAACGTTATGGATCGATTTGTAAGAATTCGATAAAATCCCACATTTCCATTTCGTTCTATTTCCTCTACGTCGACGCGTAGCTTTGATCATCGCAGCGACGCAATTAAATCCTCTTTGCTCCAGTGCTCGACGATCGTTGAATACGAATTGGAAATGGATACTTGATTATGCATATCATAGAATAAAAAAAATCAAACGATTTATCTTATGATCGAGAACGATCATCCAGCTCGACTATGATTCTTTTTAAATGATCATCGCGTGGTGTCTTTATTATCCCATAACAAGTAAAAAGGAAAAAAATTAGAAGCGAAAGGAGATTAAAGGATACCTAAGTAGGGAACGATATATTGGCAGATGAGGCTTCAGAATCCGATAGTTATTATCTACGATGAGATAATAATGTCCTTTTTTTAACGACAGGATCTTCGTGTAACTCGCGCGCGCTCGCGCGATGGCGATACGATCGAATGGATCCTAATTAGATTACGCTTCGCTAAAACAGTAATTACGTTTGAACGAATTGCGGCTGGTAGAGAGAATTACCAGGAGGGCGCAACTTCGCGAATCGGAAGCTCGCGTACAGCGCGATCAATCGGATAGCTCTTTCATTAAAGATAAACGTTTCTTGAATCGGACTCGAATTTTTACGTCCTATCGAAGAATACGACGAAATGTTTCTCCCTTTCTTTACGCGTCGCTCCAAAAATACACAAACCATTTGACGAGGGTCTTATGACATTCTAAATCTACCTACGTCATCGGTATAACGAGTTAAAATAGGGCGGACGAGCATTTTCAAAAATAAGAGACAACTTTCGTCTTGCGTCGAATTGCATTACAGGAAATGTCTTCGAAATGAAAAAGCGTTGTACAACATGCGCTTCTACGTGAGTACAATATGTCTGATGTATCGTAATGGATGGATAAACGAATGAATGAATGCATTCTCGTTTGAAAATACGCGAAAAAATAAGCGGAGTAAGGTCGATCGAACGCGTTACATCGAAGATAAAACGGTTTCCATTCGAAGGCACTTACTTTAATTAAATTCGACGAAGGACGAAGGTCGCCTCTTCCTTTCGTATTCGCAAGGGACATGACCCGAGTGGCTGGCACCGATTTTCTTCTTCTTCAAATATATTGTTAAGGGAGAAGTCAGAGAGACACGTGCCTCCATATTCTGTGTAGTACCCACTTCGAGTTTTGCAATTAGAAGGCAAAAGTAGTGTTCCAAATTTTGATATAAATGTTTGATGTAAATGTACATTCTCTTCGAGAAACGGAGGAAAATGTAAAAAAAGCATTTTTTGTTTGTACCGAATTTTAGAACAAATTTGATACAAATCTAACAATAATCCTCGGAGATAGAAATGATGGCTTTTCGCAAAATAAAAAAGCAGTCAAACATTTGCTTTGTTTGAGTTTATCGCGCGTACCATTTAGTAGTTGTGCGTTCAAAATAAAAAAAGAACGTCGATAATTTGAGGGTGATTTTAAAAATATTTCAAGGACAACAAAATCGGCGCCAGACACTTGGGTCACGTCCCTTTTCAGACGAACCGCTCGTTCGTCTTTGTTTTAACTCACTGGATCGATGGTGTAAACGCGAACACAACTTTATAGGACCCTCGTAGAATTGCTTATAAATTTTTAAAAAGAAGTAGTAGAGGCAGAAACACTTTCTCGTATCTGCCGATGAAGCATAAAAGTTCGGGGCCGATTTGACGAACGTTTATCTTTAATGAAAAGGGCTCACCGATTCATCGTTCTGTACGTAGACTTTCGAATTTTAAAGTTTCGTCTTCCTGGTAGTCCCTTTCCTATTCCAACCCCTTTCCTTTCTCTCTCTCTCTCTCTCTCTCTCTCTCTCTGTCTGTCTCTCTTTCTCTCCGTTTCTTATTCTCTCAACCATTTACGATTCGTTCGAACGTAATTACAGTTTTAGTGAAGCGTAATCTAATTAGAATCTGTTCGATCGTATCACCATCGCGCGAGCGCACACACGTTACACGAAGATCCCGTCGTTTCTTGCAGGAAAACCGTATCATCCCATCGCGGATAGTAATTATCGTGTTCTGAAACCTCGTTCGCCAATATATCGTTTAATCGTTTTCTACCTATTCTTACTCTTATTTTCATTATTAGTTTTTTTTTCCTTTTCAATTGTTACTCGGTAACAAGGACATCTTTTGATTCCGATAGCAAAGAAACACGATCGAGTTCGATGATAGAGGACGATAATAAGATGAAGCGTTTCAATTTTATATCTTACGAATGTATTACCCGTGGTTCGCTTTCAATTCGTATGCGACAAACGCCAGCTACTCGAGCAAAGTGCATTTAATTGCATCGTCGCGATGATCAAAGGTACGCGTCGATATAGAACGAATGGGACAAAACAGAAATACGAGACGTGCGACAACAATGGAATATATATAAGGTGTTTAACAGAAAGGTCCGATAAAGAATTTATAATACTTATCTAGAGGAGTAAACAAAAATGTTTAATCAACATAGATCCTAAACGTAATCCTTTTGCTATAAAATCGATCGTCATTATGTATTCATTACCGTTCGATATCACGAGCGAGCATTTTTGTAACACATCGAGTCTATTATCGATGATAGAGAAATAGCCTCATCGCGGATTCAGCCAAGAAAAAACATGCGTCGGTGTAATAACTTGAGATGATCATAAAACTACTACGAGGGGACACGAGAAGATCCCGAATTCGACAATGCTAATAAATAATAAAAGTTAATTTGACGTTTAAAAGATTGCTTTTAGGACGTACATTTTTTACTTCTCTCGGTGAGCAGGTACTATAATTCTTTTAAGTATCGAATTCTTTTTGTAAACACTTTGTATGTACATACATATATGTAATATCCAGTACAATGTAATACATAAACGATAGGCAGCGTTTATCACGTATTCGTCCTTGATCTTCAAGAATTAATGCTTGCTAAAATAGCGCGCGATCGTCTTGTATGTACCATACGTTTAATTTATTTACACGTACGTGAATAATAACGAGTGTTCTTTTTTTATTTTCATTTCCGCGCAATCTAGATTTCGCAATCAACGTGACCTGGATTAGATTTTTAATCGATGGTTAACATTATTTCCTAGCCGGCTATGGTACAATCATTATCCGCGCGAATAGTCTGGCCCTTCCGGTTTAATCCGAGCTCGAGCGTACCGTAAGGTGGCTATTTGTTTGATCGGCTTATGGGATATCAAATAAAGGTGAAAAGAAGTGTCAATATTCGTATTTGCCCATTATTCGATGATTTACAAACGTTTTCATCTCCTCCGTCGGCTTTCCCCCCTTTTTTCCCTTTTTTTTTCTTTTTTTCCCGACTTAATAACAAGTCAGTCGAGCTTCGACGTTGCACTCGGCCAGGACGCGCTCCAACGATGCAAACTCGATAAAACGTGGAAGAACGAAGAGTTATGGGTGGTGTAGCACGCCCATAGGGTACACAGCATTCCCTTATTCCGCGAAGCTCAGTCACCGACGTTCGGAAGCATTCGAATACTTTTTCGGAGTCAGGAAAACGAGCGATACGAGCGACGAGTCTTTTTCGCGAAAATACATATCGCGCTTGGTAAATTGCAGCTCGCGTAAGTTTGTTCTCCTGGCGTAACTACGTGACACGGTACGACTTCGGGGAAGAGGGCCCGTGCGATCGCGTTATCGTTCAAGCTCTTATGTCTTTTCATCTTTACTGTGCTTTCTCGACGAAAATAATTTACGACATCGTTTCGACGATCACCCACGCTACTTTCTTTTGTTAGATATATCGAGAATAAACGAGCTTCTGGGAAAAATTATGCGGAGACGTCGTCAACGTGATCGGTTCATTGAAACATTCGTTCTTTTCTACCTTTTTTGATCTTCGTCGATGATATCGCGACGAACAGATTTTCGTTTGTTCATTATATACTTTTTTCAGATGGACGATCAAGGATCCAGGAGAATATAATACCTTCTCGACATCGAGCCTTCCCGATCATCCCTCGAAGCCTCCCACATGGCAAGATCCTCGAAGAAAATTACGAGTATCGCAATCGGACCGAACGGCTGCACGAAAATTCCATAAACAAGATGGCGCCTCTTCTATGCGTAGGAATGGTCCTCTTTGTACTGCTGACGTCAACGGGGGCACAATCACAATTCCATGAGATTCAGATCCGAGATGTGCAGTACTCTTCGAAATCGAGCACTCGCAATATAGAAAATCTGAAGCGTATGCTGGAATATGTATGCAATTCGCAAGAATTCCAGCCCTTTAGAATGTCCCTCCTCTTGTTCGTAACCGAATCTAGCGAGCTCGATTTTCTGTTGCACCATATCGCTCGCGGCAATATCCAGGGCTACCGAATATCCGCGAGCGAGTTCGTCTCGAAGTGCACGTGGAAGGACGAAACGTCTCTAACTTGGATCATACCGATCGACGATATTCACGATCTCCAAGCTTTCGTGTACTTGCAGCAGGAACTATGGAAATCGAATAATCAGTACTTGATTTTCTACGCCGGGGAGGAAACACCCGTTAAAATCTGGCGGAAGATCTTCGAGAAGCTCTGGGAGAAGTTCAACGTTTATCGAATCCTCGTCGCGTCAATCGCCGACGACTTTCGATGTTTCCTCGGCTATCGGCCCTTCGATATCGCGGGGGTCGGCTTCGGGAAGGTGCATAAATCGTGTTTAGACGATGTCGACGAGGACCGGTATATCGAGAAATACGATTCGAGAACAAGGAGGGACGACATAAATAACCCTGTCACTTCTCTTCTATCCCGAAACGTAAGTTTGTTCGAAAAGTTCGAGGACGTGAACGGTTATCCAATAAAGGTAACCGTCTTCCCGTCCCTAATGATGTACATAGACGTGGACGAGAACAACACCATCCATTATACCAAACTGGACGCCAAAGTGATGACCATGCTGGAGAGAGGTATGCACGCGAATTTCGACATAAACGTCTTCTACAAAAGCCAAAACGAGGATCCCTTTCAACGTTCCTTAAAGAGTATCAACGATCACGAGAGCGAAGCGATCATCACGAGCTTTTTCGTAAAGACTTACGATGAATCCACTTATCTCTACGAGTTCACGGCGGGTATTACCGAGGACAAGCTGTGCTTCGTCGCGCCAACCAGAGGCTATCTACCAAAATCCTACATGCCGTTTATGCCCTTCACCAAAGAGATATGGTTAATCCTCGCGATTTACAACTTCCTGGCGACGATATTCTGGGTGATACTGAGATACCTGAGCTATACCTTCCATACTAACAAACCCGTCGCTCGTCCTCTCGCGAAAACGCCGAAAATTCCTCGAAAGAAACTCGCTTGCGATATCGCTTCAAAAGAAACTTCTCATTCGACGAGGAACAACGCGAAACCGCGCGAGATTCATCCGCACGTGATCGCCTGTACGGAATTGATCGTATTGTTATGCTATCCTTTCGAGAGAGCGTACACTACGGCCCAGCGGGTCTTTCTTTGCGGCGCCTTGTTCTTCGGACTGATCATTAGCGGAATATATCACAGTTGCCTGGTGTCGACTCTCAGCAAGCCTTTAAAGTATCCCGAGATAAACACGATCGAGGACGTGGTCAATTCGAATTTCACGATCATAACGAAATACCCGAACCTGAAGTCGAGCACCTTCATCGAGAACGAGCCTCTGGATATCAAGCTGAAGAACAAGATCACCGTACTTAACTCGGAGAAACCGACGAATTACTTTGTCGCTTACGACAGAACCGTTATCGCTCTCGGTCGATTTTCCTCGGTCAAGCTGGAAAATTACTCGGTTTATTACGACGACGATGGGAACAGATTGATCCACATTGTCGAAGAGTGTCCGGCGACTTATATACTTTCCTACGTGGTCAGGCTCCATTCTCCGTACATCGAGAGGATCAATACCTTGCTCCTGAGGATGCAAGAGTTTGGTCTCGTCAGGCTCTGGTATCAGGAAATGATGAATCCTCTACAGATCGAGGAGGAGAAAAGAAAAGTCGCGTTGAGCGAACGAAAGGTGAAACTCACTTTGGAACATTACTCGCTCACGTTTCTCGGACTTTTTCTCGGCCTGACTGGATGCTTTCTCGTTTTTCTCGGTGAAATTTATTACGCGAGATGCGGTAACTGTTGAAAAGCAAAGTTTCTTCAAATTGGAAAAACGGAGTGGCGAGAATCGAAGAGCTGAAAATAGGAGCGGGGAGAAGAAATCGTAGCATCGTGCTGACGCGTGTATTTATATCGTTTTAATTAGATACATGGATTATATCTCATTGAATCGATCGACATACCGATGTATATAGTAGGTAATGAATGATAATAACAGTTTCGGAGCCTGTGAGTGTAACAGCTGTCGGGGTCACTAAATCGATTTTGCTTTATGCTTTCAATTACATCGAACGACACTTTCAAGGGTAAACGATTGTTCGTACGTATACACTGCTGGCAGATATCGTCGCTAGCACCTTATCCGTATTCGCCCGAGTCATTACGGACGCACCATTGCACATCTGCATGAGCCATCGACGCAGTACTTTCCGCCTTTTCCACCAGGAATGTTGCCAACGTGTTTACAAGCCGCTTTACATTCCTCCTCGGTGCAGCCTGCAAGATTCATTGTATTATGTCATTGACGTTATTAGAAACGCCGGAACATCGCTCATTATTTCCCATTAATTAGTCGTAGCGACTTAAGATATATACAGCCACGCTCGATTGTATGTACATTTCCTATATTATTAGTATATTAATATACATTAACGTATAATCGTCTAATCTCAAATTCGTTGTAAACTTGTACGTAGGTACTCTTATTTGCGTAAAACATTTACAATGTAAACGTTTAGCGACCCGTGGATACATGGGAAATTCGAAAACACGGGAGATTCACCCTTTCTTGCACACCTATGCGCATGTATGGATATGTATATGTATATGTATATATATATATATAATGAAAACGATTTGCGCTACCTTGTTTACGAGCGACGAATAAATTCGAAGCTGGCACGAAACGCAGAAAAGAAACGACGCGGGCGATCGTGCGACGATAATTATGTAATTTTTCATGCATATTCATTTTACGAGAGGGTGATACTTACTCGCATTGACGAAAGAGAAACAGGTCAAAGCGACGAGGAGCAAGCAAATAAAGTAAAGGATCCTCATGGCGTTGGTTCACCGTAACACGCTAGATTTCAAACACTCGAAGAAAGTTTTCCGCGAAATGTCGATCGTATCTTTCAGTCAGTCTCGCTTTATATATCCTGTGCTTACGCGGGTCACAGAGGTGGCATGGTTACAGATATGAAATTCAAGAGAAACAGAACTCCGAGACTCGCTAATCTCAGTTGCACGAGACCTCGATTTGTTTAACGAGTATTATGCGATCGCGATTATCGTACTCACGGTAATTCGTTTTAAACGATTTATCGCGACAATTCAATCGAAATCGACTGATTAGAAAACTGATGTTTTCAAAATTCATGTTTGCATTTTTACGGATCACTAGCTGCGAACGATTCCTGATGTTAAACTCGCTGTTTTTTTTATCGACGCATATTTATCTCCCAATAAGTTTACGAGTGTGCGTAGCGTTGCATAATAAAAAATGCATCGAAGAATGTTCGATCTTGCTTTCACTTCGGCAACGCCTATAAGTACTTCTACTTTGCGGTTTTTCACAATTTAAGTTTGAATCAATATTACTTTTATTTATTATATTATACTTTTCCTCATTTTTTTTTGTTTATTCAGGTCGATAGAATATTTGTAATTCGTTAATGTGATTACGCGTTCCGGCTACTCAAACGGATACAAGTGTTATTACGTTATTTCAGAAAATTCTCTGATTATTAAGGTAGATAGACATCGATACACCGAAGATCATAAATCTTTCGTAACATCTTTCTCGGTCCGGACGTTCGATAATTACACGCTCCGTTCAATGAAAAGGATAAGCACACCCCCTACTAACTTTTAGAGAATTGAGAATCCCGAGCACGTAGCTCATTTCTTCGACTCTCGTGTTCCCACTAAATAGAATTAAGCGGTATTCACCTGCCTATCGCTATAGCGTTTCGCCCATTTCTGTTCTTCGCGAACGACAGGTTATATGTTTTTGGATTTAGAAAGAGACTGCTTTCTTTCGTTCGAACTACTCTACGTATAATTTCGTAATGATTTTTCCGACATTTATATCGTTTACTTAGGCTGAGTTTAATATTTTGAGTTATGAATATTGTAACGTCCTGGTACGGAAGAAATGTAATAATAAACCGAACGTTACCTAGCGACGGATATAGATCACATTCCGTATTCATGAAGAACTGTTTAAAATCGTAAAACGTAGACGGATGTAATATCAGGTTGAGAAACGTCTCGACCTTGGAAATTATGGAACGCGCGTCGAGGGATTTAACGGAAGCAAAAGTGGAACGTGTACTTCGACAAGGCTTGATTGAAAAATAACACCCTTTCGAGCCATGCGTATCCACGAGAACGCTATTATATTGCAAGAAGGTGCAACAAAGTGAGCTCGTACCTCGAAAGAAAATTTAAATTAAGGCGAAGAAGAGAAAAAGAGAGAACGTGTTTCCTTATACGTACGCAAGATATTTCGTACGGTTTAAGAATCTTGCAATTTACAAGAGAAATCGTGGTACGTTGAACAGTTTCCGTTCGAACGCGAATACAATCGTGCCGATGGCAAGTCCGATGAACCATATCACAAAAGGTACACAAAAATGATCGATCGTTAACTTTTGATGTTCCTTCGGTTTTCTTTTAAAGTTCGCCAACTGTCGATCGTACAATGCGTTTTCGAGCCACTTTCTGTATAGACCACCGTTATGCAGTTGTCCAATGATCTGGTTTATGGTTTTTAAAAAGGGTGATCCTGAAACAGAATCGATATGTTCGATGTTATATTTCTCGAAGAACTTTTCAAAATCTTTCGTTTTATTCTAAGCGACGACGAGAAAATCTTGCGACTGAAATACTGTTAGTAGAACATGTCTTTTGATGCTATACCCGACTGAAATTTTCGTCCTCGACGCTATTCTCTTTCAGAGTGGCTCTACTGATGCTATTATTCGCTGCAATTCACTTCTACGCCATTATTGTTGCAAAAGAAGTGGGAGTATAACGCGATAAAGAAATCGAATCACACGAAGCTTTCTAAGTTTTCACGAAGTAAACGTGGGCCCCATCTAACGACGTCGACTTTATCCCTGTGCACGTAGTACATTGAAGATACGTACACATTTAAAAGCACTTCTAAAATTAAACACATTTGGGTCCTTCGTTATACGAACGTATTCCGTGAAGTTTGGTTACGACAAATTTTAAGGGGCGCTCGTTACCGGCAACGTTCTCTTTAACTCGTTTCCCTTTAAGATTTAGATTACACGTTGGAAACCGACAGCTCGTTCTCTTTATTGTCCGAGCACGTTGGAATTAACGAAACAGGTGTTATTTGCTTTCCTTAAAGCTCATCTCGAATGAAATATCGTTTCTCTCCTTTTACGTATACAAAAGCGACCGATCATACTATATACATACGTACCTCTTTTTAATAAGGGCGCCATAACGTAAGTTATCGGACAGTTTTCGATGACATTTATCCTTGCGACCTCCTCGTCATTATATTTCCAACGAATGAACTCTCTTCGACGAAGAATCGCAGCATCCTTCGTGTAAATTAATCTCCGACGCATCTCGGTATCGTTAGCGTACTCCATTCGCAAATCATATTTTTTCAATTCCAAGTGATCGTCTTTTCCAATAGCATCTTGCAGAACGTCTCGTGCACTCGTCAAAATGGGGAGTCCTAAAAGCACGAGTTTAAGTATCTACCCATGTAGCCTTTTTTTTGGACGGGGAATTTCGAGAGGAGGAAGTAAGAAGAAACTTCGTTAAATTTTTATACGCTCTGTACACGTCTCTGCGCGCGTTCGTGCTTCTATGTGCATGTACGTGTGCGAGGGTACAGCGTACGACGTTAAAAACTATATGCCCGGAAGCACAGGAACGAAGAGAGGGAAGTTTTTACCCCGGGTAATAGCTATAACGCGTGAGTATGTTTTTAACCGACTTTTACAAGGAAGAGATTACTCAATTCGTCAGAAGGCTATGTCGTTTTTTTTTTAACTTAAACGAAAAATAGGTAGGTAGGTACTTGAACTCGACAACGAATAAACAGAACGCTACCGATTTCTTTGAGATCCTCGAGAGAGCGTATTTCCTTGAAATAAGTTCGTTTGCTGTAATGGGACGTAAGTTGCGACGTAAATATGCCACTCAATATAAGACCCATGATCAAGTTGCAAATTAACACCAATCTCTCTGGAAAATGCGGACGCGCGTTTTCCAACGGTTGTAGTAGCTGCAGAAAAACCTCAGTTAAGTACTTAATCAGGGACGAGATGCAAACGGGATCGAGAGTTTTTCCGGTCGTTACGAAGCGGCACAAACGAGCGTTCTCGCGTACGTTGTGATATTTTCCCGAACGTGTCTCTTTATCCCCCGTGTCATACTCCGTTCTGTAAATAAAGCATTTTTTGTAAAAAATTCGTCATCAAATAGGACGATCGTGAATATTTACTGACAATGAGAATAACAAAAAGAAGTTTCTTCCAACGAGATTTGAAAAAGTAAAAAAAAGTAAAAGTAAAAAAAAGCAAAAGTAAAAATAAACGTAAAAGAGATAAAAATATCGTCGTATCGACGTTAGACTAGCAACGTTAATTAAAAACCAACGTCATTAATTAAAGACGTCCATGCTAAATTTCCCTTTATCAATTTTGAGAGTAAGTACACTCACTCGAGTATTTGCGCGTCCACCGTACGTAATTTCGCGTCGGTGTTACGCTCGTGCCGGAGCGTGTCGTACATGTCGCCGCTTGCACCGCTGGAGCCAAAATTCGATAGCGAAGCTTTCACGTGGGTTTTTCGTGCCTCCCTTGGATGCTCGTCCCTCGTCATTCTCATTCTCGTATACACGAGAGAGACGATCGCGTGCGTGAGAATGATCAGGATCCACGATTGCACGGTAAAGATTCGGAGGATGACCAGATGTCCGGGTACCGGCGATGCCTTCGGCGTGAGAACGCAAAGCTCGTCGCTGCCGAGATAAAGAGCCGACACGAGTTCGGTCGTGTGATGGTTCTTTACGAAGAATTGATTGAAGCACACATCGGCACGGTCGTAAGCGATCTCGGCGAGCGCGCCGGTGAAGACGCCGTTGACCGTCCAGCCGAAAGAATTTGGCGTCTCGATGTATATCGGGGTGACGTTCATCTTACGGCATACCAAGTTGACGAAGGTTCCTTCGGGACCGCCGTACTCGTCGCCCACCTTCGACATCATCACCGTCTCGAAGATGGATATTCTTAGAGGGTAACCGTCGAATCTCCGTCTCTCCTTGAACGCAAAATGTTTCGTTCTCGTCAGATCCATCGGTAAAAAGCCGATGGGCCGCCTTTCCTCGTGGGGAAGCTCGTTGGTCCGGCTACCATTCGTTGAGAAATTTTTACGGCTCTCGATCGAGTCACCCTGCGAGACGTTCTTGTTAGCGTATGCAAAGGGATCGTAATAGACGTATTCGTCGTCGATCGACGTTACGACTTTGTAGACCTTCCTCAATTTCCAGAGGCGCTTTAGCGCTCTGTCTAGAAACGGTAACGTCGTCTCCGCTTGCTATTTCTCTTTACTGTTAAGAGCCTGACGTAGCGCATAGAGGTTCTCCGTATACCAGAAGGAGGATAAATAAGGTTCGCTAAAGATCGTTCTTAAGCTACGTACGTCGAAGAATAATAAGAGAACAAAATTCTGTAGCAGCACGTCCTCGTAATTCTTTATCTTATCGAGCAGACCGTTGTCCGACATGCTGATCAACGTGATCGACACGTTCGATCGTAGCTCCTTGAACGCGTCATTCGGGATTTGGATCCGCCTCCCTTCGAGATCCTCGTCGAAAATAACGATCAGTCTATGCGCGTGCACGCATGTGTCCTCGCTCCACGCTTTCAAGAGCGGTAGGATCGTCGAGAGATTATCGTGGACTCGGGGATGTCGTAAAAATGGCGTGGCACCTTTAATAAAACAAATCGCCATGTAGATAGCGATCGTTTCCCATCGTAACCGCATCGCTCGTGGAAGACCTGTTGAAAAAGAAGGAGAAGAAAAGAAAGGAAAAAGATGGAGATTTCTTTCCTCTAGGAGTAGGTAGTTCTTGTCGGTAAACAGTGAACTGTAAACATCGCCTTGCGGGAAAGACAAAAAGAGAAGAGGATCGAGCGCCAAAGCAAAAAGTTTATGTTTACGTTCGGAGAAGAAACGCGGACGGTTTTATAACCCGAATAGAAGTCGATCGTGTCAGTTGTCGGTCGACCTTTGCCACATCCTTATCTCGCGAAGCAACGACTTTTTTGTCTCATAGTCCTCGCTCACGTATAGCTCGATAACGTGCTTTCGAGATAGAAGTTCCCCACTCCACCCCGAAAAACGGCGACGCCGATAATGATTTTGTCGGTGCTTGAAGGTAAATCAACAAATTTGGCGAGGGGTAGTCGAGAGGAGACGGATCGATCGAAGGTCAGACTCTGGATTCATAGAATAAACTCGAAAGAAAACTAATTTCGGATTTGCGAGCGGTCTGATTTTAATGAATGCGCGAGTTTAAGAGCTAAAGCTTTCTTTGTAGAATATCCGAATTTGTAAAATATTTTTGCGAAAAGATTTTGAAGATAAAATGTTCTCTAATACGTTTCGAATGATCTCATTTTTTGTATATAATAGTTATTATAAATGCATGATGCAAGGATATAGAATATTATCTATGAAAATTTATCTTTCACGGGTTCGGCTCTTATAAAATGTGTATACCCGGAATTAGCTCGATAACGAACGGATATTGAAAGCTTGCGGCGTTATCGAGTCGCGAGAAATTAAGTCGATCGTATAATCTCGAAGAAAATTAGAAAATGTCTTCTTCCAGACGAACTCGTCGCATTCGCAAATGAGTCCGCTATTGCGAATGAAATTAAAGGCTTTGCTTCTGGCCACGAAGTCGAATTTGTTCGCGAGTACCCACTTTTTTTAAAGAACGTAATTTAAAAACTACACTCGTTACACGTGGAATCGCGAAATACTTTAAAATATAATTTCTTATAAAAAGAAAGAGACCCTAGGTACGAGTTTTTGCTTTCAGCATAAGCTAGTGCAGCGATGGGACGAGTGCTTCATTTTTATAACACTGAATTATGTTGAACAATACGAAAATAGCGGTTGTTTGTTTCTTTATTTGTGGAATGGTTTTCGTATATATGTTACGGTTCTCATAGCTGTGAACTCTCAGTCAAACTTTACTTATTTTTGCAAATTCGACAAACAGCGAGTGGACTTTCCTTCGTTGGGTGAATAACAAGCTCGCATAACGTATATACGTACATATGTACGTATGTACATACATACGTTCGTACGTCCGTACGTTTCACGTTTTTCACACATCTTGTTAATTTATCAAGATCAGAATTTATGTTGGATTATACTTATGCGTAATCCCACGAACAAACATTAAGGAATTATTTCGTTGTTCCCCTAATTTTCTCCTTGGACGTTCCTTCGTTTCTATTTTTGGAAAGAATAGATGTGGGTACGTGGGCTCGTGTGTTTACATTCAATTTGAAAAATGTAAAAGTTTTATCCGACCGTAGAATAAACTCTCGAGGGGCCACATAAAATTCCATAGATCGTTTATTCGTAGTTCATCGAGCGAGATAAAAAATTTGTCGCGGATAGAAGTTTCTCTCGATTAAAAGTTAAAGATAAATTCTCGATATCGTTCGAGCGGAAATTATGTATTTGATAGACGGAAGAAGAAAACTGCATACCTGTTATGCGTCTTCGCTATGCCACTTGCATACACATCTGTCGTAGTTACGTGTTCGTAAAGAGATGGACCAACGGAACGTTACGCGAACTTAGAAATCGAGCGTATCTCTCTACCTCTCGCGCGGCATGCTTATTTCCTATGGAAATCTCAGTGTAATATGGAACCGCTAAGGTGCGAGCGTTAAATTTATAAAGGCAAAGCCTTTATTGAATATCTTGCGTGCGTGTATGATCGATGGTCTACATTAAATTAGTGACAGGTCGAACGCGATATCGAGCTTCCATGTACAAATGACATTAAACGAGTGCCAGAGATAATTCGAGATTGTAAACCTCGCGTTAGATCTCACCTTTCGAAAAATACTATCTGCTCTATTATACGTGCTCAATCTATACCATGTACATGGTCTTTGATAAATTATTTATTTCCAAATGGTCGCCGAATGTGCGTGAGCAAATCCGGTTGACCGTTTTCCATACGTTTTGCGTTTAATATATAATTCTGTTTAGTATAAACGGAAGTAACATGAAACGTGCAATCGTCGTAACAAAAAATTTCGTTATCTTTTAATAAAAATATCGAAAAGTTACGGAGCATCATTTATAAATACAGACCGTTGCCATTTATAAATACAGACAGTTGCCATTTCGAGCACTTTTTGTGAAGGTAAGCAATTGCGAATTATTGAAACACAAAAATGGCTATAACTTTGAAATAAAATCAAAAAGCATAAAACGCAACCGTAGTGCTAAACTTTTACTGTAAGTGTATTCAAAGTAAGCGTAATGCTTACGCTTTCGGTTGATTTCTGTCGTTCATTTTTCATATTA
>JAIFRP010000030.1:9279410-9297034 GCA_032403825.1 Odynerus spinipes
TTTTTTATCGCGTGAGTTTAATTAATAACGTACGTTCCTCGTTGCCAAAGGAATACCTTCGGATTCTACTATGATACAGTTAGGTATGTTACTTTTAATTTTTCCTCCATCGCTGTTGATGCAATTCGCGTATATTGCAACTCTACAGCTTTTTACGCGTTCTAATGCAGTTGGATGTATAAAGGTAAAAGCCATTCGGATAAGGCGAATTAGCGTAAAACTTGATAAAAGAAATAATTTTACAAACGTACCGAAATACAATAATTTTGTACATAAGGTTTACGTCTAAGTACTAATACGTATGGTTTCTAATGAAAATTATTTTAATAATTCATTTATGGCATACGTTGAATGAAAAAATAAAGTTTATGAAACACAAAGTAAATTTTACAGTACAGTACAGTATATTATTATTATTATGTCTACGTCTTGAAAACTTCCAAGTGTCTACGAAAACTTAGAAGTACTCGTTTATAGGTATTCCATTTTCATTCACCATAGTTACCAAGATGTGATCTGTTATGTAATCGCGAATATGATCACCGTACCATGTTAGCTTTAGGATCAGAATTAGCACGACAGGAAACGGAGGCAAAGCGTTACGTGGAAATGAGCCTCTCTATGATCGACTTATCGAATAATCTTCATTCATCGAACAATCCTTTGATTTCTCTGAGAAATCACCTTTCGATTCTCGCACGATATACGAACAAATCTTTACGTTTCTTCCATATTCACGTCACGTTCGATTATAATTTGTATCGTCCGCTTATCTGCGATACGTGCGACTATGCAAGTACGTTAGCTAATCTCTTGGCAAAAAATATTGAAATTTCTAACCGCAAGGACATGTATGTACTATACACATATGCCTAGAACAGTTTCGTGAAAGTCCTAAAGCAAGGTTGCTCATAAACTTTCATTTGTTTACTCGCCTTTATCTCCGGAAAACTCACTCAGAAGCAGTTTCATCCCTAAAGACGAAGCAATAACTTTGCGGAACTAAGGTGCCACATTGTGTCGAGAACGCTGCAAGCGTATAACGGTGGTGGAGTGTCTTCGAAGATAAAAGTCTCGCAAAGGGAAGCGAGAATTAATGAACTAAGAAGTAAACACGATATCGCGAAAGTCGGTGGTCTCAAGATAGAAAGCGATATGTGTTTTCTCAGGGTTCGTTTTAGTTTCCATGAAAGTCCTTCTATCGCCTGCCAACTTTTCGTACTCTTCCATCGTCCGCTTTCCCTTTTTTTGCGCGAGGCCGAAGTTTCTTAGAGATTGGTGATTTAATGTCCGTACGATTAAACGTAATCCCGTAGAGATTGAGAAAGACCCCGACGAAGATTGAGAAAAGCGTTTCTTTTCTTTTATGATCCTTTAACGCGAGTATCAGGACGCAGTGACGCACGTTATCAAATATTAACGCGTTAATTCACTCCGGTTGTAAATAGAAACGTCTCCGTAGTATTAGAAAGCGCTCGAAGCGCGGTGAACATGATACAATAGGATCGCGTTACAAGGAGGAGGCTTTGTTCTTGTTTCTCTAGTACATACGCGAATAGTTGGAATAAATTATCCTTAATCTCGATTAGAAACTCGATGAAGGATTTGCAGACGTGCGATAACATCTATGGTATTGGCTCTTTGTGTGAGAACTGTGATTAGCTCATTGTCAGTTTGCACGTAGTCGATCGCTACCACAATTGAAACGGACTGTCTGTCGGCATTAGGAAAACGTGATCGATACCGAACATCGCGTATCGAGTTACCAGCGGGCGCCATGTTAACTCATTCAATTTGCGCTTCTCTTAGTCCTCTCGGATTCAAACAGGTTCTTTTATCATATCGCTTATGCGTCGTGATTAGTCCTGCGACGCTCTTGAACCACAAAGCGAATTTCAATCGATGAAAATGAAGTCGATATATGCTAGATGACATCGAGAGATCTAAAAGATTACTTTCCGGCTACACGGCCACGGATTTATGCAGACTTCCAAAAATTACGAGCAACGTTATGCGCACATTTTCGATTAACCTGGCAACAACCCGTATGCTCGATTCTGTGTCTGGATATACAATTTATATTCGTTTTATTCCATCGATCGCATTCGTTAAGATTGTTACGCGAACCATGAAAATCCTCATTTTGGATAGTCCATTAATGGTATGAACGAATTACTATCCTATATGATATTAGTATTAATATTATCTAATAGCTCGTAACGTGAATTTGGAAATTTTATTTTATTTAATCATAATTTCTTTCATTATTGTTAAAAATTCCGTCGAGGGATCGTAATTAAAAAAAAAATAGATATTCACAATTTTTCATAATCCATCGTTAATTACAATATTTACCGTACAGCTTGTTTACTTCCTCGTTGATAAAAAGCCGGTGACACCTTGTGCGTGTCGAGTCTAATAACTTTTGACACGAGCGTTCCTTTGGTCGATCTATCTGCTTTATTAATAAAGCGAATTGGACACTCGGCTCAAACACGCCTACTAGCGTCCATCGCTGATAAATATGGACTCGTGCGGGTATCATAAATATTCGTAAAAGTACGGAAAGCTCTGGTGTATTGTGTAGGTAAGATAGTACGCTCTCTTTTCACCCTCGAGTGAAAAAAGCCGGATGAAATGAGATACGGCGACAGAAGAGTAAGATTTCTCCGGAAAGTCGATCATCAGGAGAGATATTTGTTAAGGATCAAAAGACATCGAGCTAAAGAGAGGAAGAAAAAAAGTGAGATCGATACGATCGAAAGTGTTATATTTTTATTATTTGTTCTTTGTTTACGCTCGACAAACAATTCCGTCGATTTTCTCGATCTCGATTCGTCCCGCACAAAAACGTATGTAAAGTGATGCTTCTGTATGTACGAGCCATCGCGTTGCGTACCGCGAAAAATTCCGCACGAAGTGCTCGCCGTGTTTTTCTGCTTCTCTCGGAAGAAGAAAATCGACGGCTCGTCCCACGTCAAATTTTCCAGGCGGTAAGCCAGTTCGAAAGGGAAACGAAGTTAACGTCACTTTTACGAGCTCGCGCGAATCCATTTAACCGTATCTTCGACGACAGAGCCACCATTGTACGCGTTCATTGTCGAATTCCCCGTGCAAAATTCGAGGTGGCGTATCGTACTTCAAAAATTCCATTTTTTTATCCGAGCAGACGTATTGTTTTTCGCGCGTACGATTCAAAACCATCTCGGGTATTTCCATTTCTACCTAGGTATACTTGTTCGTATTGTAGAAGGAGGAGCACCGAGCGATCAGAATTTTCTTCGGGCGGGTAGCATCGTTTTCTTCGAGAAACAGGCAAATATTGTCAGGACAATCAATTGCCGAACGCTCGTATTTAACAAGCTGGCCTTCTATAAATATCTTCGAACTTTACCTCGGTCAACAAGCAAGAACAGGTGATAGCGTTCGCACGGAGCACCATTGACGCGCTTAAACGACTGCCTTTCCTTGATTCGCTATCGCAAGTATTACGTTTACTCAAGGAGTAAGAAATTCTCATTCAATCAACTTCATCGTTCAACTAGGTGCGCATCGAATTGCTCTTGGTTTGTAATGAAAACGCGAGTATCGATACGCGCGAAACTTTACATTTTATATCGAAGCGAAGACTTATACGTTATATTCTATCGATTACTCGTTATGAGATCTCCGAGAATCATTCCATCTCATTATTGTCGATAACGATGAAAATAATGCGACTGTGTCACTCGAATTTCTCTATTGATTTTTTTTCTTTCGCGTGACAACTCGAGGACGCCGAAGTTAATTTCGCGTGAAAAAGTGAACTGTGGAAGGTCAACGTGCAACGGCATGAAAAAATAAAATCATAATCGTAAATACTTGAACGACGTTACTTTAATATCATAGAATTCGACAAATCCACGTTGGAGCCACAAATTTGGAATGCGGCTAAGCAGATTCAATTTGTGAAACGATCCGGGCGCTCGTGAAATTTCAGTGATCATCGTTTAATTACATCAACGAAACAGTAGAATAATGGCATCTGCGTGGACAATGAGTACGCATCAAAAAGCAGCAGCTATAATCGAGCAACCAGAAAACAGGGCACGCATTATAGATGCAAACCTATTTTCTCCCAGATTGCACGTACTCCTTGTTCTCTCCCTCTCTCTCTCTCTCTCTCTCTCTCTCTCTCTCTCTCTCTCTCTCTCTCTCTCTTTTTCTTCGTGTAGACGATCGCGTGTTCTTATAAATTTTATTCGAGAGTCTAACAATAAGAATGAGTCGAGTTAAACTCATAATGCAAATCACTTCGATTAATTAAATAATACAATTTGCTAGCATCTTAATCGTATATGAAGCGATAACAGTGCAAAGTGAAATTATGAATCTCGCGTTAAAAGTCAAGACGATTATGCTACTAATTTGTATCCTTCATCGCCAACAGAACGTTCTAACTAACAAAAAATAGATTTTCGAGATTCTACTTTTAAATTCTTGATTTAATATTCAACTTGCAGCTGTTGCAAATTACATCTCATTTCGCGATTCTTTTGACATTGAAAACTTGAAAATAATGAATACACTTGAAAATGGAGCATGTAAATGATGTACTAAGGTTTCATGAAGATGATTTTCTAGAATTCCTCTCTCTCTCTCTCTCTCTCTCTCTCTCTCTCTCTCTTCTTGTCTATTATATCCTGTAGATATTGTATAAGTCAATTTTACGAAATCTAATGTTACATTAGAGAATCTCTAAATTCAATTTTCCTGATAGAAAGGAGAAACGTCGTGAATGCAGCTCAGAATAGATAAGCATTGTCCGAGGTGACAAAATTATAGATTCCTTTGGACAACGATGCAAAGTATGTCACATTGCCTCTGTAACTTTTACTTTATAAAACGAATTCCTTTCCTTTGTACGATGAAATATCATGCATCGAAACGAAAAGGAAGGAGCGATGGACTCACATAGTTTCTAGATACTTTTTTCATAGTTTCTATATTTTCATACCTCATATTGATCCCGCGTCGAATTTAATGTTAATGTCAAATTGTTGGGAATAACTGATGTCGGCAGTAACGTTCGATATTGTGATTTAATATTCTGCTTGTTTCATAAAATATCAATCGTTATATTTTTCGAACGTTACGGGTATGTCGCAAATAAAAGATGTCACTCTTTCCGAAAGCGAGTCCATGAAGTACAGGGGTAAACTCGACAAACGAAATATAAACGGAAATGGATAAACAAGAAATTTTTTAAAAAATGAAAACGCTCCATTGGCGTTCGGTATAAAATATAAAGTAAAGTCAAAGAAATGAGCTCGTTATTTACGCCCACGTTTTTTAAGCACGACCTGAGGGAGTACCTTATTTTATATTAAAGCTTCGATCGGAATTTTTCTTTCGCTGTTCACAGAATATTCTGTTCGCAATCTACTTGAAATCTTAATTCGAAATCGTTGAACTACATTAAGATTCTCGTTCTTAAAATATAACCAACAGTTACCATAAATACATACGAGCCATTTTTTTTTAAATAATGTAAATCCATTTTCCTTTATTTCGAGATATTTAATGTCTCGCATTTTACCGTATTCTTAAAAATACGTATTATTAAATGCTAACAAACGTATACTAAATATAAAAAAGACACTTTGAGCTGAACCTAATTTATTATTTAAAAAAATCAAATACTCCCCCAAAAAATGATCAATATAATACTCCATTCACCGATGAACGATACTCCATTGAAGAACGATCCGCTCCCTATTGGTTATTTTCTTTATATCTTCGTGTAAAGCTTAGGTAGTGCTTTTCTACCTCTACGATCATAATTCTGCATTCTACGTCAGGTGGCATAGAACTGACATTCATTTTTTCATACTGCTTCCATTCTTCGTATCTCACGTGTGTATGTATGTACACATACTCATATGCATTTATATACATATATGTATACATATCTTCCATTAAATAATTTAATTAAGTCACGTTTATTTGACGGACACCTCGAATAATGTTACAAATTATTTGCTTTCAGGAATCCCCTACGTGAGGGAGAAGCGTCGAAAATAGGAGAATAATCCCAGCTATGCACCCCTTCGTGAAAGATCAAGAAACAAAGGGGAGAGAGAAACAACACCGAGGGATCATTAGATCCGATTTTTCGGGAAAAACCTAAACCAGATTCGCAATTCGTACGAACCTATCATAGAAGACGAGATATGGTCATCCCCTGAACGATAAGATCGATCTCTTACTAAACGAAACGTCGTCCCCAATCGGCGGAACAATTCATCACATTTCTTCCATTTACACGGTGGCTCGTGTGTATCGACGACTGTTTCGAACAGTCGTATATTTCTTTCAAAGTTTCAGGATAAAAACTGAACCAACTTCTAACGTAAAAGTTATATGGGATAAGACGCAGTTAATACCTTGCTCGTGAACGCTTTGAAATCGAAAACGAAAAGAGATAAAGAGTGAGAGAGAGAGAGAGAGAGAGAGAAAGTGGAAGACAAAGAAAGAATATGTCGCTATCAATGATTTCTCATCTCGACTCGAAAACCAACGACTTACGCCATTCACGGTACAAAACGAGCGAAGTAGAAATTCGTATCTAAGGATTTCGTTAAAGATCGTCCCACTTTCTTGAACTTTCGTGAACAAGATTTGCCCCGTTGAAAGCTTAAAGATAGTCCATCGTAAAACGTTGGAAATCATGACGGGCCCTCCCGCCTGATCGAATTTTACTCTCGAAGCTGGAACTAGAACCGTTTGGATTGTGTACCACCTTTTCGAGAATCACCACGTTGGTTTATTCAAAATTCAATCTCAAACGCCAATGTTCTCTCGGAGAGAGATCGCCCACTCGCTTCGAATTACAGGAACAGAATCAATTTCGTTTAGAGAATTAGAAACAAGCGGATAACAAAGCTAGCAAGTTAACCTGTAGGATTTAAACTATGCTCTTTGCTCAACGCTCGTCGATGATCGTAGTATCGATTTTCGTATCGTAGTATCGTAGTTGCACGATGTAAGCAGCGCGAAAGATCAATCATCACCGTGATATCGATCGTTCTCAAAGAAAATTCAAACAGAGAGACCCCCAAGCAACGTGATATTCTTGCGACAATGTTTTCGCCTTGGAGAATGCAATGTTACGGCACATGGATAGCGAGGATCTTCATTATAAATTACACCTGAACGCTTCGTTGTTGCATCTGAAGTTGCTCCTCCGAAGTGTATCAAGTATGTATCGTCTTGAGAATTATACCGACATCTTCCGTCGGCTCAATATCACGGACGAGGATATCGACTATATAAAAAACTTCAGTCTCGCGTTTGAGACGCCAACGACGTTTCAAAGAGCTCCTTGTTATTGCAACGATACCGTAAGGAATTTCGCTACGATCTACAAGACGTATCACGGCTACGTCGCCCTAATGGTCTGCATTTTCGGTACTTTCGCCAACATGCTCAACATCGTCGTGCTCACCCACAAGGACATGATGATCACGCCGATAAACAAAATTCTCACGGCATTGGCGTTCGCGGATATGTTAGTGATGCTGGAGTATATACCCTTCGCCGTTTATATTTATTTCGTTCTACCCGAACGACAGATCTTTCCTTACGGATGGGCCGTCTTCGTTCTCTTTCACATGCACTTCACTCAGGTCTTTCATACCATCAGCATCGCTCTCACGCTCACGTTAGCCGTCTGGAGATACATCGCCATAAGGTAAAGCGTTTATATAATAGCTACTCGTTTTTACGGTCGTTTCCCCATAAACAGCGACGTCACCGTAGTATATGTATATACGTGCGTACATATGTATGTAACGTGTAAAACATAGAAAAGAGCAGGATTCGTGAAAGCGCGAACACCGTTTCGTACCTAAATGTTATTCGATAGGACGTTAGAAATACAACTTCGCGAGGGAGGTAAAAACGTCGAGAAGTAGGGAGTAAGAGGGTGGCTATGAAACGTAAGATGAGACTTCAAAAGCACGTTCGAATACCGAGATCAAAATTGTGTTTTCTTAGGACCGCGCAAAGTAAAATCGAATAAAGCGCCTTTGTGCTCTACATAAATTTACATAAGCTCCCATTTGAGTGCCAGTGAGATTTCTTTCGCGATTTACCCGGCAGCTTATAAATTACGTAATAAAGATATTTCGCCATACAGTTGTTGTTGTTTTTTTTTAACGTATCAAGCAAGTATATCGTTGTCCAGGTTGTCACATAAATCTTCTCTTCGAAGTTCCCGATGCCCGACAACTTTTTTACGTACTTTATCTTAATACTTCGCGTCGAATTACCGAGATTCCACGAACTTCTTCTTGCCTTCGCTTCGGGAGTTTAAGCCACCGAGCATTATCGAGTTTTATAATTAATGATACATTTTGTATCAACGCTCTAAAGACTCGGAGCTTTTATAAATGAATTCCTTGCGTGGATAAATTAAGACTTTAAGACGCAAGTTTAAGGGAACGGTCTTTCGAAAATGTTCGTTATAAATGGTGCGCACAATTACTTTCGAATATTTTTCGAAACAACAAAACCGTGCTTCCGGAGATATCCTCCTTCTCTTCCTTCTTTACCACGTTCGACGTCACCCTTGTTTATGCAGAAATTCTCCGAGGAGAAAATTTTAGCGGCGCATTTCTTTCCTTGTAACCCCTGTTTTTACGAGCTTCTCGCCCCATATGAGAACGTTACCTGGAATAACGATAACTTCTAGTATCTCGCGGTTGAAAATAATTTAATATGGCAGCAATGTAAATCCCGCCTTCGCAATCCGCGAGATATCGCGCCATCAAAAAATTTCTTTCTGTGGAAGCGAGACATTGTTCTTATCTCAGGAGCACCGAAATTTATGAATTCTGTAAATTCATTCGAATGGTTCGCGCACGTGTACGGGGTTTCGGATGAGCTCTCTCTCTCTCTTCCGTAAGCTTTCCCCGTAGCTTCTCCGTAAGCTACCACGATTTTACGTTACAATGAGCTGACAGAAAATACAGGATCCCGTACAAATGATATTTCTTACTCCACGCGTGTAATTCCACGCGCCTATTCGCGACCGAGGAATGAAAAGTGCGAGGGGATTACGTAACTGGGCCGTGAACGATATATGTCAAACGATTCTGCGTTACGTTATATGTTAATGGATTCATACATATATGGAAATACGTGCACACGTATCATAAATTTGCGCAATATACATTAGTAATATTTCAACGGTACGAAATCGAAAATGAAGCTTCGCATCACGGGTTACAAACTTGGGCGTTCTTTAAATCGGTTTTTACTTAAGGGAGCGACCCTATTCGAAGGAAATGGCCTTGTTTTTATCTGAAAAAAGGTAAAAAGATTTATAGGCGTCGTGCCGTCCTCTTTATTCCAAGCACACACCGACAACTATCCCCGACGAATTCCCTTCGGTAGCAAACGAAACTCTAGATTGTTCGTAACCGCAACTCGAATGACCTTCTCTTTAATTTCCACCGACGGGATGTTAAATTCCGCAGTTTAATTAGTACCGCTTCGTAAAGTAGTTCAATAGAAACAAGACAGTATCAACTTTTTTATGGGAAACGTGCGGAAACGAAACTACAAACAAACTCACGCTCCCCGGTCTATTTAATTCCTGTCACAACGTACTTCACTTTTCGAGCCTCATTTATACGTACATTACAAAACATATCTGTATGCGCGTTTCAGGTTTCCGCGATACAGTCACGCATGGTGCACACCTGTTCGTTGTAAGATAGCTCTACGAAGTTGCGTTTTGGCGCCATTGATCGCCTGCGCGCCGAGCTATTTCGTCTTTGGCGTGAGTAGATTTCGTTGTCCTCTTGTAGTCGATAGTCCTATCGCTACCCGACCATTTTTTGTGCGATGCCGACGGCGAGGAACAGCTAAGAATAACCGACCAGCGTGATTCTCAGATAAAGAAGAAAATCGTCTACGAGAACGGTACTACGGAGGTACTCTATCACGTGGACGCCGATTATTCGCGGGACAAGGGTTTTATCTACCAGCTTAACTTTTGGGTCCTCGGCGTGGTGGTCAAGTTGCTGCCTTGCGTCATACTCACCGTCATCAGTTGCTGGTTAATAAGGACGCTTTGCAGGTATTACATAACTGATAATCTTGCGAGAGCGATCGAACAAAGTTGCATCTTCGAACGTATGTACGCAGGACGAAGGATCGCAAGCAAGCTTTGAAAAACTACAATCAACCGATGACGAAAAGCACGTCGATAGGCAATGGCACGGTGATACCGCGGAGACCGAGCAAGAGCGAGAAACGTGCCGATAGGACGACGAGAATGCTCGTCGCCGTTTTATTTCTCTTCCTAGTTACGGAGATTCCTCAGGGCGTTCTTGGCCTTCTCTCCGGAATTCTCGGTGATTGCTTCTTCCGTAACTGCTATCATAACTTCGGCGAGGTCATGGACATCCTTGCGTTACTGAACGGTGCCATAAACTTTATCCTCTATTGCTCGATGTCCCGGCAATTCCGCACGACCTTCGGGCAGCTCTTCAAACCAAGGATCATGAAGAAGTGGCAGCCGGCTACTCAACAAACCGACGTACAGAGTACTTACGTATGATGCAGGTTACCCGCTCTGGAGACTACGCGTCTCTAGGATTACTTTCGGTTGTTGCACAAGTTCGACGAGCTGGATTTATGGATCCATCGACGTCTAACAATCGAGTAACGTACGCGTGTACTTGTATCGAGACGTTTCTCTGGAGAATTCGAAGGCGGCGGTAAGTAAATAGTCATTACTTTCCGGGAATAATAATTCTTCCGCGTTTTGAAAAGCGTTAAGGTAATGAGTAGATACGGCTGCCATGGCTCAGACATTAAGTTAGATCGGAAAGAGCTCGCTATTCTAACGAATGAGCAGTAAACTGTTATCCAGTAATTAACTTAATCTTTCCATAAAATTAAGACACATGAATTAACGTGGATTGGAGTTAGCCATTATAATCGTATTTAAGTAACGAATATTCATCGTTCTGAGAAAAAAGCTTCGTAACGTTACAAATACTTTCCCTCGTACACGTTCGATTAAGTATTCTTTATACTGTATCCGTAAAAATATGAATAGATTTCACCCCGAAAATGTCTGTAAAATTCTGTAAAATTGTTTGCACGTGTAACGAGTTCGGTGGAAGAATGTGTGAAACTAACAAGGATTAAGCGAACAGGTAGGATAGGATGTAAAGTCAATTAAACAACCATTAAGATATTTGGTCGTCAGTTTACACATTATATGTAATTATGCGAGTACAAGGGAAGAATATTTCACCTCGCTACAAGCCAAACAAAACGCGATATAATCACTCATTAATAGAAATAATCGTTAACCTAACGAGGACTGGAACGTCGATCGTTCGAAGCTTTAAACGCGATATTCGAATCGAATACACGTATTCATAATTGCAGTACATTACCAGCGATAACTACGTTTTTTCGTTTTCGATATTTAACACAGCCATAAAAAAAAGACAATGCGTTTATCTGTCGTTGATTTTTAAATCCATGTGAACTTAAATATGATTAATCAATGTACCGATGTACAATAAGCGAATGGAATGTGATATAATCATGATATCGATGTTAAAAATCCGACAATACTCTATGCTCGTTGTCGATCCAATAATGTTCAGGGTTTCTAAACAAACAACGATATGTTAACGAAACGCATTTAAAACTTGATGTATGTACGTTTGAAAAAAATACACAAATGTAGGCTATTCTTCTTAGAATTGACGAGAAGCATTTCTTTTGTCCGAGTCGATTAATTGTAAACGAATATCGTTTATTTTGATGAAACACTTACCTGCGTATGAATGATACAATAATCAACAAGTCGTTCGATAATTTCCTTATGCCGCGTAAAAAAATTTTGTATACATATATTGCAACATTTTGTGAGAAAATTTATACCGATATAAGAGAATTTTTTATCTTCGAGCAATTTCTATCGAATAAGAAATACTCCAATGATTCGATGGAATCGGAGCGTCACGAATTCCGATAAAATACTGCTCTTCATTTACAATATCTGTCGTATAAGCCGGCTATTCTCACGGGATCTTCTTCTTCGGCAGGGGATGGCTCAATTTCGAAGATTCTTATCATAGACTCGTTATGTTATTGATGCCATCATTTATTGGACGTAGTCGATATAAAGGGACATACAAAATTGTTTTATATATAACCTAACTTATTTATGTTCTCTTTGTATATACACGAAACATGTTTCGTATATAAAACATTTTGATTATCTGCCGCGATATACGTAATGTGTACTCATCCAATTTAATATGCTGAATGCTCTAGCGATTAAAGTTAATTTTACTTCATTGTCATTGTTAGTTAAACTTGTATGTACATTTGTAAACATTTCTAATTCGTGTTATATCATGTGTAAATATAAATGTTGATATCTTATTCGAAAGAATTCGAAAAGATTAATCTACGCTTTTGTCAATTTGTGTATATGTGAAAGATTGATTTATGCGAGTAACGTACGAAAGATGAATTAATAAAAACATTATTAATTTTGTACTGCGACGTGAGTCATATTACTTAAAAATATATCATCTGATAAAAACATGATTTACATATTATCTTTTCGTTAATACTAAATAAAATTATGATTGATTCCACTTAAAGGAAACAACGAATCGAATCTTATGTCTATATCATCGATGTAAATAGATATCGTTACTTTTTAATTTTAAGTACGACATTTTTTCAAAGTATATTATAAATTTCCTTTGTAAAAAGAAAAAATGGTCTTGCGAATATAATAAAAAACTAAAATCTAATCGTAACGAAGATAAGTTTTTGAAATAAGCATATTTGCGTGCGTTAATAATTTTAAACTATCTTGAAACAAAGGTTACTTAAGTATACAATAATGTACTAAATAACGGTGATAAATTAAATCGCGCATAATATACATCGATCACATCGAGTGTCTCGTCGCACTTTTTCTACTCCACGGCATCCGTGTCATTTTCTGTGTAACACATCTTATTATATTTCCCCTTGATCAAGACATAATATTAAAAAGAACTAAAAGGTGGATAATTCCAGTTTCAGGAAATCTTTTCCTTTTGTTTACCTAATGTCTAGAAGTATGATTCTCTCCTATTACAAACGTATTGAGAATCACCGTTCACATAAAAAAATAGAAAATTAGTAATTGTCTGTATACATTAGCACTATTAATTAAATTTTAAACTTCGCTCGAGTCAATTAATTCCTTCTCCTGATTACCACGTGACTTGCGTTGCTGTAACTTATTTGACAATCTTTTCGCCATTTGTACTATCTAAAACAAATTGGAATATACAAATATCGAAACATAATAAGAATATGAAAAATCAACTAAAATTACTAAGCCGAGCACCAATTGGAAACATTTAAAAATTCATTCGTACGAGGCTCTCGAGAATGAGAACAAAAACTTTAGTCTGCAAAGTGTCAAGAATAACTGATAGGACTCACGATTAGTGTATTTTTAGCATTCGAGATTTATCAATGAACGACTACATTTACGTTTTCACGTGAACCTTGTCTAATATTCCTCTGCGCTACAACCTTTTCAAGCCTGGGAATTGTATAAGGTTGGTACGTAAAGGAATATTAAATTGGTTATATTTTCAGTAGGTATTCAAACTTCAATTACATAATTATATTCGTTATTTGAAGATATGAACAAAGAGATAAAAGATATCCAAGACGGGAAATACGAGAATCTGGTGCAGGTACTCCCATCTTGGCGTAAGTATTATATTAACGCTTCTGACAGTACATCATATTACCTGCAAATCAACATCAATAATAGCCATAATATCATTGAGGGCTAATAATATTTCCGCGGCTTCCGTTTCTTTTCCCGCGGCATCGAGAATTACAGCATAATTAATTAGTATCAATGGATCTTGAGGAGACAAAGAGTGAGCCTTATCCAAAGCTTTCTCAGCACCTTCCACGTCATCGAGTCGTTTGAGAGCCACTGTCGGTGCAAAAAAATTAAATTTATAGCTGACGTGATCATAATTTATACTTCATATCTATTAGCACTTCGCTTTTCCGGTGCCCGTTTTGTTGAATTTTTCATAATTTTTTTCAATGTAGAATTTAAAGGATAAAAGCGAATTTTCAAATAATTAAAAAGATTTATTCGAAACTTTCAATGCGATTAACCATTTCATGAAATTATTTAAAGTGAAGGGTATAGACGCAGTATTTTTATGTATTTATATAGAATATTACGTATCTGCTGAAATGATAAAATCATTTCTAGGAATATACGTAATCACATTTTACTCACGTCCGAGTAAAAGATAAGGCATTGGGTTTTTCGATTCGGCATTGACTGCGGCGCATAGATAAATTGTAGCTGATGCTGGTTGTCCGGTTGTAAGGAAGACGATACCCAGATTGTACAGTGGTAAAAATGCTAATGGATTAAAATAATGAGCCCTTTTCAGGCAGCTTATTGCCTGCAATTAAATACAAAACATATTTCTTCCTTTTTTTTCTAGTATCATTCATTTTCTAATGTTCCGTGTACTTTTTCGCCATTAACAATTCGTCATAGTCTCTATATAAGCTCGCGAAGACATTGTACTTTGGTATAGTTTTACTAGCATTACGTGCACAGTGCCTAGAAGTTTTGAATTTTACATAGCTTTTTATTCCTGCCTGTCGCTTCCACATCATTTGCAGGGTACGTATTATATTTGAATAATGTTTAACATCTACATAAGTGTGTGCGTATACGTATAAACGATCTCTTTTCAAAATGCGTGAAATATAACGCATATCACCGTGAAATATGACACATAAAATGATCCGTGCTATGAGTTTGTCTGTAAGAGATTATATTACTCACGGCAACAAACTTTTGTTTTCCATAGAAACACATTCCAACGTTGTTCCAAAGAGCCGAAGATTCTGGCGTTGACTGAGCCGCTATTTTATACTTGGATAATGCCACGTCGTATTCTCGATGTCTCTAAAACAAACAAAATAAACAGAATGGGCAAAATTGCGTTATTTTTTATGAATATTCTTAATGAAATTCTTCAGGAATACGATGGAAAAGATTTTAAACCATGTTTATTATAATTACGAGTGTTTGTTAAATTCCTATGTTTATCGAACTACCGTTATATCGTTAAGGAAATTTCAACGAGTCAAATTATAATGCCGTTCCTTTATAGTTATTCAATACTCGTTAATTAATCTCCGATACTGCATTCTTACCAAACAAAAGGCTAGGTACTTATAAATGCCTTTATCTGACTCACTTGTATTATATAAGCAACCGGTAGAAGAGTTTTAGCACAATTTGGTGTGTGAGCTAGAGTGGTACCAAATTGTTGAAATGCTCTTTGAACGTCTCCAATTCTTAGGTACAGAAAACCCAACTCGGTGGATACCGTGATGCTTTCAGGGTTCCCGCTAAATTAACGAATAATTTAATATCAGATCGTTCGTTTCCAGGTAACTATGAAAGAAGCCACTTTACTGTAGGCTACAGCGTACTTTAAGGCAGCGATATAAGCATTTTTGGCTTCCACGATCTGATCTTCCATTAAGTATACCCTCGCGAGAGCGAGATACGGCAGCTCATTTTTCGTCAGTTCGATCGATCTCTTGAATTGCTTCTTCGCTTCCTGTAACTGATCCAGCTTAACATAACATTCTCCTGAAAAAGGAAATTTGTTTGATTAACGTTCTTTCGACTCTCGCAAAAAAGATACGCTATCGATTCTACGTATCGCATTAACGTAAATGTTAATCGTATAAGCATATCAGAAAATATCCATAACACAAGTCCGAAGAGTCGTTATGGACTTTGATTAATAATTCATGTAAATGTATCAGACATTTGAATTTAGAAAACCAGGTATCGTATATATTACACCGACATTAATTGTCGCTCGAGTCAATAAAATGTATAGTATTCAAATTTATTTCTGTACATTACCAAGACAATAATGTATATCCCAATCAGGCAAGATAGATATCTTCTCCGCTTCCAAATACGCTTCGACCGCTCGTTTGTGGCTACCTATTATCAATCTGAGAGAAATGCCGAAGATAATGGAGTTTAATTTATGATTCATAATTATTAGAAAAGGAAAAGATACGAGATTGATAACGTGACCGAGCGAAAGATAAACGTTTTTAAGTGCATATCGTAAACGAGTACGAATACGGGATACTTACAAAGATTTAGCTATTTGTTTAACGTTATTAACATTCGATGAGTTTATGTTATAAGCGGCTTGAAAACTATCTAAAGAATCTTGAACTTTCCCCTCCTTCCTCAAAATAAGACCCTGTGAAATGTAAAACACAAATTATGTAATACTTTCATTTCTTATTTATAATTACTTCGTTTCTAGCTAAAATAAGACGAGTAGCGAAACGAAAGGGCAGCACTCGTTATTACGAACGCGTACCTCTGCATTTCTCTTTATTTATAAAGATCTTAACAAACGGTATTTCACGTGTACATGCATACTGCACGTAAATAAAAACCGCGTAAATGAAGTCATGGAAAGCTATGTTTAATAAAAATTATTTAACAATAATGGTCTTGTCTGACTACTCTAAAATAGTTATCACGATAACTATCGGGACTTACCTTTAAATAATTTGCGTACTCATTGTGACCATGTGATTTTGCTAATTCTTCATCTATAAGAACTTTGCATACCTTATGCTCCCGCCTCGTATAATGACGATGCAGTAACCAATTACGAATTTCTATGGATGGTATGTCCAAGACTGAATAAGATTGAAAGAACAATTAAGTAAGTCGCATACTTCTAATATCGCTCAAGAAAAATAATTTTATTTATTTTTATTTTTAATAACGTTACAATTGCAATATAGAAAATTTAAGAAATTAGTTTAAAATATTTTACTATCGTATTTGCTATTTACATTCTGTATAATCTTCTCCTTAAGACTATCGTATGTAGATACCTGTTTTCGTTCTATCATCCCTTAATCGCTGTGAGACAGTCGGTTGTTGAATGCGACCGTTGCTTAGCGCATTGTTTGCCATTATCACTGTACTAATACGTTTATTTAAGTTCCTTCACGGATAGTTCACGTAGGTAGTAAACACATGAACTACGTGGGTAGTGGAATACTATCCGTACAATCGAAGAATCTGAAATGTTACTACTCGTCGTCACTATGGTAACCGAACCTTTAGGATATCCTCACACTGAATTATCGATGCGAAAGTTGCGCTTCTTATAGAATATAAACGAATGGAGATAATGTATTCGGTTATCTATATGAACTTTCCTAATTAGTAAACCGAAGGTTTGTTTAAGGAATCGATAAAATGTTGCATATTCTACGTGAAAATATGGGTTTGATTAACCTTTCCTATATCAGAAGAAACTAGTTAAACAAAATTTCGTGAAGTGATTCGATAGTATTGTAACATCTTGCAGGGTATCATTAAACGAATTCGAATTGCGATATACATACATACATATTCTTTAAGAAGCTAAAATGCAAAATGTATACTTATTAACGTTTCTCTGTTTTTTTTTTTTTTTTTTTTT
>JAIFRP010000030.1:9297050-9355590 GCA_032403825.1 Odynerus spinipes
GTCTGAAATAATCTTTATAAAGCAAAATTATTGTAATTACTTGGACATGTTTATAATGACTGCAGCTAAAAATAGGACCTACTATGTAAACAGATAATTGCAGTACAGAAAAAATAAGATCTAGTATAGAAAAGTAATAGCATGTATTTTTTATGCCCATGCAACATAAAATATCACTACATTTATATCATATTCACAACGTTATATTTATACAATATATATAGTATAATAATTATCAATTATTAACATTAAAAACGTAATTGTATGTACATTGTACATTGCAAGCAGCGCCAATGAGGCAATAAACGTAACTATGGAACGTCATCTGAAAATTAACATGGCCACAAACGGTTGTCATAACGCGATAACGAAATATAAATGTTGAAATAACAGTGGAAGTACGAAGAAATCACTTACGATATAGTGTATATAAAATATCTATTACGATACGAGAAAAAATATTTAATATACTACAGACATTTGCGTTTCGCATTCCTATTTCAAAATGTAGAAATACAACCTATGCCAATGCGATAGATTAATATAAAACTTGAAAAACTGGATCTTATCAGCTTATGGTAAGTTGTTTATTGATTAATTACTCGTCTGCTTATTGAATGTAATAGAGAATAATATTGTACATACCGGGTTTAATTTTTATAGGTTATCTTGAAACGTTTACGATTTCGTGTATGTGCGTGTGTACATATACATACATGTATATATATGGTTACTCCACCTGTTACCCATATACACAACGCTATTTAGCATTATGTCACTTTTTATTCTTTTAATTGACATTAAACGTATGTCGCGTTTCTAGCATTACATAAATGAGTAGTCGAAGAAATTAAACCTTGAAAGAAGACTTTCCTGCTTGCTCTCACACATGCATTTCCATTTATTTTACTAAACTGTATCACATTTAGTATATAATACATTTATCAAATTAACCAGTAACATATTAGGTGAAATAGATATTTATTTATTACTTTCATACAAGTAGTTTTGTTGTACGTTAACAAGCTTTATTTTTATTTTTTTTTAATAATAAATGATCATGACTTATTTGTGATATCTTAATTATGTAATTTTAGTGGCTGATACAGACATGACCCGATAAATGTAAAATAGTATAAACTATTTATAACATGAGTTGTTCTGTGGAACTAAGACAACGCAGACAACAGGGGATGGCGGAGGATCCTCATAGACTTGCAGCTATGATGAATAAATCGCAAAGGCTTGTTTTAGGACTTCTGGTTTTATTGTTGGTCGATATCATTTGGGTTTCAAGTTCTGAATTGACAAAAGTATGATTATTGTTAAATGGCTTTATATTATTTGCTATTTTTAATATTTTATAATATATACAAATTCAAGAGTTGGATTTTATATAATAAAATTCATGTTTCAGTATATTTATAGAGAAGCAGCCTTTGAAAAGCCATTCTTTAGTACGTATGTAAAAACATCCATGTTTACTCTTTATTTACTTGGTTTATGTTTTTGGCCTCCTTGGCGGGATCAATGTAATAGGCCAGCAACTTATATGGTACGTATATAAATATACAATATTTGTATAAAAGTTATTACAGGTTACATAGTTTGTTTAAACTTTTTTTTTGTACATGTTCAGTTCATAGATCCGAATATTGAAGATGATAATTTCTACACAGAAGCTAATACAAGTTTGGTAAGAACAATAATGATGTATCTTCATAAATTTATAATTACTTTTAATGTATAACATTAGCTGTATCAAAATTGACATTATTTTAGAGTGATCCAACATTTGTGCCGATAAAAACACCTGATCATTGTGAACGTTCTTCAGGCACAGAAAGCGATGATTCTTCCATTCGGTCTGTCAGATTTAGTAAATTAGCAGAAGTCCGACATATGTCAGAAAGTGATGCTACAGAAGCTTTACTAGCAAGACTGAGTTATCAAGCAAGCATAAGAGCTGGGGAGCATGCCCGACGACAAGCTAATAAATTTTCTGTTCAGAAAGTAGCTAAAATTGCACTTATGTTTTGTCTATTTGTAAGTAATCTTTTAATTATTATGGATAATGCGTTTATAATTAATTATCTACCATAAATTTACATTTTAGTGGTTCTTAGCAAATTATACTTATCAAATAGCATTATCTGAAACAGAAGCTGGTGTTGTCACAGTACTGTCCTCAACATCAAGTTTATTCACTTTATTCCTTGCTGCCTTTTTTCCAAGTAATGGAGGAGATAAATTTACATTATCAAAACTAGTTGCTGTATCTATTAGCATATTTGGATTAGTAAGTTATTTTCTTTTACATATTTGTAGATAAAAAGTATATTTATCATTGTAAAGAAATTTCTATAAATTTGTAAGAAGATTTCCAAAAAGGAATTTTCTTTGTTGACATATTTTATGTATTTCAGGTGTTAGTTGGTCTTTCGGATTTAACAATAGAAAGTAACAGGGTACCAACTGGTATAATATTGGCTCTAGTCAGTGCATTTTTTTATGCTGCATACATTGTATTTTTAAAAAGAAAAGTTGATCATGAAGATAAAATGGATATACCTATGTTTTTTGGATTCGTGGGACTTTTCAATTTAACACTTTTGTGGCCATTATTTTTTATTCTTCATTACGGTCACTGGGAAGAATTTGAATGGCCTGATACTCATCAGTGGACATTTCTGATCATTAATGGATTAATTGGCACTGTCTTGAGTGAAGTTCTTTGGTTATGGTAAAATTAAAAACAGTAATATTTTTTCATAATTTTTTCACTTTGGTGACTACTCGTTTGTGTGTAAATTTACAGGGGATGTTTTTTGACTTCATCTCTAATAGCCACATTGGCTATAAGTTTAACAATGCCAATGTCAATGATAGCTGATGTTCTATTGAAAAAGGTTGAGTATCCTTGCATTTTTTATTTAGGAACCATTCCAATGCTATTAGCATTTTTGACTGTATCTATACTATCCCATTATGATAATTGGGATCCTGTTATGGATTTAATAAAGAGACTGTATCTTTGGATTTGTCGAAAAAACAGATCTACAAGGTATCATAATTACATAGTTCATAAAAGTAAAACAACACAGAAAACAATTTTTATTTTTCCAACACAAAGATATAAAGTTTATCAGTTTTATAGTAAATATGTTTTTCAGAATACCAGATCTTGAAGCGGAACAGACAGAGTCACTCATAGGAATAAATAGTGGTGAACATGAAGCTTAATTGACAATAAAAACAGTTGCATAATGCAAGTGTTTTGTGTAAATCTCTACAGAGGTAACCTATATTTTATTTATATCAGAATCCATTTTATAAGCAATATATATTAAGTTCAAAAATTCTTTATATATATTAGTATTCTATAAAACAATTGCTGTACACAAAGTATCTTTATAAGTTTACGTTTACCGTGAAAAAATGATAATAAGGAAAAAGTGGCTTTAACACCAATGATAGCGATTACAACATAAGTACTTGTCTTTAAATCACAAGATATATTACAATACTGCCAGACAATAATGATAACGATTTATTTGAATTGAAGCTTACAACAATTTTTTGTTTAAGTGTCATATCTGTAAACTACCTCTGTCCAAGAAAGTATTGGCAGTAATCTACTGTTCGATGTAACATACATGGTCAGTTAAATGTATATTAGTTATGTTTTATCTGATCAATGATTTAAGTTAGAAGCAGTTTTGTATTCAAAGCGCTATTAAGATTATATACGTATATTTAATATTGCAACTGTTTTATAAATGTTTGAAAATTTTATTAAGAGAAATTGAAAATTTTATGAGGAGAAATATATTTTCTCTGAGATTTTGTTGCATTTCACCAAGTGAAAGATTCACAACATTATTTACTTGAATAACATTTGTATTTGTTTGAAACATTACAACAGTAAATAATATAACATAGGAATATAATAATTTAATGTGCAATAATTCAATTTGGTAATCTTCATGGATGTTATGAGGTACATGAATATGCATTTTATAACACATTCTACTAGTGTCATAATCTATAATTTTTCTATACATATACTTATATTATGTTTCTGTTTAATATTATAGAAATCATACATTTTTTAATCCAATTGTTACAAAAGACACCTGTGCATTATGTACTTACACTATTGTGACATTTATTGTCAAAAGGAAATATTTCTCCAAATTTGTTATTATCATCTATGTGGAAAACACAAGTAAAAGTAATTACTTTTCTGGACCAAATAAAAATTACACTAATAAATTTAACAAAATATAAAAAAACATTCAGTATATTACAGTACATTAATTTGTTATTTAATAAGAGTATTCATTAGCTTTGTATCATATTTGTTACATCTAGTCAAAACATTACTACTGTCACATTCCTTTATCAGAAAGTAATTTTCACACAAAAGGAAATATATAACAAACGAAACATTATCTAAAAAGTATATACCTATTTTGTTACGTTATTTATATCACCAGCAAAAAATATAATATTAAAGGTTTATTCTGATGTAAAAAGTAACACGCACAATTTCAATGTTATGTTGTAAACATTGTTTAGGATTTTATTAACTACATATTACTTTGCTAAATATTAATTAGTTTTACTGTTATGTAAAATATAGATAGATATTATATAATAGTATGAACAAGTGTCTTCTCTATGTTGAGAATTATTAAAATGGCAGTAATATTGTGATATAATAATATCAATGCGCAAATATAATTTAATGAATTGTGAGATAAAAATCTGAATAATGCATAGATTATAGATGATTGTTCCTGTATCTATTATAATTGTATATTTAATGTAAATATGAAACAATAGGCTTTAAATTAAAATTATATACATATTATATAAAATATGTGAAGTATCATTACAAATAAATCCCTTTTCATTGTATATGTTCTTGAATTTATAATAACTATAACCATGTTTGTGTCTTCTTGAACACCACAGTTATAGGGAAAAGAACTATGTACTCCTTTGTATAAGATTTTATTGAAATGGTAATTAAAAAGTGCAATAGCAATATAAATGTACAGGGACGTTTTAAAATACTAGGTCCAAAGGGACTCCTGTACAATGTCGATAATGTAGGGACATGTATCACAATTCTACTGTCCGGTAGGGTCCGCTGAACAGAATCTATATCCAAGCTATTTCTTTATCGTCACAAAAAAATAAAATATTTAAGATGAACGTATGTGTGTAAAATAAAAAAAACAATTAGTTTATTACTATAAAATATATGAAAATATTTTCATAAGTGATACAGAATTTAAATTATCCCCAAAAAATGTATGCCTTAATATATAGAAATCATAAGTTCATCATAAAGTCATGGAGGATTAAAATCGGTCGAGAATTGCGACCTCTATTGCAATTTAAAGAATTGCGACCTGTAGAAGCGTTTAAATGATTCTCATAAGACAAAAAAAACTGAAAAAGAAGTTTCAAACATTAAACTCGTTGGTGCTGCCCACCAATAACATAAATACATATGAACGAATGCTCGAACGGTTTGACCTGCGGTGACAGGCCATAACAAGTCAGTCTTCCGCGGGACTTCGACGAGTGAGCATTGTGTAGCGTGACAGGATAGTGATAGTGAATGGTGAAGATGAAAGTGAAAATGACAGGGAATAAAGGCTGTGATAGTGCATTGCGATAGTTAATATAGTGCAAATTTGAACTCGGTGGTGTTACCCGCCAATGATGTAAATTTGAACGGGTGGTCGAACGGGCAAAATTTAAAGATATATTCATCAACATAGATCCTTTCAATCTGATCTATTTAAATATATATTTATTGAGTGCCTTATTCGTTTGCAAACTTGTTACAAAACTTATTTCAAATTAAGTGTAAACAATATAATTTGTGTCTTCTTCAAAATATAAAAGTTTGTAATGTCTATGTAAAACTAATAAAAAAGCAGGTAGGAACAAAAGCAAACATGAAAATGAAAATGCACAAAAAATGTTTCTCTTACAAATGGGTAGATTTTTCATAGAAAATGTATCTTTATAATGTATTAATTCGCATTATAAAATGCATGTATCCATTAATTTTCATCTAACAAAATGAAAATGTCCTTATTAAATGTATTTTCTTACAGTCTTTGCATCTCTAAATTCTGCAAAGATTTGTTCAAAATGTTCTTTACTGCATTATTCAATGATCAGTGCATATCTTCTACCATATCCTGAGAAATTCCAATCGCTAGTATCAATAGCTACATTATTATATTTACTTTAAATCTTAGCAAGACAATATGATAACTTATAGAGTAGACTAGGTCAATCGCAATCCAAATTCCTTAAGGGAATTTCCTATGTGCTTGAGCTCAAACTTTTTGCTAACATTAAACAAAGCAAAAAATGTAATTCGTCATAATATACATATATTTCACAGGATTACTTTCAACATCGCTATTTAACAAAAATATGAACTTCCTATCACGCTTCGAATGTAACAATATATGTAACTCTACGCTGACTTTTAACTGTACAAGGATGAAACTAAAATTCAATTATTAGAGTACAAGGAAGTTCTATAAATGTTATAATGCCAATGTACTTCATGTCGTAAGGAGAAAAATAAGCAATGGGATAAACGTGAATTTTATCTTCACGTGTATACGCGACACTAAGTACTTGGCCATTCTTAATCTTATTTTCTATACATTCTTAAACAAAAGTATTACCAATATAGATATATACTCCTCAATATGAAAGATCTTTATATTTTAGAAACGATATAGTCATAATTATGAATCATATCGATACTTTAGGTAATAACTTTTAAAAATCATAAGACATCTTAATGTATACGCCATCGGTATCTCTAATTACTATTAAGGAACAGTCGCGCCCCAAAACATTAGGCATCACGCCAAAATAAATTGAGCTTTAAAAGATTGTAACCAACATCAAGTTTCAAATGCTGCGAATTGATGCCAGTTTCAGTTTAAAAAAGGATTTCTTCCAAATTCGTAATTTCGATTCCGGAAACTCGCATTTTTGGAAACGCCCGCGTTCCTGCGCAAGAAAGTTCTCAAGGATCTTGTCGCGGCACCACTACCCATCCATTGTTACCAGGAACGGCAGAACTTATCGTTGGTATACAATTGTTCACGGGATTATTACTTGCCCTTTTACTTTTCATAATTTCTAATTGCCGTTTCAAATTTCGATACAGCTTCACCAGAGACTCCTAAAAATCGTCAGAGAATTAATGAATAAACTTGCAGATAAATATTTAATAGAAACTGCAATTGTTAATTTCGTTACCTTCTCATCCTCTAACTTTCGTAATTCTTGTTGTTGCCGAAGATTATCGATGCTTAGATTTTTGAGCATCTCATTCTTATGCTGTCCCAATAGCGCTATTTCCGTTTGTACTTTTAAATATTCCTGCGCTAATTGTTTGTGCTCCTCGAAAATTTCACGGGAACGTTCGCACGTGTGATCCGGTGTAAGAGGCCTTAAATCCGCATCCAAGAGACGATATACATTGTCCAAGTCCTCGCTGGTGGTGCTGGTACCTACCACATTACAATATTCAAATAATAGAGTATACTTATGGCTGTGCAACAACTGTAAATTTGTTATTGTTATAGAAATAAACATAGTATAGAAATTCGTTCAATTTGTATAAGCAGGAATTTAATGGATATCGAAGGAATTAAGGAGATTCGCCTGAAACGAATGCAAATGAAATATAACGACGATGTACGAAAGGGATCGTGCGGTTTCAAAAAAGAAAGCTGCATCCAGTACCAATCGTGGCTACTGTCTTTTTGTTTATGTCGGATGTGTCGTTAAGATTGTATAATTTATTAGTTTACTTTCGTATTTTTCTTGTTTTTTTTTTAAATTTAGTTACTTCCAGAATACAGTTAATACAATTACAAACAACGTACGCAAAAAAAAACTCTAAGTTCTACCAAGTTCTTAGCGTGGCTATGTCGAATAAAAATATAGTCGTACTATCAAATAACTTATAAATTAGACGTCGAAGGTTGAGATCTGAAAAAGATACTCGGCAAATATCGGTCCGATAATAATTGGATACTAACGCAGTAATACCCAGCAACGCTTCAAAGTGTCGGTGCCTACGATATTCGGATAATCGTCGCACATATTGTTCATCGAATTTAAGCGAATCGTTCCGACGTGTCGAAAAGTTCCTCCTTGTTTTTAGATTCCTGCGAATCTCATCGAGTCAGTTCAATTAACATTGTTATCATGAGAAATCATAGGAAAGCACGTCACGACGATTGTAATCGAGAAACAACGCATCGAAGAACGCTGCTTTGTTCAAGCATGTAGTACATCGCACAAAAGGAAGTCACGAGTAAGAAAGTCCGCGTATCGTTAGGACGTTGCTCTTGACTCGTTAAAAAGACGTTATCGTTAAAGGAGGAAGACTCGAAGATATCCTTGATAACAACAACGATGGCTCGTGATACGCGCTGGATAATTCGTGGACGTTAAGGTGCTCCTCCGCAGGGAGTCGGCTCTCTACTAAACAAACGAAGGTCTATATCGGGGATGCTGACTCAACCACACCTGCTTCTAAATACTCCCCTACCATACTCCCAGAGAAGGGGAACATACATCGCCACATATACGCGAGCCAAGAACAAAACGTGTTCACCGCCTTGATTCATCCTCGAGAATCTCAGAACCGCTCTCTCTTCGTCTTGTCATCGTTCTCTTCGTTGTCGTCTTTGCCTTAGCCGTCGTCACAACGTGCCAGTCAAGTGCGAGTCGGCGCAACCTACCGATTAGCCGTTGGTTTAAATTTAGTGTACACCACATCACTCTCTTTATCTATCTTCTTCTCTCTTCCCCCTCCTTCTCTTTCTCTCTCTTTCTTACATGTTAGCGGGCCCTTTGCCAGGGTACACCCGTATATATGCTATTGATCTTCGAGATTCCGAGTATATGATCACAAAACCATCTCCTTCATTTTTCAACGGTACATTTCAACTTTTTCTTTATCATGCTTTATCACAGTGTATTAACATCGCTTATATTTCGAGAATTCTTAAGTTCTGAAATTGAACATTCAGGTAGAGTTTAGTTTGGTAAATAGCTGGAACCTTCTTCCGTTGACACTTTGTACAATATCAGAGGGATATTTTGATCGATTTAGGCAAAGATGCTTGTTCGATGTTACATGGAATCATTACTATTACTCCATATGACTTTTAACGTTTCCACATTCACACATGTTTCTTACGTATCAATTCTGATTATATTTAAATGTTGTTTGCTGCAAATAGCCAAATATCAGAAATATTGTTGCATCAATGATGAATTAATTGCTTGAACATTCGACGCATACAGAATGTGGAGCCATTCATTAATTACTTATAAATATGTTTATAGGATCTGGATAGAAAGCGTAGAGAATTTATCTAAATGTAAGTTCTTAAATAGTAGTGCATTTACGATGTTCATATCGATCGTAAAGTCCGCGAAACGATTATGACCATCCATACCAGGATTTAAGAGATTCCAGTATATCGTATACAAATGTACACATTTTCTTTTCATAAATATTTTTTAACAAATATGTATGTTCCCAAGTATATATAATTATCAATTATTCTAATTTTTCTAAAATCGTTACTTAATGCACGTAAAGGAAGTATGCGAGATATCGGGATTTGCTAATATTTGCAGGCAAGGGATTAAGAGATGATTTGAGAATTAATTGATGAATTCTGTAAGTTGAATACATAATTTGAATACTTACCACGAACTGTCTTCTTTGTTTTTTGCACCATTTTATCTAAACCAGCCATATTACGAATTTCCCAGGATGAATCTGAAAAGTTACTAAGTTCCCATGCATCCTGAAATATAGTAAAATCATTGTTAATGTACTATTTGTATACAATATAATATATAAGTAAATATCTAAATGATGGACATATAATAGGGAATTATAATGAACTATAAAAAGAAACTAACCGGATCACAATTCACATGTAACGGAGTCATACTGGATTCGCTTTGTGATAAAATAAATTGTCTGTTGTTACGTTGTGTCAATGGCATTGTTTGTTGAGGAGGCAATAATACAGCGTCTTTCGCATTACGACTCGTATTTTCGACGGAAGATGTACTTTGTGATATTAGAGGATGACATTGAGGTAACGATCTCTTTATTTGTGATGAGGAATGCATTGATGCATTGTTGAAGGATGACTGTTGAGAAGTCATTGGAGACGAAGTAAGTGCATTGTCTGTGTCATTATCTGTTTTTTTAATGGATGTTGTAACATTTGAATATATTCTACCATTCATGACCGATCCATTAATCCGATTGTCCAAAGTCGTTACCATATCTAAAGTATCATCTGTTGTATCATCGTTACCATCGATATCATCCGCTTCACTACCTGTTTAATTATAAATACATAAATAACGTTACAAAACACTAAGGCAGATGTAATAAAAATCTCTACAATAATATACACATTATGACATACCTAAGGAATATTCAACAGGCTCTAAATTACTGTTGAAGAATTCAAATAGTACCGTCATAATTCTCACCACTTCGTCCATCGAAGGTCTGTCTTCTGGACATTTCTGCCAACATCTGATATTAACATCACAAATATTATGATAAGATGTAGATGTGTTACAGAACTTTCAAAACACTCAAGACTACTTAGCCTATTATCTCTCACCTAGTCATTAATTCTTCGATAGGCTTAGGACAACCTTCTATCAAGGGTGGTCTTTGTCCTATATGAACAGCCCACATTATTCTGTATGCTGATGCACCAATCTCATCAAAGGGTTTTTTACGTGAGAGAACTTCCCATAATATCACACCCCAGCTAAATACATCACATTTTTCAGTGTATCTAGAACCTTCAAATACCTCTGGTGCCATCCAGGCTGCCGACCCCTTATTGTTAGTCATATATGTGTTCAAATCGCAGGCGGTCCCAAAATCACAAATTTTAAGTGTTTGTCCACCCATGACTAGTAATAGATTTGGTGGTTTTAAGTCCCTGTAAATTATATAAATATATTTATCTTTCTATATTAAAAAAATATATTTAATTTATCTAACCTGTGAATCAATGGCTTTGGCTTCATATTGTGAAGATAAGCTACACCACGTGCACATTGAAGAGCCCAACTCATCGCGTGACTGGCAGTATAGCGAGGTTGTGGATTGCAATGAAGAACTGTATAACATGTATGTTAAAACATGACTATAGCATATACCTAGCAACAAAACAAGCTAAAATATAACTATGATTTATATTACCATTGTACAATGATCCACCTTCTGCATATTCCATTACCAAACATACTGGATTTTTTGTACACGCGCCGTATAATTTTACAATATTTGGATGAAAAACTCTTGACAGTTGCCTTACTTCTACTGTAAAAGCTTTTCTTTCACCTTCTGAATTAATATGCTTCACAGCAACATACTGGCCTCTCCACCTTCCTTTCCATACAACTCCAAAAGATCCTTTACCAACTACCTGTAATTAAGTAATAAAAGAATGAAGCTATCAATGTAAGATAATAATAAGTTAGTTTCATAATTATAACAAATTACAATTATTTATACTTGGATAGCAATATACCTAGCGCAAAGTGCACGGTTTGAAAAATTTACATTTGAGGTTATTTTGATTATAAATATACTCTGCTTCGTAGAAACGATATATTATAAAGAAAGCAAAACTTCCATAACTAATATTCCACAATGTTACAAGCCTTCCGATGAACCCGTCAACAGGAAATCTATAAAAAACATAAACGAACGCAATATGATCAAATAGAAAACTACCTGCTCTCTTTCAATTTCATTGTAATCAATTTCTTCAATGAACTGTTGCTGATGGCCGGTTATATCTCTGTTCGCCATCGCACACAGTCCACATTACATTGTTATGATGACACATTTAACCGACGGAAAAAACTAACGTACAAATGTTTACTTCAAGTGGCCTTAGACTGCTTTGCCATTTTCAATATCAGACCTTGTACCATGGAATAGTAGACAAAATGAACAGAAACTAAAATATGTGCAGCTCGATTGTGGCGCTATCAAGTAGATGTAATGATTACTACTTATGAATATGGATTCAAAAGCATATAATGTTCGTTAAAAAAAATATCATAAAGCCTATTTAATTTCTAAATTATACAATTATATTTCATTTATTGAAAACATTGCTAACAAATTCATCGATATTTGATTAGTTCTCATCACTTTTTGTTATCTTTATCAAATGAAAATTTAAGTATCATGTATCTACATATGACAATAATTAATATAGGCTTTTTTATAAATTGTTATTTAACTACAACATATTACACTAATACGTCATAATGATTTCCTATAAATCTTTACACAGAATATACGTGACATAGCGCCACATTCGTTTGTCGCATTACATAAATTTGACGTATGTTAAACATAACCTGTCTGTTGTATATGTTTATCATTAAATAATCCAAAATTAATTTAATATTAATTATTGTTTAGCATTATCATTTTTATTAACTTATATCTAACATTTTATAATTAAAATATATGTTACACGAATTATCGATACGTGCAAAAAAGCGTAAAAAAGTTGAAGGTGTTTTTTTTAATAATTCAACATAGAAGTACGTGTGCATTAATGAATAAAAATAGTATTTTTGAATACGTTATTCTATGTAAAAATAATTGAGCGTATATTTTTAAATTATAGGTGTGTACAATTATTGGATTTAACGTAAGAAAGTGTGATGCTTGTTCTTCGTGGAATGCAAAATACAAATTCCTTTGTTTTACTGGGTGGCCTTCTTTTGTGCCTTGTTTTAACAATTCAAATCAAACAAATTTACGTCAATAACCAAAAATATAATCGCTATTTAGGATACGAACAATATGTATGATTTTTTTCTTTTATTATTTTACCTTTCATATAATAATTATTTAAATGTTTCTAATACAATCTATGGTTTTATTAGATAAGTGAAATATCCAAAGAATTAAAAACTGTTGAAAAGACTGCCAATAAATCATCATTATATGTTCGTCACTTAAATGAAATACTTTTTAAATATCGTGAAAAAGATATAAAAAATATTTCATTACCACGAATGATAAAATTAATGCAAGGGGAAACCAATTAAAGCAAATCAAAATAATGTAAGGAAATTTTTTAATTAATTATATATTTGTAAAGATAAATATTACTGTAGAATATATAAATATAAAAATTCATTTATCATCTAATAATATCATAGTAGCACGTACAAAAAGAATAATTATTCCAGCAAAAAATGTAATTGACAGAGAAATCTTTCCTAATCTAAATTATATAATGGCATGCACCCTGGATTGTCTACATTATCACCAGTATTTTGCAAAACTCCATGTGGTGCACATAACCATGGATCCTTGGTTTCTTTCTGCCAGTTGAATAGTTGTTTTTGTAAATCGATCACTATAGTCTAGGAAAATATATTCTTGATTAACAATTTTACTTAACAGTATATACAGATACTTCATGTGTAGTGATTCTATTTTACCTTCATCGATGGCTTTGAAAGTATATTGTGTCTTTCTTCGGGATCATATTTCAAATCATACAATTCCCACTCTGATCTTTGATAATATGACTGTAATGTTTTATACCATGGAAGAGGTTGTTTGTCATATGTTCTATTTAAAATATCCTTCACATAAAAAATAAATTATATTAATACCATTAAAATATGTACAAAACTTTTATAACACAGTTTTAATTTATTACAGATTACCTGGAAAGTTGGAGACATGTATAAGTCTTGGTCAATTGGAAATGGCATCTTATAATTCAAATTGTGTATCAATTTGTATCGCTTTGTTCTAACTACACGCATAGGATAGTACATGGTAACTTCATGATGTGTTTGACTTGCAAAAATTGATCTCTCTTCCTGGTTTTCTATGTACACAATTATAGTATATATACGATATATATATATAAAATAATATATAGCATATAATATATAATTTACCATTAATGAGAAGTGGAATAAGAGATCTGCCTGTAAGGTTTGGTAAGGAAACTTCATTATCATTCAATGCTTCATTTGTGTAACTTATATTATACCAGTCCAATAAAGTAGGTACTATATCCAGTAGAGATGTCATAGAATATGTTACTTGATTTCTTCGTTGCTTATGTATTGGTGATGAGATCATCATAGGTTCTGCCATACCTATGTACATAATTGAAAAGGAAAATCAATTCTTATCTAATTTATACAATATTCTATTCTCTAAATAAAAAGATTGCTTTTTGACTTGAATATTTTTTGCATGTGTACTTCACAATTTACTTAACATACCAGAATCGTATAAATTAGTACGTCCATTAGGAAATGGAATCCCATTATCAGATGTATAAAGTACTAAAGTATTGTCTTTAAATCCTGCATTTTCAAGCTCTTTCAAAACCAGACCCACACCTACAAAAATATAATATACAAATATTAAGCTTATCTAATTATAGAAATTCAGAAAAAGTTTAGTATTTATTACCTTGATCTAAACGAGAAATTGTTGTATATTGTGCAGCAATATCTCTTCTAGCAGCTTCAGTATTTGGAACAAAATATGGTACTTTTACCTGGTCCCACTGATAATATATTGGATTCCAGTCAGGAATTGTACCCATCCCAACATCTCCATTACCAAACTTTTCACAAAAATTGCCATATTGTGGGTGAGTATGGCCACATCGATGTGGATCGTGAAAAGCAATGTATAAGAAAAACGGTCTGTAAAATAATATTTTTAAAAAATACAATACTCTATCAATTATTATTATGATTATATTTATTTAAAAAAAGACATACTGTGTTTTATTCTGTGAAAGGAACTCTCTAACTAAAAGTTTAATTTTTGTAATGTTTCGTCCTACTTGCAGTATATCATAATTCTCTTCTGTATATGAAAAGTCAAATGGATATACATTCTCTGGACCCACATGTTTTTTACCAATAATACCTGACAAAGTATAATTCACAAATTGTGATTAAATAGAAGAATACAAAACTGAAAATAAAATATTATCACTTATGTTATTATTTATGTACCTGTTCGTATATTATTTTTCTTTAATATTTTTGGTAAGCTTTGAATATTATTAAATGAATTAAAATGATGTACTCCATGATGAAGTCCATACATTCCATTCTCATGACTTGGTAAACCAGTTAATAGGGAAGCACGACTAAAAATAATATAATGTTTTACTAATAAAGATTTTATTATATGTAGTAGAAAATTTACCTAGGAGAACAGCTGCTAACTGAAGTATATGCATTATTAAATAGTAAACTTTGCTTTGCTAAAGAGTCTAAGTTAGGTGATTGACAAATTTTGTTTAAGTATGATCGCATTTCGAAGCCACCATCATCAGCTAAAATTAAAAAAATTTATTACAAAATGTATATATATTTTATTACACTAATTTATTTCAGTATCATGTTAGATTAATTTTTTAGTAAAATAATTAAAAACAGCTTAACAATTTAGACGTTAATTGAGACAGATTACAACATGAAATCATGAACATCATGTTTTTTTTTTTTATATCAAAAACATATGGTAAAAATATACATGTTATCATATGATTATAAATGAATAGCTATACGGATGTGTCTTATTTTAACAATAATTAAATAAATAAATCGTAATCATCATATAATCATCATCATATAAATCATATAAAACTCAAAAGTAAACTTATTTTCAATAGATTGTACGTAAAAATGGTGCGATCACTTAAATTAAAAAGAGGCAAATATATATTTCTTTACCCAAAAGCAGAAGCACATTTTTATTTCCCGCTTCAATATTTGCATATGCATGATAGAATTTTAATACACTAATTAATGAAATCCAAAAAAAAGTATTCCTCGAGACCTTGCGTGACATCTTAGTTGGAAGAACTTTCAGAAACTGGAGGTACTCGAAAACTCAAGTCTATCATTTAAAAGCACCAATCAGCAACTTCATTATAAAATCACTGCTTGTTGATTCGTGCTACACCGTGATGAGTATAAGAGGACATGGATGTCAGTTACTAGGTGCGCAGAATGTATCTCACGATTAGATGACATTAAAATTTGGAAATTATCTATAGTTATCTATCAGCACATGGCTAGTATTTATAGCCATTGATGGATGAGTAGACACAATTAGATACAATTGTCTCTTGACAAGTGATTGTTCAGTTGTGATATTACAGTGTGGCGGAAGTGAAATATTGTATTATATTTTCAGTATCTATAGTCAACCATGGCAAATCGGATTGTAATATTCGGGGCTACGGGAAATACCGGGCTTTGTGTTTTAAACCATGCTGTAAAAAAGGGTAACTTATATTAATGATTTGTTAAAGGATATTATTATTAAGAAATGGAGATATGGACATATTTGTGATTGTTGCTATGCATGACAAAGCATAATTCTATTATCTTGATGTTACAAAATTTATTTGTAACATCACTTATTTATTTACTCGTCAGCAACGTGGACTCGACACGCTTAAATAAATATTTTAAGAAATTCATCGATCATTATTATAATTACTTATGTGAAATTTATACTGTCTACAATATAAAAATATATTTGATTACAATCTGTCCATTTGCTGTTTATTCTTTTAAAGAACCAAAATTCATAAGAATAGTTACCTGTTATATTAATATCCTAGTCACAAGTTGAAATCAATAGTCGAACTATTATTAAAATTATATTTTAATGTACAAAAAGTAAAAAAGATCCAATAAAGATAATATATATGTTATAAGTATTATGTTCCATGTTTACTAATTTTAGTGGGCAATAAAATAAACTTTTTATAAAATAAAAAAAGCTTTAGATGTCTATTGTCTATTTAATACATATATATTATGTTATGTTTTTGTATTGTTTTGTATTATTTGTGTTAACGTTTCTTGGTAAAGTGTCGCTATCGATATTATCATTGGTATTTCTTGGACAGTGTGCTAATACAATTATTGATATATAAATAATACAAATCTTCTATCGATACAATCATTTTCATATTATGTTAGCACAATGTGGAATATTAAGGTTCATATTATTATGATCAGTGATTAATGCTTTGCTTTATTTATATTTATACATATAATGAATGATTATATCAACTTCTAAATAGTAGTAGATCAAATGAACTATCTTAGGTATGAACGTAAGAGCATTTGTGAGAGACAAAACCAAAATCCCAGAAGACATTAGAGACAAGGTGGAAACAGTCGTCGGAGATGTTACCAATATTAATGATGTTTCAAAAGCTGTAGCCGACAGGGATGCTGTTGTTGTTGCACTTGGCACCAGGAACGATCTTAGTAAGAAGTGAATGTAATATTTATAAACTTTTATAAATATAATAAAAGTAAATATTATTTTTAACCGTTGTATTATCGTAAGGGCCAACTACTGTCCTATCACAGGGCATGAAAAATATAATAGAGGCTATGAAGATGCACAATGTTGAATTGGTTTCTGTATGTTTGTCAGGTAAAGTATAATTTCATGATTATCAAACACGTGCGAAAATTCTATTTACAAAATTAAAAATGATCTGCTTCTTATAGCATTTTTGTTTTATAAGCCTGATGCTGTACCAGCTATATTTAAAGATCTAAATGCAGATCATCAGCGTATGCTTGATCTCCTGAAAGAAAGTGGATTAAAATGGATTGCAATCCTACCACCGCACATAGCAGGTACATCTATTTTTACTAATAGCTTTATTTTGAAAAATTGAAAATTTGATTTCTATAAATAATTATCACAATTATTTTTCAGATGTACCAAGCTCAAAATATATTATAAAACATGATGAATTCCCAGGTCGTGCCATTTCAAAATATGATTTAGGTGCTTTTCTTGTTGATTCTCTTGAACAAGCGGATCATTATCAACAAATATGTGGTATTGCAACTAGCTCATAGTTAAGTTGTTGAAATCTTTATATATAGATATGTTACTGATTCATAAAAAAATATATGCACAATGTATTGTTAGTAATATATTTTACTTGTATATTATTCACACAAATCAGTCTTTTTAAGATTGATGTGTAGATAGTATGAATAATGATATTAATTTTATTAATATAAATAAAAATAAATATAGGTACACGAGTTTAAAAAATGATAAAAAAAATGATATATATAAGTATATATACGTATATATACTTATATGTATGATAAGTAAACATGATTATATTAAACACGTCAGAAAGACTTTAATATGTCAGACTGTTTAATTTAAGATTGTAGTTAAAAGTAAAGTAAGTTAATGGTAAAAGTAACAGTTAATATGTACGTATAAAGGAAAGAAAGTTATTTACACAGGTGTCTTACTAGTTTCTAATATTTATATGTAAAAATTGGGGCTCATTAATTTCCTATATACCGATTCAAATAAAATGGAATTCAAATATATAGTCACTGTCAAAGAAATACCCATGCAGGAAATATTAAAAATATTTTGTACATAAAAAACAAAGTTCATTAATCATATCATACATTAGTACTAATTCATTCAGGAATAAAACCAAGGATTATCATTGCGGTAGACTATCTTCATAAAAATAATGAGTTCATATACAAAAAGATATTTTGAAAAAATTTGTAAAATATAATTATAATAATTTTTTTACCATATGTGTTTTTTGAGATAGCATTCTTATATCAAAATATTCAAATTCTAATTGTGGCATTGGAGGAGGTGGGGGACCAGAAAGTTGTGTATTTTTTTCTTTATGCTTTGCTTTGACTATAGGAGTAGGAGGTACAAAATTGCTAAGTCCACACATTTTGATAGGGTCACAAATCTTATATCCATTTTTTAAATAAAATAATTCTTGACCTTTTGTTATCAAGTATACCGCTTTAAAACCTTTTTTCAATACATATTCTTCGGTCCCACGTAATAGTCTAGATCCTAATCCTTGAGCTCTGCACTTATAATCAATTACAACTGAAATAACCATAAATTATGAAAATTCATGTAAATATATGTTAGAATTAAAGAAAATTGCAAAAATTTACCTGATTCTATAAAACAACTATGACGTAGTTTTGGCATCAAAGACACTTTACAATGACCAAGAACTTTATTTTCTCTATCTAACAAAATCAGACATGTTGGAAATTCATCGCACGATACCCTCAAAGATTGTAGCCTACAATAAAGAGAAAAAGAATAATAGTAAAATTAATTCATGTTGCTTGTAATAATATCTTTTATTTGATTTTGATGATTAAATGTGATAAAATAAAATACCGAGCAGTTTCACTTCGTGGCCATTCAGAATTGAGCAATTTACAACATTCCTTAACTTTGTCTGGTCTACGGTGCAGCGGAACAACATCGTACCAAATGTCCATATATATATCATTTGACATTTTCTGTAAATAAAATGTAAATTAGTGTTGATAATTATTTAACAAATAGATTTAAAATTAAAATTGATTTTATAATTATAAATTATAAAATAATTACATACATAAGCATCACTAGAAACTAACGTAAATGATATATAACTTTAATATAGAAAGCTATGAAACTGTTCATACATTTTATCCACATGTTTGTGTTACAAATTTTGTGATATTCGTGTTTACATATAATATATGTATACATGAGACAAAAATGCTTTATACAATGCTTTTTGAAATATGGAAATTAATAAGATATGAAGCACGATGTATATTTGTTATATATACACATCAATTATTACAAACATTCGTATTTTTAGAATGACTTTAATGAACAGATTGTTTTATAGCAAACTCCCGTAACTTTAAAATATCGGACGAGTCAGAAATCCAACGTATCAAATAACTATTACACGAAAAAGGAAAAAAGAGAAACAATAGAAAACAGAATATACACCATCGATGGAAAAATAGCGTAGTAGCATGTGCTTTATCATAAAATGTCCTTACCCTCGTATTTCTTTTTTTATATGACAAGAACTTGACACACTAATTAAAAGGTCACTGTTCTCCACCTGCAACTCGTGCGGAAATAGCGATCGGATTAGTTTCATTCGGCACCAGGAACGATATTTCTGCTAAACATATCCCCACCGTTATGTAAAATTATCTTCACCACGCCTCCGAGCACTCTCTTATATCTCGGAACTCAAAAATCCTCTTCCAACATCTTTATTACACATTTTTCGCGATCATTGCACGTTTTCACAGATGAACCACGCGCTTTTTCGTATACTTTCATGACGTTCGATTAAAATCCGTAAATCGCACCGATTTTAGAATGCTCCGTTTCCGCTAGATTTGACGTTATCTCGATGCGCCATTACTTCGGATATACATGTTTCCATAAACTTCATATTCATATTTTCCAAGGGGTGCGAGAAAAGCAAATATCATGAATGTGGTATTATTAAATACGAGGAGGAGATATTCTGTTTTATTTCTTTTTTGTTCGCTATAATCTCACAGACTGTCCTAGTGTAAAAATTTCCCACCTGTGACAGCCAAACACGTCATTGTCGCACATGTCTCGGCAAAGCCGGGAATCTCCCGCCAAAGCGATCGACTGTCAAGTCGGTTCGACGTATTCGATATATTTCCCCTTTTCTTTAATTCTATTCTCGTCCTGCTCTTTCGCGATATATCCGCCCGTCACCCATCGACGACGTACGGGCTTTAAGACCTCTTTCCGTATCACGACTGCCCCATTTTTCTTAATAGCCTTCATCCTAAATGTGGACTTGGCCTGCATTCTTAGTTGCCGCACCGACCCTGCGTGCATGTGTGTGCTTGTGTGCACGGATTTCTTCCGAGTCCGTCTCGTCCTTATGTATATACGTTACAGGTCACACATTCGATGTGTGTGCACGCCCAGCTCTATTCGAAGAGTCAACGATGCGAATAATGCAAAAAAAGTATTCCTACATAAGATGGCCTCATGTTTAACTACCCCGTGTCCATCTGTGTGATCCCTGCTGTTTTGGCTTACATCATAGCACAAGACTTTCTGTAATAAGAGCAGTTTTTGATGCATTTCAGAACACCTCGCAGCGTGTCCATCTTCGCGCGATTTATAACAAAGAGCGATAGCCATTTTCTATATTGTTATATCTCACAAAAATTCTTGATATGACGTTACAATGTATTTGTATAGTTTTTATTGTCACCGGAGAACAAACTTGTAAAAATTAATAGAAATATTCGTTCTTAATTTGTCTACAAGATGTTTTAAATAATAAATGTGTTCGTTTGGAAGAGACAAGTAGAACGTACGACCTGACAGGTGTACAAATATATATATAATACCACCGCGAGCGATAGCCTATTTTATGGAACAGAACTGTATCACGTATATCTATCCCGTTACCGCTTGGTTCCTGTTTAGGAAAACGAAGTTAGATGGCGGTGGAGACGTAACCTATGTTTAACGAGCCGTCGCTTCGTAACACAGTGCATATACGACAGAACGATAATAATTTGTGAAAAAAATGGAACAGCTGATTTGTGTTAAGTTACTCGATATTTATGACCAAGCGAAAGTTATCGGATAAATCTAGACGTTCCGTCGATCCATATCGCGTTAAACGGTACTTACCATGGATATGTGTATATAAATGCGACTCGCTTTGAACTTTTATTAAACTGCACACTGCAGTTGAGTGTAAACATGGCCGTCGTTATGCATTGTGATGATCGTTGGCATCAATTTATATCCAAACATGTTTTACAGTACAAGCACGGAAATGACGGGTGAAAGGCATGTTTAAGAAGGACCAAGGTAATAAGATGAATCGTGCGCGTAAATAATACGAATGTTTGCGTGTTAATAGCGATGTGGGTCATGAGTTTTGTTTCTTTCTGTGCTAAACACTTCGTTTGGAATATGTTTACGTACCGTGGTAGAAATGTTTATCTTCGTCCACTTTCATAAATACGAAAGTGGAAAGTTCGTTGATGATATCTCGGTGGTAAGATACTGGCTTCTATTGCACAGAATATTTTTTCAACGTTGTTTTGTTTTTCGAAGTAATACTTTGCAGTATACTAGGACATTTCAATTTTCAAGAAAATTTTCAGATACTTTCCTTTATAAATGAATGCTTATATTTTCTTGTAATTTGAATTTATTATTTTGGTTTTTGCTCCAGGAAATATTTTAATAATACAATACGTATATTAATACTTTTCATAGTTACTTATTTCATGATGTTGTGTGAAGTCTCAACATCGCTAGTATAGAGTTATAAAAAATAAAATATTAAGGCATGACTATAGCTATATACAAATAGGGAAACAATTGTAAATTTGTTAATACGTAATTTCAGGTTGGTAGTTGAACTATGAACGTATTGAGGATTCTTACTCCGTGTGCATTGCAAAGTAGAGAAATAAGGGAAACAAATAGTGATAATAAAAGAGGTTGCTGGTTCATGAGTGGATGGGGAGAAGATGCTTCTCATATGATCCATAGAATGGGTGCATCTGCATCTTCAAGCGTTGCCAGCGTCGGTGGAGATTCAGTTCAAGCAGCTAGGCTTTCGCCTTCTGGCAACTATGATCAACATGGACTTGCAATTAGGTACAAATAAAATATTTTCTAAATAAGTTTAAAATATCATATTCATTACCTATATAATCAATATTTTTATATATTTATTATAGGGAAAGGAAAAAGAAAATGACAGGATTTGCTACATTACGTAAAAAATTTATTAGGAAACGTCGTTCATCCAAAGTATGCGATCATGGTAGAATTTTTAGAGACATGATATCAACATGGAGTCATTTAGAAGCAATAGCACTTTTAGAAGAGTACGAAGCCTTAGCTGCTTTAAAAGATCTTCATGTCCAAGCAGAATTAGCAAGACCTCCAGCTGCTACATTCAAACAAGATCTATCCTTGCTGTACGATTATAAGCAGTGTTCCGATGCCGATCTTGTTTATCAAGGTGCATGTTTTCCTGTTCATAGGGCCATATTATCCGCACGATGTCCATACTTCAGAGATTTATTAGCAGGATGCCCAGGTACATGTTAGATCGAAATTTATTAAAAATTTGTTCAGTAATTCAATATGTATCATTTATTATGTTGTATTTGCTGCTATAGGTTATGGTGCTCGCATATGTTTAGATTTGAGAACACCCAATTTAGAAGTTCAGACATTTTCTGCTTTATTGCGATACTTGTATACTGGTGATATTTGTCCTCATGATGCAACATTTGGAACAAATATATTACAACGACTTGGCGAAGAATTTGGCACATTGAATCCTTTAGAACAGGATCTACGATACTTACTTGATACTGGTGATTATGCTGATGCTGCATTAGTATTTACATCGGATAGCGATTGTCAAAGACCAGATAGTGGATGTTCCGAATATGGATTTCGACCAAAATTAGAGCTACCATGCCATAAAGCAATACTTTCTGCGAGATCACCTTTTTTTAGAAATTTGATACAAAGAAGAACTAAATCAGGAGAAGATCGTACGGAAAGAACGCTACATATACCTACTAGAATAATTTTGGATGAAAGTGTAATACCAAAAAGATATGCCAGAGTCCTGTTACATGCAGTCTATTTAGATACTGTTGATCTCTCATTAATATTGAGAGGTAATGGTTGTGGAAATAGTGCTGGTAGTCTTAGCGAGGTAATTCAGATGATTTATGTACTAAATTAATATAAAAAGAATAAGATAACATAATGATATATATCACAAATTAAAAATGGTATATAAATTAATAGGTGCAAGCCTTAACTCATACAGGGAGGATGAGACCAAGTCCTTTAGAGGAAGCAATGGAATTATATCAAATTGGTAGATTTCTTGAGTTAGACATATTATCTCAAGGCTGTGAAGATATTATTTTAGAGTGTTTGACATTAGAATCACTCCCAACTGTGCTCAAGTAAGCTTACTTTCTCAAAAATTACAGTTATGTATATAAATAGAAAACTATTTCTGGAAAATAAATAAAGTTATAAATAATTATACTAATTTTTATAGGTGGGGTAGTCAACCACATGGATCTGCTTGGGTACATAGACAAGCGTTACATTATTTAAGAGAAGAATTTCAACCAATTGCTTCATCGTCGATTCTTCATCAACTGGATCATGCGCATCTAGTAAATGTTTTGCAAAGTCATTTTCTACAAGCAAGCGAGTTGGAAATACTACAAGCAGTTTTAAAATGGGGTGAGCAAGAACTAGTTCGACGCATGGAAGATAGGGAACCAAATTTATTAAACCATACAGTACATTCTGTAACAAGAAAGGGAGTTAAAAAGAAAGATCTCAGTGATATTGAGTTACGAGAAATACTTAGTGAATTACTACCGCTTGTCAGAATCGATCATATCTTGCCGCACAACAGTGAAATACTAACTCAGGTAAATTTTTTTAGTAAAAGAGTAAAAAATGAATAATAAAAGACTAAAAACATAATTGTTTAATTTTATTCTATTTTTTACTAGGCCATTAGAAGAGGCTTGGTTTCTACTCCTCCTAGTCACATGATAGGAGATGGACGAGATAGTATACATACAAATGCTTGGATCAGAGGTGGAAAAAAGAATGGGTTTTTTGTAAGACCAAGATTATTCATGCCTTATTATGAAGAAATTAAGGTAACAATTACTTTTATTTTGAATTCAATTTTAATACTTGACAACTGTGAACATTTGCTTCTTTACTAATTTACTATTATCAGAAAACTGTAAACGACTTAAATGTGCATAATAATAAGAGAAATTTACTTTTTTGTCACTTTGATGCAATAGCAAATATCATATAAAGTTTTATATCTCTAAAATTTTTCTTGAAAAACGACAATTATATATAATAAAGCAACTTTTATATTATGATTATTTCATATTCATTTTTATAGCATAGATATTTAATATAAATTACTTTGTTCTTCTATATAATATATAGTAGTATATAAGATAACAATATACATGTATGCGTATATATAATAGTTATCTTTTATTAGTCTTTAGTTGAAGAACAAATGGTTCAAGATACAGACCTTATCAGGTTGCAAAGAACACGATATGTTGCGGATATACCAGATGCATTATACATGGTTGATGAAAAACCAAGAACTATGGGCACTGCTGGTGTAGACGTTCTTGCTGCTGCATTTCCAGGTACTTTATTTGCTATTAATATTATATTTTTTCAATTTTATAAAAAACTAACCAGTATGTATAAAAACAATAAATAATTTACAGTATAGTTTTTATAAAGAAAGATCATCTATTTCTTGAGGTGAAAATTTATACAACTTCAAATGTTCTATAAATATAATTATTTCCATTTAACATTTTTACAATAACAAAATGTACAATAGTTACAAGTAAAAATATATTTATATATTCATATAAACAATTTAGGATACTTATAAGCAAATTATATCTATTTCAAATTACAACCTTAGGCTTATCATTAATCACATTGCACTATAGAAGATATATGATATTTAGTTCCAGATTCATCAACAATGGCTGCGATGCTTAAACGAGAACAAAAACTAAGGCAATCTCCAAGTTGTTTAAGAGCTATAGATTTACCTTTATCTTCACGCAGTGAAATTAATAGACAAGTGCGTCTAAGAGTCGTTAGAGAATTCAATTTACCAGATGCAGTGGCGGATATCTTGGAAGTGAGTATGATTTTCTTTAAAAACTCAAGTTATAAATGTTACAATGTAAAGTACATAATGTTGATATTTTAGCTATGTTTTATTTTGTAAGTATTCTTTATAATTGTGGTAACTATAACACACTGTAACGTGTACCGAACAAGTAATACTTCGAGCAATTATGATTCAAGTTAGATATAATTTTATTTTAATAACCATTTTCTTTTGGCAAATGTCTCTACTATGTGTAATAATTTCTGATTTCCTATATTATTTGTTTCTCTTTGGAGCAATTTTTCTTTATTATCCATATTTTTAATTTCTGAAGAAGAAATACGAGAAGCTTGTATCACTTGTACCATCATAATACATTGTGGGAATTTTGTCGGTGCACATTTATTCAACAATTCTAGGAATTTATTTCTAGTATATTGTTTTGTATCCACTCCCAATTTGTTTAAAAAGTTGACAAAAGAATCATAATACAAATCAATCACTTCATCCAAATTATTATCTATAATTTCTTTCTTAGAACTAGATATTAAGAAAAATATAAGATCTTGGACGCCATAATCATAAATACAAAGTTGGAAGTCAACTATTTTCATACCACTTACATGCCCAGAACTATCATAGCAAAACATCATATTATTGACCCAAAAGTCATTATGTACCAATGTTGCCCACAATTCTTTTTGTTGATCAAATTTTGTACTCTCATCGTCTGTGCAGTGCAGTGTCTTTTCGATACTTTCTAAATATGGTTTAGCCTCCTCTAAATTTTTTATATCTGCATAAGCCTTTTGAATCATATCCATGACACATTTTTTTGCAGTTTCATTTGCTGGGGGTTTTAAAGCCGGTAGTACAGTATTTTCAAAGAAGTCTCGTCTTTTTATTTTTAAACAAATAACCATCGCATGTAATTTTGCCAATTCTTTAACAGCAAATTTGACATGTCCTATGTCCAATCCCATAATTCGATCTTGAACCGAATAACTAGAGGAAGTAAGATTTTCTAAAATTATGGCAGCTTGAGAATCAAATTCCTTAGAATTTTTTAAGCCTAATCTTCCACCAAAGAAACGTGGTGCAAAATTATTCAATTCTTGCTCATGTAAAGCAGACTTATGAAGGTCCATAAGCACTGGAACAATATCTCTATAAAAGCATAATTCTTTTTCAAATGTCAATGAACTATTAAATAAATCTAATAGATACGCGGATGTTGGTGGAAGTTTAACGACTATATTCAGTGTGTTTAAAGAAGAATTTTCTGTCACACTGACGGTAACAGCCAGTATCAAACTGCCAAAGTTCTCTCCTGGATCAGTTAAGTATTTCCATGTTACATGTTTTATTTTGAAGGCAGGGCCAAGAGATTGTTTTAAAAGTCCCTCCAAATCTTCTACCGGTAGCGGTGTTTCTAGTGCGCACATTCCTGCCCTATAAAAAAAAAAAAAAAATTATATATACATATAAAGAAGACGACCAATAAACATAAACTATAATATAAGGAAGAGAATTGTAATACATTTGATGAGAATAATGCTATTAATAATTTCTTAGAATATCACTTGATTTCAAGCATAACAGTGAAAGCAATGTTCCATATTTATCTAATGGTATACCGGCACAAAATGTTTACTAATTAAAACAATAAAGTGGGTGTGGTAAACACGAAAGAATGATGAAATATTGACGATTATTACACTCACTTATCTAAAAATCTTTCAAGTAGTAACAAACGATATTATGTAATAATATCGCAAGTATCGGATAAAAGTTTCTATAGAAATTTTGAGTGATTAATAAATTTAATAAAAAATTCTCTTCTTAATACGTTTTAATGTACGTTAAACTCATGAATATACTGAATACGGTATCGATATATGCTATCGACATGTGTAAACGAATTCCTTTGAACTGCCTCCACTTGAATAAAAATGAGAACTTTAGAATCTCTCGCTCGCGATCTATCGCTTAAGCGCTGTTGCATTGTTCTCGTATTCGACATGAATATTTATCATATATACATATATAAAAGAGTTATCAGAAGTGATGAAATGAAAATAGATTGTTTTTTTTATTTAACAAGAGTCTGATACGACGTCCATAAACTTACAATTACGATAAATGATTTTCGTTAAATTCGTTAGTTATCGTTTCAATATAACAATAACGTACTGTTTCTTGTTATCAGATAGAAACATCTACCGTACAGAAGTTGACACAAATGGTTTATGCGATCGGTCGACAAGTTGATACGAGACTATAATAAAAGTAATACATCGATGGCCTAGTTATTGAATGAGGGCTCATCATCGTCGCATTTATTTTTCTTGCGTGGTTATCTTTTTAATGTTTGTTAGGCAAAAAACTCGATTGTACGTAGTACGATTATACGTATAATCGTACGATAGAATATCTCTTACGCGGTTTTATCGTACTATGTGCAATTTAATAACGATACGATAAATTCTATCTTATACCGATATATCTTACTGGGTTATTTAATCTTATCGGTTTAGAATACTTTCAGAAACATGCGCCGCTTATACGAGCCATAAAATCTAATGCAAAAATATCGCGGGGAAAAAATATGATTTTATGAAAGAAAAATACAATTTACGTGTCTCATAGTCGTTTTGTTTAGATTTTTTAAAATATTCCTCAACTATTGTTTATGTTTCATAGGGCTCTATTGAAAAAAAAAGAAAACAAAACTGGTTTAAACTTATCTCAATTTTTTCTTCTCGATTCTAATAGTTTAGTAATCCAATGGAAGATAGGTGTTATTTCACTCCACTTTCCATCGACAAGTTCATAAGCAATAATAATGCGGAATCGAAAGTGAGAAATATAAAGAGTCAATGTACAATGTTTAAATTCATTATCTTCTTTACAGAATTATAAAAAAAATACTTGAGATAATAAAAAGTTTTTCTCAGGACCAAAAACTTACGTTTTCATTGTCGTTCTTTAATCTTGAAAAACTAAACGTACCGCGTCCTTAGTACTTCTGTATGTCGAGTATCGGCACTCACAATAACTGCTTCGTTGGCGCGCATTTTAAAGATGTACTCCGTGCAAAACGTAACGCGTAAGCGAAAAAAACGTGAGTCATTCACGATTATCTATCAGAAGGTGGCCAAAGTATAATTATTGATCACATTACTGGCACTTTTTGTATAATTATTTTACATTCGGGTATAGCGGTAACAATTTTGCAATTATGTAATCTCCACTTAATATACGTCTCGGACACAGAAATGATATAACATTTGATACGGTTATCACGATGGCGGTATAAAAGGAAATTGAATAGATAAAAAAATTCGAGTTTATTTCGCGGTAAGAGGTCGCCGTCGTGACACGCGCATACCGAATTAATCGCGCCAGTCAGAATCTATTTAAAACTCTATCGTACGAAATGGAACACGATGATGATCGTTTCGCGTTCTCTCCTAAAATATTACGATCGCAAGAGGAAAGAATTCTCTCTACGTGTATGAGCAAAAAAAATCGCCACGCGGTTATAGAAGTTTTACTTCGATAAAATTTTACGAAAAAATAAAGACGAGCTAAGGAAGCAAGGTTCGTCGAAGCACGCCGGTGCGCAGCTTTGTAAATAGTTTACGAAGATCGAAAACAGCCGACGAGAGTCACTCGACGAAAAGAGGCGGAAGGTGCGAGTAAATCGGTAACACCGGTCTAGTAAAATTGTTGCTTAGCGATTGCACACTCACATGACAGATCAGTTAGGTACGACGGAGCCGCAAGAACTGAGCGAAGCTCAACACGGAACGCTTGGCTTTGACCTTTGTTTTCCCCTGTATTCTACCTCCTATTAATGACATCTCCATCCTCCAACTGGTTGCTCTAGACTAAAGCCAGGGTTGCATCGACAGAGGGGCACATTATCCTACTTAATGTTAATTCGAGCAACAAATTGCAGTTCATTCGTGGCGATACACCAACCGCATTGTCGTCGTATAGTCACGACTCCGTCGTAATCGTATCATTCTTTAGAACGAGTATGTCATCACGAGTATGCCAGTTTATAATCAAGAAACGACTACCGATCACGAACGATACATCTTCGCATGGGTTATCAATGTCCTGCATTTTTGCAAGCTAAATTTTTTCCCCGTTGATTATTCAAATATTCCATATGTTTAACGTAGTGACAAACGATCGTGCTTACGTTACAGCCAGATAAATGTATGTTAAATGAAGAGATAATTAGTGAATGGTCGATAGTTTCTGAAGTTTAAAGAAACGAATATTTTTCATGTCAACGGCTAATCGTTTCGAGGATAGCGTACCTTTGTACTTGCATGTAAATTAGTTTTACATTACGTGCGAGCATCGATAACGAGTCAAAGTGAGTTTGAGGCAATTTCAAATTCACACGGAATGTATCTTTATATTTTATATTCTACGTAACGCCAAACTTACGCGGTTATCGTGGAACTGGGTTCTGTAGATCTCCGAATGCGTACTCCTTCCTCTGTCCGCGTACACGCTCGTTCTCCCGATAATTAATACATTCACGTATTTCGTTTTTCCAGTCAAATCGATGTAACAATTTTATCAAAGTGCTTATTTATACAACGAACGGATAAGCTCGACTTTGATTAAACACCACACTTCTTTTTTTTGGGGGCCGCTTTTACAGAACACTGCGTCATATATGAAGCAACAGGATAGCAGTATGACCGGTATCGAAGATATACGCTCGCCGGATATGGATATTAACGCGAGAACTTCCGCACCTTCGTATTACGGGAGGAATATGACGTTTCCTCGGCCGGCTTCATCTTACGCGGATAGGCACGAACTTCCGGCCGTAGTTATTGAAGGAGAGAATAACAGACTTCTTGTGGAGGTAAGAAATAACGCCATTACTTTAGACGCTTTCTCTTAGCTTGATCCGGTGTAATTCGTGTGCATTCCTGTGTAGACCGCGTTTTCTACGGCATTTATAACTGGTTGTCTCTTGATTTTCATGCTGGTAACGTTAATGATCGTTGCGGAATTTTGACGATTAAATCGATGACATAAGTAATATACGTGTATGATACGTAATACGGATGACCGATAGAGTTCGATAATCATGCTTACGAGAATTTTATTTGTTTTTACCTATTTTTTTCGTCGTATTTTTTCTTCTGCTAAATCGATCAAATCGCGATTAATTCTTTATAGCAACAAGAAAATAGCTCGTGCAGCGACGGCCACCTATCCGGTGTAATGCCAGACGTAGCGATGGCTACTGCATCGTTCGGTGCTCTACAATTAATGGAGCATCAAGAATTGGATCTTGGCGATGGAACATCGCACATTTTGCAACATATTTCGTCGTCGGCCGGAACCGTAGGTCTAAATCGTTCTTCGCTTCCTCGTCAACATCAAGGACATATTTCCGCCCCACCTCCTCTGCCATACGCGTACCAACGTACCGTCACTGCCTTACCGAGGTTTATTTAACATTTATACACGATATGAAAGAAAAGAAAGAGATACGATAGCAAGACGAATCTTTACACGGCGTATCAAAACCTTGTTACTGCGGGTACAAATCTGTTGCAAGAAAAAATCTGTATCTAGGTTTTAATAAGGTCAGCCTAAGAAAGTAGCATAATATTAAGTTCCATTTATTTCGATAATTATATTGTGAAAAGTTATTGCTTAATAGCTAGTAGATGCACCGCATGTGAGGCAATGCGGCTGTGACTTATACATTTGTGACCGTGAAAAATGTTTGTGGCTATGAGCACACAAAGAAATGTGTTCATATGTATGTGGGTGTATTTATGTGCGTATGCATGTGTTTATTCTCATTAGTATTTACTTAATCTGTTAAACGATGTAGTGAATAAACTTCGATGAAATGCATATATCGGACATATGATGTATTAAAACATCGCGGACCGATCGCTAGCTATCTCGCGTTTCTCGAATCGAACGTAAACTCGTTCTTCGGCACTTCTACTTCGATATTTTACTAAACTGCTCGCAAAATTGTAAGGAATTAAGTTTGGCTATCGATTCGTTTATAGCCAACACAAATGAATCTTGTAATCGTAATTACGAAGGAAGCGCGGCAATTCAATCGACAGAAAGAATTCAATCGAATTATGCATGGAAATGTTGAAGTACGTAGTCCGTGGTCCGCGATGTATTAAAATATGCAAAGCGGTCTACATTTTCATAGAATTAACGTTCTATGCGAGATCATTTGCTGACTGATATTATCAATAATGTACAATAAAGCGTTTAATTTTTATATGTATATTTCTGTAATTCGGTATATTTAAGTTCTTAAAATCGATGCTTTATGTAATTCCAATCGTATAGCGTAGAGCTCGTTCTTGAACAGTACGCGACGTACTCGCGTTTTATCATATTTTAGTTTGAGAGGAAGATATCTTAGGATAAATAATATTTCTACGAAATAGGCATTTGTATAGTATCTTTTAAATTTATTTTCATCTTATCGATGATCCCTTGCATTAAAACGAAAAATTACTCAGCTAATAAATATTACGAAGCGGCATTATTATTAATGCGGAATCATTAGCCACTGAAATGTGCGTGGACGTAGTTAAAAATAGAAGATTATTTGAAACTGTCTATATCTATTAGAAGTTTTTTTATACGAGTATTCATTTTTTTGAATCGTTGTTTTATATTTTGTTATTGTTTTCATTTACCTGCGAAGTCGAGAAAATTACAATTTTACAAAAACAAAAAAAAAAGAAAAGCTTTTCAAAATTACCCTTGTTTTTGTTTTTTTCTGAATGAATCTATACGAGGTATACGTAACTAGATTTGAGAGTTGCATATGACAAAGTTTTAAAGGAGATACTATTTTTGTATAAAAAATACATTGTAACGCAAGAATCGTGTTTGTGTTATCTCCCCGTCGTAATAAAAACTTGCTTTTACAGTTTTGTAAGTGTACTTCATATACTTCGAATATACGTTTCTTTTTAAAAGCTTCCTGCCTATAAACTTTTCATCTTTTATATTCAACCCTCTTATCTGTTTCATTTGCAGTGCCTGTAAGCTACAGTAGTTCTATCTTTTATCTATAGACATACAGTTAAATGTAAAAGCAGCGTTATGGAGGGATGCACTTAACGAAAGATATTAAAAAGCAGGATTATAAATTATTATATTTTGTTCACATAGTTTTTGAAATTTGTTGTTAACACTTTATATTTGGTTGCCTTCCGTAGTAATAGCGTTGTTTTATAGGAACATTAAGGAATAATTAATATCCTCTCTTCTTAAGAAAACGTATATTCATTAAACGTAATGCGGTATATAAGGTTTCATTTCCAAATAAATATAGAGATTAGTTTTAATCGTATCACTATGTTTCTACTTATTAAATAAAAAGAACACGCACATGGAACAAAACTGAAAAATGTTTAATTTTTTTTATTTCGTTATTAACCTCGATATTAGAAGAGTTATTTATAAAAATGAACTTTTGTTTGTTTGTAAGATCGTGTCTTCCTTTTGTTAAGATCTGAGTTAAGTAATCCATTAATTAGACGTTTATCCGATCTCTTTTTTTTATATTTTTGCATAATATAAATAATATTCTTCCAACGTACAATGGATCTTTAAGAAATCATTGTATGTAACTCGATGCTTCTCCATTATTAGTTTAACAACTAATAACTTTTATCTACATCAACAAAAATTGTGCCTAATATATTTTGCGTCGTTATCTATGGAGCGCGTATTTGTAAAATGTATGCGCAATATAAAAAATCGCGCATGCATCTATGTGTATAGAGTGTATATAAATATATACATGTATGAACATGTAATGTACAAGGACACAAGTTAAGAGATACGTTAAAACTTGTATGATGCTATCGGTAGAACATGCAATATTTCCTACACTGCAAGGGAAAAAATTATAAATTTATGACGATGAATTTCGTAGTATAAGAGCAAAGATATATTTAAAGATCGAATTACATTTTGTATAGTTCTTAAATCTGTTAGATTTTTGTTCGAGTCTTGTTTGTTATTACTTAAGATCTATCAGACAAGTTTTTAAACTTCGAACATCTTACCTTTTTCTGTTCAAGTACGAACAACAAATTAACATCATTGCCTTAAAACGGATATCCTTTGGTCGTTGTACTTTCACTTTGTAACATTTAGAGTAGTTACAATTTATTATTAAGACATTATAAATATGTCTAATCTGATGTAGCAACAGTTCTTGAATGAGTAGACAAGGAGTAATGTATATAATGATGTCGAAAATTTTAAATAAAAAAAGGTACTAGAACCCGGTAACTGTATATTTTATGAACATTTCAAAATGTCTGTATTATTTATTTTTTTCGATTTATTTTAGAAGATAAATAGTTATAGTCGATTCTTTAAACATGATTTAGATGGATCAGAAGGTTTATGGAATGTTATCGACTTAGTCATCGATTAGTCATACAGATAAGCATTACAAAGATCATAAGAAATGTATGTTTTTTTATTTACATTTATGTTTTAATTTAAGTAAATTCTCCTTTATAAGCAACATGACGCTAGCCAGTTACGCTAGACTCACAAAAAGTGAGGTCACACGTACGGCCATCGAACAGAAGCAGAACGTACATCGTGAATTAGGTTTGTAAATACATACGTAACTAACGAATAGTACTGTTATAACATCTGTCTTCTCGATACAATCTTTATTACATATTTTTTTTTTCTATTTTTTATTTTATTTTAGTGTGACAAATGTACAGTAGAATAATATAACTTTGGTAGATGAGTATATGTAATATATAAATGTTGTCAGTCCATTCTACAACTAATAAAATCATTTGTTTTAATAAATCTATTAAAGCATTTGAAAATTATGACGAGTAACATTATCAGTTGTAGCGGTAAGGAGCATTGACAAAATGAATGCAACCCTTTATATTTTATCGTGTTGCCACATTAATTCTCATTGTAGAATATTCTTTCTTTTTGTTCAAATCGCTTAGCACTTTGTTTATAATACAAAAGGAAGTTATTATGTTATAATTACTTAAACTTTATGTAGGCATAGTCTATAGGAAAATGTTATATAATTCTTTTGAGATACATGATCTTAAATACATCCAATTAGTCATGGTACACTCTTGTTTGCATCAACAATTTGCAATAACTTTGCAGTTTAGAGAGGAACACATGTATGTATACGAAATATGAAGTGTACATTTTCAATTTCACTCAAAAGGGTGCAACGATTGCTGCCGCTTCTCCTCTGCTTGTCGGTAATGAAGCGCATTCATGCCACTTATTTAAATGAGGGTCGTAACATTCTACAGTCGAAATTGTTATCTGTGTACGGTAAAAATTGATTTCCTGCGATTGATCTCCCCCTATAACATATAGTCTGCTATCAGCTGCAGCAACTGCAGGATACGAACGACCCATATTCATTGGTGCCACCATGCTCCATTTATTCTGTAATACAATATGTTATACGAAGCGTACAAATTTGTAAGAATAAACATCAAATGTATTTACCTTTTCAAAAGAATATCGTTCAACGGAATTTAAAACTTCTTGGTTTTTATTGGTACCACCAACAACATAAATATAGCCATCCAGAATAGTAATTCCCATTTGTGATCGTGGCGTTAACATAGGAGCTAAGTAATTCCATTCTCTGGTCACTGGATTATAACTCATTACATCTTGGCGATGCCTACTATTGTGTGTGCAACCACCTACCACATAGATTAGTCCTGCCAAATCATAATATTAAATTATTATAACGTTCCATCGACAGCAGGTTCCTTAAGCATACCTTCGAAAGCGACAACTCCCATACTGAAACGTGGCTCGGGAAGTTCACCCTCTAGCGTCCAAGTATTATTAATCGGATCGTAAATCTCTATAGAACCACCTATATCTTCTCCTACCCAACCACCAAACGCATATAAGCTATTATCCAAGGCACAAAGTCCAAATTCACATCTGGGTTCTTCCATACAAGCAATCGACGTCCATACGTTATCTCGAGGATCGTAACACTCACAATTTGCAATGATGCACGATTCTAGTTCTCCACCAACTACATATACTTTACCATCCAGAAGTGCCACTCCAGGTAATATACGTCCAATACTTATTGGTGCTACTTCACTCCATTCGCTATAATTACGAAAGAAAGATCGTTACGCGAATGTGTAAAAAATGAAGACGTGCAAAATTAAGTAACTGGCAAATATACCCAGTGAAAGTATCGTATTTTTCAATACTCTCGTAAGTGCTTTCAGCAGCTCTGCCCCAACTATCTGCTGCTTGTTCTCTTTTAGATCCACCAATTACTAAAATATTTTTTTTAGCACAAAGTCTAGGCTGTGCATGAAGAGGTACAAGGCATCCTTTATTTGATATTAAATCTTTTTCGATAGAACGTAAAGCAACGATAAGACTGGCATCTTTACATTCCAGTATTATTCGTTCTAAACGTGCTAACGAACAGAGTCTCAGCCGTATGTGACCTAATATTTCAAAGACGTAACATCTTCTCGCAGGTACATCATGAGTAATCCAGTTGTATGCTGCTTGGAAGACCTGTAAGATACCTTTTTTTAAAGTAAGCGTCAATGATTATTTACAATAATTATCTTATATATTCAAATTAATATTTATGCTCTGTCACTTATAAATATATAAATAAATTACATCATGATTACCTGAAATTCAGTATCAATATGGATTAAATCACTGCTAAGGAAACGAACAAGGTGTTCTTTTGGCAGATCTAAAAACTCCTCTTCTTGAGAAACTTGAGGAAAATTGACTTGTATAAAGCGTAAGGCAGTCTCTAAAAGATCCAACCTGTTGTGTGCTTCTGCAAACCTTAGTAATGGAAAAAAGAATATTTGATATCTACTAGCAATATAAATAAACTACTTGACAATAAATTACCTATAAATTCCAAGGGCATTAGAATAATGAAGTTGTTGCTGTAAATAAGTAATACAACCAGAAACTACTTCGTCCAGTTCAAGCATATCAGCAGCAGCAAATAGTTCTTGAACATTGTCTTCGGTGATATCAACATTTCCAGTATAGATGAAATCTATTAAGAGCGAAAGGATATTTGCCGATATAGAATGAATTTCTACCAATTCTTGTTGTTCCTCGACAAGGCCACCGGTAAACATAGCATTGAAATAAGCACTTCCTGCTGCTAAAACCGATCTGTGTGCATGGATAACATTGCCGTCGGCTACAAGGCCGACGTCGGTAAACTGATTCTTTAATCGTTGGCCATTTAAATTTCTCAAGACTTTAGGTGCATACTGTCCTACCGCGTAGACGGTATTAGTGACATCCGAGGTCTGACTTACAGGTTGAGTAGCAAATCCCATATTATTAGAGTTGTGCCCATTCTTTAGCGGCGGTACTGCACCATCCGCCATGAAACCATCAAGTTGTACTTTATCCACAGTTCCTGTACAACGATAAACTTTAAAACGGATGCCACAGAATATCTAAAATAATACCCTATAAAAGTGTACTTACGACATATACGAGAAAGCACCTTGTAGACGCTATGAAACGATTTAGCGTTATTTTTCCCCTTTAAACGCATCACTACCGCCGCATTTTCACTTTGATTGAACGATCGGTTAACGCCAACTCTCGCGTACTTCAGGCATTTATCTTTAGCTTAGTGATCAGTTATCAAGTATGGAGAAAGATGACATAAATTAGATAACCTACTAAAAATGTACAACTATTCTTGAAGTCATTACAAATATAACTTTTGTATTCGTTTCTTCCTTATAATGTTACTCATGCCGTTTTTTCACTGATTACACTGAGCCATGATAGAAGAGTGGTAAGTTTAGTTGACAAGAGGAATTGTAAATATCGTCTTGCACCACACCTATCAAGTAAACTACGAGTTCTCATTCACTTACGTACACAAGAGACCGATATTTGTGGTTATCTTGCTACGAACGTACATCTTTCTGCATAAAATAATAAGAACTTGGTTTCCTATTTTAATCTGCCGTTATTCACTTTCAATGCTCTCGCTCTTGTCATTCGATTTTGTTAATTCGATTACGATATGATTATAGGTTCGTCGGCTTTCTAGAAGTACCAACTACGAAACGGTCATTGTGTATGTCATAATTGTTACATTCGCAATATGTTTGCCAATGCTGTCCACATTTATTATATATTTAAACAAACATATGACCCACATATAGAAAACGTATTAGGAATTAGAAAGACTTTATATATAATTAATTATAAAAAGCAATTAACCTGTAATATAATTACTGCATTCTCACTTGTTTTTTTAATATGATAAATACAGAAATGTTATAACTTTGAAGAAGGAAAATGTATGTATTTTCAAGCGGTTGGCAGCAATGAAGGCGGGCATTTTTGAGAAATAGCGATACACTGTTTTTATAACATATCGTATAAATATAAAACGGGTAAGTTACGCTTCACATAAAAAGTATATTATGAACTATCGATCAGAAATTACTTCATAAAATTCTAACTACATGTTTAATACTCCTCAAGTTCTCATACAAGATCACATAAAAGTATAAGTTGATTATGCGTTTGAATTTGTCTTCGACTCGTTTAGGCGATTTACCAAGTGGGGTACGATGGCAGCACCGTTGAATTCTTTTACATTGCCGACATATCTTTGCATGGTTCACGCATGATCAGTACTATTTTATGGTTAAAAATGGCGTATAATTCAAATTGCGTATCTTTTGATCAGACAAAATTGCTCTGAGATTTTAATTTGTATATATAACATTTTTAATATGCTTGACATAGAGATATAAACATATACGATTAGATGCGTTATTAAAACGTTATTAAAACAATAGAACAATCTTTGATTTAATCGATTAACAATCCGAAAGATAAAATTCGAACGTTTCATAACTTACGTTAAAAAATTGATTCTACAATTGCATTGTATTCGTAAATCTGACCGTCCTTATTGTTATCGGTTGCATACCGTTTTTAGAATTGATTTAAACAAAAAAGCGTTCGTTATCTCTAATCGCGATAAGAAATCGATATCTGTTCCCCGTTCACACGAAAGCCGGTAGTTAAATTTGAAAGAACCCCTCGGGAAGGTTCGTACATGCGATAGACAACGCTATAGTGTTCGCCAGCGAATCGAATATATAACGAATATCTTTTACTTTTTTTTCTTGATTCTACCTCTCTCGGACTCGGTCTTTTCCCTTCACCTCGCGCTATCTCTACGCCACTCTCTCGTGAAAGTTAAGACAGCCGCGTGGAACGCGGGGGCTTCGTGGATCGCCCTGTACGCCTCCTTGGTAGATCCGTAAGAACACCATCGCCAGTCGGTCGCCTAGCGATTACCTCCGACTTCGACTTTCACTTCGAGAACTACCAAGTCCCTCTTTCTCTCTCTCTCTCTCTCTCTCTCTCTCTCTCTCTCTCTCTCCGTCTCTCTGTCTATCTCTCTCACTGTCCTTCTCTACTCTTTTTCTCTCTCTTTCTTTCTCCTTCTCTTATTTCTCCTCCTGGTACCTCTTTCTTTCACTCTTCCTTCGTTCGCCAGTCCGATCGTCATCGAGCCGTTGTTAATGTACAAAAGACGGATAGTGTGCAAATAGTGAAACGCGAAAACGCAAAAATGCGATTTTCTTAAGTGCCTCCGAGGTAGTACCTGTTACCACCTGGGATAAAGAAGTCAAAAGTGAAAAAGTATCTCGAGATGTCCGGATAACGATATCGGATGCCTTCCTCTTCGACCGTTCACACCGTATGATCAAGAAGAAGAGAGTTAAAGATTCATTGGTAACAGGTGAGTTTTTTCTGTCTGATCAAGATGCGTTTGACATTCACGCTCGAACAGTTATCGTATCTTTAATATCACCGTTATAAAGTGTCTCTTGGGTACCGTTGTTAAATTCACTTTTAAAGTATCCGAAACAATCATCAATATCAAGCAATAGGGTGCAAAGATAGTGCAACGTTTCAAGGAGACAGTTTATCTTGATTTCGTAATTTCGCTCTTACACCGACGATCATCGTCATCATCGAGATTTCTATCGAGTGACCGTCGATGTCGATGTCTCAGATACGCGCTATGTTTCCTACATTTCCTCCCTTTCTCTTTTTTCCTTTTTTTTAAGTAGATCGAATCTGGCTTTACCACACTTCTCCTCGCACGATATCCGGCATTGTTTCGGGGTGAATCAGAAATCGGTCAACGCTATATTGTTGTTTTTTGCTATTGTTTATCAATTTCCGGAATTTTTTTCTAATAACGAGCGGCGTATCGGAATCGCGTGTCTTCGCGCAACGATCTTTCGTTACAACTCGTGGACAAAAAGAAAACAGGGGAATGGATGGTTGGGGGACGGGGAGGGAGGAATGTCAGCGATACCAGTGGATTGTATCAGATATGCTGTAAATTAATCTCCGATAAGTCCAAGGAAACTCGCTCATCTACGTTGATACGATAACTTCGCTAGCACGTTGCATGACGCATTGACACAATGTCTATATCGATGATGGTCGGGCTATGAACTTATACCTGGAGAAAACAAATAAAGCGTCTCTCTTCGATACTTGGGCAAAGACGACTCGGAAGTACGATTTTTAGCAGGTAGAGTCATTTTAAATTATCGATCGTGAGTATGATTATTTAGCAATCACGAACAAATAAATATTAGCTTTGCGGTGATTCGGTGATCAATAAAAAGAGATTTTTTTAATTTGACGGTGATACTCTATCGCGAATTACTGGAATACGAGGATTTTTCTGGATCTACATCCACGCGTCCTTGTTTCTAATGCTTTTCGGAAGTTTCGCCATTAGGAATGAGGAAATTTTTTTGATGGCGTAACTTACTTCGATGAAACGTAATTCTAGTGATTCATAATATGTAAAATCCCGAATTTATACTCCCGTCTTTTCTATGACTCGTCGAAAGCGGCATGTATTGCGTACTATAATCTATAATTATGCACGTTTAATTATAAAAGTTTTCGTCGAGCATCTTTCGAATAAAGTAAAACTCATTGTATCGATCGTTCTTGATGATACGATAAACAATAATCCGATAGCATGCTACAATCAAACTAGGCTACTACCGAAATATAACGGAACTCGCGTGTGTCAATAGCGGGGTCGACGCACGAGTTCTTTTACCGAAATTGTCGGCACGCCGATAGAATCGTCTAACAAGTAAATCGAGTATATTCGATGGAGCGTTCATTTAATAGCGTTAATCTCTATTATCTTTTAGTTCTAGACCTCTGACGTAATCGAGTGTTTGTTAATGCATTATCATAATAGATCGAACGTAAATTAAAAATTAAGTGACGCATTCTTCCGTGTACATCGATAACTAACTTTTTCAGTTCTAATCTCTCGTATCGAAGTTTTTCTCATAGATGACATTCACAGCTCTCCTTGCGATGATAAAATGTAGATTTCATAATTTCATTTACGGCAGGTGCAGTTGAAGTTCTGAAATATCTTAGAATTCTAAGAATAAGTAACCGCAGTACCACCGCACGGATAAAAACACAATGAAATTTAAATTCTATGCATATTGTTATATTATTTCGTGGAGGAAGTTGACTTTCATATTTCCCATTGGATTCGTCCGTAAATGTTGAATTTGTAAAAATTCATTCAAACTTCAACAAGTTTTTGTACAGAATATTACTTAAAACGATTAAAAATTATAAGAAATGGAAAAGGCCATCGCATTGATTAAATCGATTTATATTCCAAAAAGTTTCATCCGGTGCATTAAAATTTGTTAAAGTCAAGGAAAGAAAGGTCATCGCGTTCTATCGTTAAAAAAAACGTATTATTATTTCTACGTACTCGTAACAGATGTTCACAGAATTTTGTATGAAATTGTGTTCGCGAACATACGGTAATGCAGTTGAGAATCTTTCGCGCATGAGCATTTACGATAAGTTGAAAAGCACGCAGCCATGTACCGCATACCTATTCGCGGAGTCTAAAAATTGGAAAAGGGAAAGAATGCCGGACAACGGCTAGTAAGAAAGGGAGATGTGGTCGAGGGTCGTACGAGCCAATACTGCAACGTATCTTGAGGGCGGCAACCTACACCGCCAGTTGTCTTGTGGATGGCCTTGCTACATTATCTGCCGCGTGTTTCGTTTCCTTTCACTTTTAACAGTCAGGAAACAGAAACCTCGGATCTCCTTGGACAAGGATACAATATGAACCGAGAGAAAGATGCATACTCTATTCTTTCGTGAATCATCTTCAAATGCGCTTTTATCGTTTGTAAAGAGAATTAACATAGGGAAAGATGACACTGACAGTGAGATCGCGTTTATACAAAGGACTAATGACAAGAGACAAATATAAAAGTACGTAGGAATATAGGTAGGCATAAGTACGAGGTGTAGGTGCGAGATCGAAGCGATATTTACATGATACATCATCGACGACAAAAACAACAAACGTATAGATTCGTCGGATTAACTTACAAACATCGTTTACTTACTCCTTATAGTAGGTAAGGAGAGAAAGCTGATAGACGACTATCCGTTACGTGGCACGTCACTGGAATATGTAGAGCGAAAAATGTTCCGCATCGGTCATTCCTTACCTGTTTATTTCGATAAGGTTTATTGAATATGCAGATATAGATTTTTTTATCGCGTGTAGTTTTATCCTTCCCCCGTTCACATCGATACATTAGAAATTCAGCGTAGCGTTCACTCTCTTATTTATACAACCTCTTGCTGAAATCAACAGTTTTAGCTGGGAGATCGCGTCGAATTTTCGGACAAGATTTATGCCCAATTAGTTTAAATTCGCTTTTTACAGAATGCCAAAGGTTCCAAAGCACAATGGTAGCATACACGGTGGCGCCGATGGCGTCGCAAGACCAGATGACTTTTCGGATGGAGAGAGCACGCCTGTTATTCAGGATTACGTCGATAGGTAGTTCACTTTCTTTCTCGCCTCCATTGCACGCCTGCTTCCTTAGGAATTTCGGTGATTAACGCGCGCACGTATTTTTCTCTTTCTCACAGTCGGAGGACCGTCGAGGAAACAAAAGGATGGGACGTGTTCAGGAACCCGCCACCGAAAATCGATTCGGGTTCGATGGCAAATCAAAAATGCCTCGAAAGGACGGTGCAGATGACTAAATTTTGCGTTTATTTACTCGTTTTTATAATAGTATTAGTAAGCGGAGTGGTAGCCAAAGGGACGATCTTTTTTATGACGTCCCAATTGAGATCGGATCACAAGATCCTTTTTTGCAACAAACAATTAGGTAATGATTACGATCGATTTTAAACGTGCGAGATCGACGCAAGAAAAAAAAGCTCCTGCATTACCACTAAAATGAATATCCTTTCTAGTTCGAGATAAGCAATTTGTAGTTACTCTCCCAGAAGAAGAACGGATCGCATGGATTTGGTGTATAATAATCGCCTTTGCTGTACCGGAAATCGGTGCATTGATACGCAGTGTGCGCATATGTATTTTTAAATCGTGGAAGAAGCCACCGTACGCACACTTTCTCCTTGTCTTCTTCATGGAGACGTGTCATGTTGTGGGACTGGCACTTATGTTTCTGATAGTACTTCCTGACATCGACGTTGTCAAGGGAGCGATGCTGACCAATTGCGTCTGCTTCGTACCCGGATTATTAGGTACGTATGATTCAACGACTGCAAAATCCTTACAGGGACCGCGCGCGTTTCTCCCGTTCAATGATTCCCTCTAAAAGGTCAATATAAAAGCCATTTTCAAACTGCATTCCAGGACTCTTATCGCGCAACAAAAATAAAGACGAATCGAAAAAGTATATCCTCGTACTAGTTGACCTTGCTGCGTTAACCGCTCAAGCAACGAGTTTCGTCCTTTGGCCTCTACTGGATACATCGAGACCTTCCTTGTGGATTATTCCACCCGCCTTGATACTCGTATCATGCGGCTGGTGGGAAAACTACGTTTCTATGCAAAGCAGTATCGGTAAATTGATATCTATTAGCAATGTATCAAATTTCAATGAATCAGGGCTTTAACCTTTTTCAGGATAAGTAGAGTCATTCTCGTAACCATTATCTTTTGGATACAGGGTTTCTCAGAACGTTGGCCCGAGTGAAGAGAGAATTGAGACTGACTAGGTACTTCACATACATGTTCGTTTCGTTTTGGAAGATCATAGCGTTTTTCATTAGCGCTTTGACGATACTACATATGAGAGGCCAAAATCTTGGACACCTATTTACAATGTTCGGTAGCGCTTTCGGAAGTCATAAAATTATCATTTATGCGGTACGCCAAGCTGCTAATGGTTCGGTACCAGATTTGAACGATGTTTTACCGAATAGCGACATCGAAATTACTGCTGATTCTAATACGCCGATATACGTCTTACTCTTGCAAATCTTCTGCGCATACTTCGCTTATATTTTTGGTAAGTGATCGAATATAATGTTTTACGTTGCCTAAAGTGCGAGAATATTGATTTTTAACGTATTTCACGTTTTTAGGAAAGTTCGCTTGTAAAATCCTGATACAAGGATTCAGTTATGCCTTCCCTGTAAATCTTACCATACCAGTAACTATATCCTTGCTAATCGCCGCTTGTGGTCTACGCAACGGTGATCCCTGCTTCTTCCATGGCGTTATACCGGATTATCTCTTTTACGAATCACCACCGTTGTACTTTTTGAACGATTTCATTTCCAAACAATATGGCTGGGTTTGGTTACTTTGGTTGCTCTCGCAAACTTGGATAACTCTACACATCTGGACACCAAAATGTGAACGTTTAGCGGCCACCGAGAAATTATTCGTTGTACCGATGTACGATTCGTTGCTGATCGATCAATCAATGGGTTTAAACAGAAAGAGAGACGATCAGCCGGAAGTTAAAGTGGAGGTCGGTATCGAAACATAGAAGCAAAGGATGATTATTTTATGAAGAATGCTAGCTATACATTCTTTTTCTCATTATCTAGGACTTGGCAGAGATAGAAAAAGAAAAAGGTGACGGTGATTATGAAACGATATACGAACAAACGGACGGTTCGACCACTCCGCCTTCCGCTGTAAAAAGTAGCGATCACGTGACCAGGATATACGCGTGTGCTACCATGTGGCACGAGAACAAGGAAGAAATGATAGAATTTTTAAAAAGTATTTTGCGTCTGGACGAAGATCAATCGGCTAGACGCGTTGCACAGAAGTATCTTAAAGTCGTTGATCCCGATTATTACGAGTTTGAAAGTGAGTTAAGCTATTGAATTATGTATTATGTATCATCTTTCCGATCTGGAATTAATTGTAATATTTTTGCAGCTCATATCTTTTTCGACGATGCCTTTGAGTTATCCGATCACGACGAAAACGAATCACAGGTTAATCGATTTGTGAAATTGCTCGTTTCTACTTTGGATGAAGCAGCTACCGATGTTCATATGACGCCAACGCACGTTAAAGATCCGAAAAAATATCCGACTCCTTACGGTGGACGACTCGTATGGACTCTTCCTGGAAAAACTAAGATGATCGCACATTTAAAGGATAAGAGTAAGATCCGACACAGAAAACGATGGAGTCAGGTAAGATAGCTCGTATGTTCAAACGATTCGTTATTACGGGGATAACGTTTGAAATTAACTCGAACAATTCGCTTACATATCACCAGGTTATGTACATGTACTACTTATTGGGACACCGACTAATGGAATTGCCCATTAGTGTCGATCGCAAAGAAGTTATCGCCGAAAATACTTATTTATTGACGCTAGACGGAGACATCGATTTCCAACCCGCGGCAGTAAAACTTCTTGTAGATTTGATGAAAAAGAATAAGAACCTCGGTGCAGCGTGTGGCCGTATTCACCCAGTTGGTTCAGGTACCCTAAACTTTGATGCGTCTAAATTGTATGTTCACGAGCAGCGAAAAGTAAGAGTTCATTCACGAAGATAAATAATCTCATTATGCAGGTCCCATGGTTTGGTATCAAATGTTCGAATATGCGATTGGTCATTGGCTGCAAAAGGCGACCGAACATATGATCGGTTGTGTACTTTGTAGCCCTGGTTGTTTCTCCTTGTTCAGAGGGAAAGCTCTGATGGACGATAACGTAATGAAAAAGTACACGACAAGATCCGACGAAGCAAGACATTATGTACAATACGATCAGGGAGAAGATCGTTGGCTTTGTACGCTACTTTTACAACGAGGCTATAGAGTTAGTTATCCCGTTATCTATATTCACTTAACGCAACAAGGAATTACGTATGCAGATTATGTATATGTATATATTTTGCTAGGTCGAATATTCAGCGGCAAGTGATGCTTACACGCATGCACCGGAAGGATTTAACGAATTTTATAACCAACGTCGCCGATGGGTACCCTCTACTATAGCCAATATTATGGATCTGTTGATGGATGCCAAACGTACGATTAAAATAAACGACAATATTTCTCTTCCATATATATCTTACCAGATTCTACTAATGGGTACGTTTCGTGGAATGAAAAGAAACGAAATCTCCTAGAATTTAAAAGAATTGTCTTATTTTTGTTCTTCGTAACATTACAGGCGGTACTATACTCGGACCGGGTACTATTTTTCTCATGTTGGTCGGTGCGTTTGTAGCAGCTTTTAAAATTGACAATTGGACGAGTTTCTATTACAATATCATTCCGATTCTATTGTTTATGATTATTTGTTTTACATGCAAGGCGAACATACAGGTGAGTAATTGCTTCGAACGTTAGTGACCAAAAAGTGCAAATGTTGCGTGTCTTGCTCTTTCTTGTTTGAATTCCTTGTCTTCGTTTTAGCATTGGCTAAACAAAGCTCGTAAATATGGTTGTTATATCGTTTTTACGTCATTTGGATAAAAAATAACGCGACATCATACGTCATGGAAAAAGTGTTTTACATTCGATCCAGCAAAGTGTTTTTGGTTGTTAATTCGAATGATAATATTCGTGATTGTCTTGTCCACGTCCAAGTGTTTATTCGTTTCAGCTTCTGTGTGCACAAATACTATCGACGACTTACGCTATGATCATGATGGCCGTAATCGTAGGTACGGCTCTCCAGCTCGGAGAGGACGGCATAGGATCACCCTCGGCGATATTTTTGATATCATTATCGAGCTCATTTTTCATAGCAGCCTGTCTGCATCCTCAAGAGTTCTTCTGCATCGTCCCCGGCATCATATATCTCTTGTCCATCCCTTCTATGTACCTTCTTCTTATATTGTACTCGATTATAAATCTTAACGTTGTCTCCTGGGGTACCAGAGAAGTTCAAGTGAAAAAGACGAAAAAGGTTTGTCCGTTGTATCGATTTCAGTGCTGCCACGTGCATGATATAACATTTTAACACGCAATTCAAAAAATCGATTATTGCGTTATCATTAATATATCGAATCGTGATCATAACGCCGGTGAATCATATTCGAAAAATCGCGTCTCTAAAAATAGTCACCAAACGAACTCATACGTAATCTCTCCTATAGGCTCACAATCGGTGTCGATACGTGCAATTATACATGTATATATCACTGTGGTGGAGGCGCGGGTGTTCATAAGCGATGGTGATGGTAGCGATTAATGGCTGAGCATCTTATTAGTAAATCGTGTCAATGCTACGAGCTGTATGCAAAACAACTTTATGTTCGTTAGAACATAAAGGATTTAATCTAAATCTCTAACTTATGAGGGATGCAACAGGTATGGGTGGCCGCAATACTCAGCACCTTTTATGGTTTGGTAATGGTTGCCGTTATAACTGGTATTGCGATAAGTATCGTAGAAGACAGTTGGTTCTCGCCCTCCGCGATGTTTCTAATGCTGGTGTCGGCAGAAATGGTGATAACAGCCCTTCTTCATCCAAGAGAAATGTACTGCTTACTACACGGAGTAATATATTATATAAGCGTACCTTCGATGTACGTATTATTAATTATGTATTCGTTGTTCAATCTTAATGACATTACCTGGGGCACAAGGGAAGTAAAAGCAAAGAAAACGAAGGCGGTAATTATCCATGTTACTAACCAATTATTAATTAGTCATAAATAAATTATAACACTTATGTCATACTGTCATATAGAATTAAGTTGCTACACTTAAACTGCTACTTTTCTAACAATTTATGACAAATTATATTAAACATAATACTCGGTAATACTTTCTACATTACATCATATACGTTCTAGGAACTGGAGCAAGAGAAGAAAGAAGCGGAAGAAGCAAAGCGTAAGGCTAAGACAAAATCTTTGTTAGGTTTTCTCCAAAATGGTGCTGGTATGAACGACAATGATCAAGGTTCGATCGAGATTTCTCTAGCCAGTCTATTCAAATGTATGTTCTGTACGCATGGAAAACCTTCCGATGAGAAACAACAACTCGTTGCTATCGCTGAATCTTTGGAGCAACTTGGTAAAAGATTGGAAGCTATCGAAAGGTACGCTTTTGAATGCTTTTATCGGAGCTTCAAGAATTTCATGTATTCTATCGCATAATATTTTATAGGGCCGTTGATCCACACGGACATGCACTTTCTGGAAAAAGGCGAACGTCCTCCGTAGGTGGTCGTACGTCGGATCATTTGGGTGCCATAAACGAAGACGAGGCCGAGGACGAGGACTGTCGTAGCGAAACCGAAACTGTAACGAGTCAACATTCGGAAGGTAATCGCGACGGTATCAATTTCGTTACGAGACCTTATTGGTTGAGCGACGAGGGACTGAAGAAAGGCGAAGTAGAAATCCTATCGCTCCAGGAGGAGCAATTTTGGAAGGACTTACTCGATAAATATCTCTATCCGATAGACGAGGATAAAGCGGAGAAGGTAATGCACGAGGGAAAAGTATTTGTTTCGTTCCTCCATCGTTTACTTTGACAGTAAGCAAGACCGAATGAACGAACTATAAGAATCGTGATCAGTTTGATTAAGAAAAGGGAAAAACTTTCTTCCTCTAAAAAATTTCCTTTGGTAGATTTGAAACGTACAATTTTTTGCTTTCGTTATCGATATCACGCGAACGACTTTAAAACGTGAAGGAATGATAATTTTCGATATTTAACGGACACATTTGCTAAATTATAACGATAACGTTTCCTAAATCAAAAAACGGATTAAGATTTATTATAATTGTCTTAACGAATATTTTTATGTTGGCTGCCGGAAGATCGATGCCTTCGTATTTGAAATTAATAAATTTTATGCTACTCACGTCAGGCACGAATCGCCAAAGATCTAAAGGACCTACGCGATCAGAGCGTGTTCGCTTTCTTTATGCTGAATGCCCTCTTCGTTCTCATCGTCTTTCTGCTACAACTGAACAAAGACTTGTTACACATCAAATGGCCATTTGGTATCAAGACGAACATCACCTATGATGAAAGCTCTCAAGAGGTAAAGACAGCTCCGTCGGTGCCACGAATCCTATTTTTCGAGGAGTTTTTTTGTGAAACGCCTAATATGGATCGCTGGTTCACTCGACGGAGCTTTTTTATACATTTCTAATGTATTTTTCGTTTTTCTATCGTCCTACGCAGGCTCGGATCGCTGCAGACCTGATTGAACTACGCAACAAGAGCGTGTTTGCATTTTTAATGTTCAATGCCTTGTTCGTACTGATTGTATTCTTGCTACAGCTGAACAAAGATCAATTACACGTTATATGGCCGCTCGGCGTCAAGACGAACATCACCTATGTCGAAGAAACGGCGGAGGTATCGGGTATTCCCGAAAATGGCAAAAGGATGTGCAGTACCTCCTCGTTGATGGAACTTCAGTGTGCTCTCTTCTCTTATTTTTCTGTCATAAATATTTCTTCTTATAATTTCTTTATGCTCCGAAAAGCAATTTCCAATAAACAGAGCTGTTACAAATAGAGCACGCTGAATGAAACCGTCGTTACGTGGTGGCTGCATTTGTCCACTTTACGAATATGTGTTTGTCAATAACATTATTCGTATGCTGGCACGTGAAAGGTTTAATGTTAAACGCCTTGCACAGGTTCCCCTGGTACGATCGGATTGTGGGTGCAGAAAACTTCTAGTTCACTGACAGAAATTAAGTGACTAAGCGATAACATATTCATCCTGTGTTTACGATACTTATCCATTCCATTCCTTCATTCAAATTGTTTTTCTTTTTCCAGCTATCCGGGGAAAATTATTTCCTTTACCGATATTCGTTCGATTGTTCGCATTTTCCCTATTATTTTGTAAATGCTAACAATTTCAAAAATTTATCATTTTGCAGGAATTCTACATCTGACTGTTATTATTTTTAATTTTTTTAATATTGTTACTTTCATATCTACGGAATGAAAGTGTGTCAATAGATTGTAATAAGCTCATTTCAAAGACGAATATGTTAAAATATTACATCCACTGACTACTTTCACGTTTCGTAGATACGTGGAAATAGATCGTAATTTCTAATTAACAAACAAAATTAACGTGACTATTCACGGAGATATTATAATTTATATGCATATACTTCATACATATATGTACTTAAATTTTGTTTTATCCTTTGTTCTTTCCATTCTTATCCTAAACCTGTTTAAACAAACCAGTGTTTTTTCACATGTTCCTTTTTGTGTTTTGGGCTCATGTCTAACTGATCCTTCACTGCAAAATGTAGCAAAAATCAAGCACCACTAATGCATTATGTGGTATATGCTTTTTATGTCCACTTACATACATATATATGTGTATTTATGTATATAAATATTTTAGAGGAGATAATATGACGTAGTCGCATCGCTTCTATCGTAATATGAAATTTATGATGTTTATTGTTGATGCAAAAGTTTTAACGATTCCATACATATTTATTGAATATATTTTTTCGGAGAAGCGATGAAACTTAATCTCGAACCTAACTTCCATTTGGTAACAGAACCTACTAGAGGAGTGTTCAATAACCATACGATTAACAATATTATAACTATTACTCCAATTTATGTATAAATCATTGTGTGATATATGTACATTTTTATAATCAGCAATAGGTACACAAAATTTCTAATAGTTTTAATAATTTCATATTCTATTTTTTATACCGCATATATTACTATTTTTTTTCTGAGTAACTTCAGATTTATAAAAATTAGCACTCTTTATGTTTGCTTCTAATTAATAATTATCGTACCTAATGCTGATATCAACATTAATAATTCACAAAAATAATTGTGCATTATTTGGCAAAGTGAACTTAACAAGAAATTAAGGAACTTTAGAATTTAATTTACAATGGAACAAATACTTACACGCAAACGTATATAATGCACATGCAAGCATGAATATTTGTATTAACATTATTATCACACATGACATTAACAAAGTTTTAATATTTCAGGTGCACATTACCAAAGAATACTTGCAACTCGAGCCTATTGGTCTGGTGTTTGTGTTCTTTTTTGCATTGATTCTAGTCATTCAATTCACTGCTATGTTATTCCATAGATTTGGTACTTTTGCTCACATCTTAGCAAGTACCACATTGGATTGGTTCTGTTGCAAAAAAGTATGTTTTTTTTACTTTATTATAAATCAGATAGTCTAGTAAACTAATGAATATTTTAATAACTCAAATGTTATTATTAAAGGATGTAACGGATGAAACTTTATCGTCCCAACAAGCAGTTGATATTGTTAGAGATTTACAAAAATTAAATGGTATGGAAGCTGATTATGAGGAAGGTAGTGGTAATGTACCTGGTAGACGAAAGACAATCAGAAATCTTGAAAAAAGTAAAAGAAGGGTACAGCCAATAAATACGCTTGATGTTGCGTTCAGACAACGTTTCTTCAGTATGTCTGAAGGTACAGGTGAGTAAATTTTTGATAATCAATATAAGCTGTATTTTCCAATGATGTTTATAAAAAAGAATCTATTATTACTGATTCATTCGACTATGTAACAGGTTTGCCTGGAAACATGTCTATACGACATTCAACGAAAGCTTTCAAAGCCTTAGAAGGCCGGCGAAATAGCTTAATGGCAATGCGAAAGAAATCGCAAATGCAAACGCTAGGAGCAAATAACATATATGGAGCAGCGGGTAATCCCCTTGGTATTCAAGGCAGACCCTCGAGAAGTAGTCAAATATCTGTAAAAGATGTCTTCGATGATCATGGACATACAAATCCAGCTTATGAACCCGATGAAAGTCCTGGAAATAGTCTTAGGTTACACAATCTTAATCAAGGTGGTTGGCGTGAAGCCAACACTAATATTTAACATATATTCTATAGAAATAAATAGTTTTTAGTTTTTCAAGAGACATTCAATATCTGGAACTGAAAATTTTGGAGAACTGAATAAGAGCACAGAAATGATTACTAAATACAAATAACTAAATAAATATTCTCTCTTATGTTATGAAAGATGATATTGATTTTAAAAATTGTCCCATACATTCGGCAAAAAACCTGGAATTTGCATATTTCACTGAATAATATACTCATGTAAAAGCAACTAAAAAATAATTGACTATCACATAATACTTGTATTTATATACTCTACTATTCATCTTACATGTGATAAAATTAGCACTTAAATTATATATGTCATGTGTATATGTATACACAGATTATTGTATATATTTATACATTTTTAAGTATGACGATATACCACATAAAAATGAATTGGAGAGATCATAATCTATGTAAAAATGATTTATCTACTCTGTTATATTTAATTAATTTAATTTTTCAAAAACATGTTTTGTAATTGAACTTTACAAAATTATAATACATTATTTAAATATATTTTTTTTTGCATATACTGAATCTTACAATTATTGTAGTTGTTTAAGTGCTTCCGTCATTAAAATAACATAAGCCATTGTTATATAATTATTAACTGCACGATATATAGTCCATCCTTGATAAAATCCTTCAGTTGGAAATAAAGCAGTTGTTATTGCATAGTAAAAACTTGCTATGAAGCCATAATTATTATTGTTTAACCACCTAAAATAAGAAATGTCCTCTACATAGTAAATATTAAACCTCTTCTATATGTTCCCTTAAACTTACATGACATAACTGGTAGTTAATAATTCAAGAAACATAAATATCTCTGATACTCCATTAAATAAACTTCTCTCGTAAAACAAATAAATACTTATAGTTTCATTCTATTTGAAGAAAAATTTCAACATTAAAAAATAGTTACATTGTACAATGTACATACGTTAGAAAGATTAAAATATTGTGATTTTGTTTAGAAAATACCTGATCTTGTGACATTAAAGTTTGGCAATGAATTAGATTGCATATAAAGAAATTGGTAAGTGCATTAATTCCAAGAAGATAATGTCCATGGTGAAAAAAGAGGGAACATATTAAAGAAGTTCTACTCGTATGATTGAGAATTTGATCAAAAACATTAATTTTTATTCTATTTTCCATTTCCTCTGTCTCTATCATCGATAGATCTAGAGCTACAAATAAGATACTATTGCAACAAAGAGAAAAACTTTGAAATTCTATCTATATATACTTACTGTAAGATTTGAAAAATAATTTAAACGTCACACTATGTAAAGATCGAATTCCTAATGTTGTAAATCCAATGAATGCAAATATGAAATGCGATAAAAGTGTTGAATGTTCATTGTAGGAATGTTTGTACAAAGCGTATATAGAAGAACCACAAGTTAAAAGAAGGTAGGCACATGGTAATGTTGCTTCTAAAATCATAACATTAGTAAATTATCTTCACTATTTATATTCTTTCTCACTGTATACATCAATTTTTGAACAAGTAGCATTTGAAGGTTGAATTTCAAAGGGATGACAGCTTTGAAATGCTATCTCATGAAAAAAATGTTTATAACTCACACGAATCACACATCATAGAAAAGTTTGTATCGCTAATATACAAGTTGTAAGTGCATTGGCTGTTATCAATAAAATTGTCCAATTATCGTTTACGTGTATTTCATTATTACCAAATGCAACCACAAGAACTCCCTGCATTAACCGCGGTCACGTTTTGAGGTTGTCGTTCATACGCATGGTTGTGCGTTGAACATATTTTCTATTTATTGTGATTATTTATTAATTTATTAATAACCATGATAGTGTTAACGAACGAGGGCAATCCAAATGCGTTAAAATTAATTATCGCAGCTAAATTGGTCCAGCAAACTATAACCATAAAAACGGCAGTCTTGAAGGGTATGCAACGTAACCTAAATTATTTGAAAATTTAAATTATTGGTGTTTTTGTAATATGTTACTTTACGTTATACATTTACAAGCACGTTTTATTAAAATTTTGTGTATTATGCACTAGATCAAGGAATACATTATGTGATACAAAAGATGATGAAATAATGAATTTTACATTATAAAGTATGACTGAAGTGAATGTATTTTGTTTTACATTCTCTGGTAAACTATTAATTAATAATTTGAAATAAATTATTTGATATTTAGAAACTCCATTAGGTCGGTTTCCTATCCTTGAGTTGCCAACTGGATCAAAAATATTTAGTACAAGTGCAGGAATGCAATATTTAGCAGCTTCCTCTGAAGAATATGAAATAATGAACAATAAGTGGCTAGAATGGGATATTTCTCAATTACAGGTATAGTCATAAATATATCAAACATATATGTGATTGATATATTATGTTTACATTTGGTTTTAGCCTGCAATAACATTTTATGGAAGTACAGGAACATATAAAACAGCTTCTAAGTCGTGTTTATGGTCTCTGTTAAATGAAGTGAATAATGCATTAAAAGATAAAATGTACTTAATTAAGGTACTTTTTAACTGCTTACATCATTATCACAAACATCTGTTATATTAATTTTTTACAATAAAATATAAATCTTGCAGGATAAGTATGATATATCATTAGCAGATGCATCTATCTGGGTATCCATATGGTCCACTATAATGGTTGCTGACATTGGAAAAGAGATACTTAAAGAATATGTACATCTTAGCAATTGGTTGCAAAATATAGAATTACTGCCAATTATTCAGGTATAAAAGTATATTATAAATAAGAAAGATAATTATAATTTTACTTACTTCTGAGTTATATTAATTTTATAATATATATTTAGGACTCTTTAAAAATGTTCTCACTAGAAAGAGGTTTGAAGGCGATTACCAGTATTCAAGCAGGATCTTGGTTCCCAGTTAATTCAACACTTACTGCAAAATCTTGTAAATTAACAGCTAGTGAAGTAAGTAAAACTTTTAGTATATATTTAAACAAAAAACAATGCTTTCTTATATTTTAGTCGTAATGCTACAGTTATGACAGAATAAAATATAATAATAAATTTGTAGCTTAATTCAATAAAGGACAAAGAAGTTGAAGTAGTTAGCCAAGAAGAAATTAATAATGTGGCAAGTAATTGGAATTCTAACAATTATCCAGATGTTAAAGAGCCATCATATCCTGTGTAGGTTTATAATTTATTTTCAATGTTTTAGATTTATTTGAAATGAATAAAATTAAGACCATATCTTCATTTTTAGTTTACCAAAAAAAGGTGAAAGGAACATCCTAATTACATCTGCACTTCCTTATGTTAATAATGTACCTCATTTAGGCAATATTGTTGGTTGTGTTCTTTCTGCAGACATCTTTGCCAGGTATGTATAAGCTAATATTTATTAAATTTGTCATGAAATATTTTCTATAAATTGAATACCTTTTCTAGGTACTGTCGGCAAAGAAATTATAATACATTATATATTAGGTAAGTACACTTGAATATGTTTATACTTTTTTATACAACATAGTATATAATATTACAAAGATTTACATGCTATTAGTGGTACTGATGAATATGGCACTGCTACTGAAGCCAAAGCAATAGAAGAAAAAACAACACCTCAAGAAATATGTGACAAATTTTTTAGTATCCATAATGATGTTTATCGCTGGTTCGGTATTGGATTTGATTATTTTGGACGTACTACAACACCTGAACAAACAGAGTAAGGTCAATGAACGTCTGTAATTACCTATGTTAATGCTATTTACTCAAAATTATAAAATTCAATTATATTTTTAGAATTGTTCAATCCTTCTTCTTAAAAATAAAATCGCAAGGATATATCCTAACCGACACAGTCGATCAGCTTCTTTGTGAATCTTGTGATCGATTTTTAGCTGACAGATTCGTGGAAGGAATTTGTCCCAGATGCAAATATGAAGATGCACGTGGTGATCAATGTGATGGTTGTGGTCATTTAGTAAATGCGACTGAATTGATAAACCCTCGATGTAAAATGTGTAGTAGTAAGCCTATCATTAAGAAATCGAAACAGTTCTTCTTAGATCTACCGAAAGTAAGACAAATCATGTTTATATTAATACCTTAAATTTTTTATATCTTTATTATTTACTGAATATTGAGATATTTAAACTCATTTACAGTTAGAAGATAGACTAAAGGCATGGTGTGCTACAGTAGAAAAAGGATGGTCGAGTGTGGGTCGAGTAGTCACAAGACCATGGTTACGGGATGGTCTTAAGCCACGCTGTATAACTCGAGATTTAAAATGGGGTATACCTGTACCAGTGGAAGGTTTCGAAAACAAAGTTTTTTATGTTTGGTTTGATGCTCCTTTTGGCTATATCAGTATTACAAAAAGATATACTACAGAATACGAACAGTGGTGGAAGCCTAATGGCGTCGATGTTAGTTTGTGCCAGTTTATGGCAAAAGATAATGTACCATTCCATACTATAATGTTTCCTGCCTATTTATTAGCAACTAATGAGAATTATACACTATTAAGGCATTTGATGGCTATTGGTATGTACAGTTTATGATTTATTTTATGCTTTTGTTATCATACCTGAATTTGAAATTACACAAGTATTTTTTTAATTAGAATATCTAAATTATGAAGATACTAAATTTTCGAAATCCAGAGGTATTGGTGTATTTGGAACTGATGCTAGAGAAACAGGTATTCCGGCTGATGTATGGAGGTTTTATCTTGCATATATCAGACCTGAGACTCAAGACTCAAATTTCAATTGGGTTGATTTGGCCACGAAAAATAACAATGAGTTATTAAATAATCTCGGAAATTTTATTAATAGGTTTGTAATTTCTACAGACCTTTGCTAAAAATGCGATTTTATTACTATGTTATTAATAATAATTGACAATTATTTTATATCAGAGCTCTTATGTTCACGGAAAAATTCTTTGAGTCAAAAATACCACCAATGGAACCTCAAGAAGATGACTTAACATTATTGGCATTAGCTCAACGTGAACTGACATCTTACTTAAATGCACTTGAACAAGCTAAACTAAGGGATGGGTTAAGATATGTGTTAGCAATTTCGAAACATGGTAATCAATACATGCAATCTCAACAGCCATGGGTCAAAGTAAAAGGAACGGATGATGATAAGTAAGAAATATTCTCATATTGCTATTATTTAAATTATTAAAGTTATTGTTAATACATACATTTGTGTATATCTCTATATATATGTATCAATGAATGATTAACAGGAAGAAGGCTGGTACAGTAATTGGAATTTGTTGTAATTTGACGTGTCTTCTGTCAGCTCTACTAGCACCTTATATGCCTAGTACATCTCGTGAAATAAGAGCACAATTAGGATTGGACAAAGGACGTTATGGTTACATTCCAGACATCATTGTAAATATGTTATCTCCTGGACATAAAATTGGTAAACCATCGCCTCTCTTTACAAAAATAGAAGACCAATTGATTGAACAGTTGCGGCAAAAGTATGCTGGAAAACAGGAAAATAATGGCGCAAAGTCGAAAACAAATAATGATGTCACTGAAACTGTAGAAACGTTAGAAGCTGCTATAACCAAACAGGTAATCTCGATCTTGCCTAATGTGCTCCTCTTTTAGCCCGTTCATAACAATTATTTAATGAATCAACAAAGGTTAATGCTACTATATTGTTTATACTTTTTATAGGGCCAATTAGTCAGAGAATTAAAAAGTAAACATGATAAAAGTGTTTGGCAACCACAAGTAGAAATTCTCTTGAAACTGAAAAATAGATTAGCTGATCTTAAACGTGGTAAGGATAAATGTGATACTACTTCACCTGCTAAAAGTAAAAATGTGAAACCATTGCATACGCCTGAGCAAAATGGAGATACCAATACGGATGCTATTTCTTTAGAAGCAGCTATTGCAAAACAAGTATGTTATATTGTATTATGATTAATATTATTTTTTTAATTAAAAAAACCTTGAATTTATAATAACTATTTATGAATGACTTTCAGGGCAATCTTGTGCGCGAACTAAAATCAAAAGAAGAAAAAAGTGTGTGGCAACCGCAAGTAGAAATTTTATTGAAGTTAAAAAAGCAATTAGCTAGTCTCACTGGTACAGAAAGCGTAGATAAAAAATCAAAAAAGAAGAAGTAATTAAACCGTGATAAATTCCTTATATACGGTAATCTATGCAATGACCTGAATGTATATTAATTTCATTTCCTCTTATCATGCGAACGTAATTATATGTTAAGTATTAAATGCTGTTTTTAAACTAAAGAGTGTTCACAATAACTTTATTGTTTAATCGTATTTCTTTTTAAGGGTACAAAATATTTTTTGGGGTTTAAGGTTACCTGTTAAAAGTAATCAATTATTCATAATTGTGTAATTAATATTGGATCTGTATTATGAAACTCAAAAAAAGGAATAACGTGATAT
>JAIFRP010000030.1:9355700-9375569 GCA_032403825.1 Odynerus spinipes
AGTACATTTGTATATGTACACAAGCATGTGCATACATATGTATGTATAAGTATACTAATAAAGTTACCGCTAAATATACTATTCACACTATAACTTTATTATTATACATTTACTGATACGTGCATGTATACAAAATATGTATTTTTTTTTTTATATGTATCAATGAGAAATTACTTCCAAATATTGCAAAAAGTGTCTGTATAATGCATTTTTTTTAATTTTCTTTCAAAAATGAATCAAATTGTATTACTATATACAAAGAATTAAATGATACTATTGTGATTAAATTTTATGAATAAAATTTTGATAATTATAAGTATTATATCTCTGTTCCTAATATTTTTATTATGTATTTGTAAAAAAAAATAAAATAGCTACCATGTCGACGAAGTATTTAGTTCATTTGTAACATTAGCGTTGATCGTATATTTTTTTTATAGTCGATTTCTTTTTTTGAAAAGTTTTGTCAGTTTTATTTGTTATCGTCGACTTTCTTAACCAAGATATGTTATCTGATTGTCTTTTATGTTTCTTAATTATACTCGATGGTTTAGGCTGCATTAAGTAAAATGCAACATTCTCTATGAAACAAATGATAATTGATAGTATCATACCACATACTAGAAGAAGTATGATCGGTGCTGCTTCATATATAGTTACACTTTCTATAGAAGTCATATCGTTTTGACAGTACGGCTTTCTAGCTAAAGATCTTTTTAATTCTCTTCTAAGAAGACCCGTACTAAGTATTTTCATTAGGCTAAAATCAACATAATATTTTGGTCACTGATAAGAAATATAATCGAAAGCAGAAAACGTAATAAGTAAGCTTACTCTTACCCTATCTTTCCTATTTCAAAAAAATGTCCTCTACGATTTGCGTAGAGAGCAGCTCTGGTCGGTCGAAGCCAATGAATTTCTTTTAATTGACATATCATTTTTTGATCGAAATATTGACTTATGAAGGGATATGCACTTTCAGGGATACTGTGAAAAGCGAAACCGCCGTGCATCATTCTCATTACCCCTTCTTCCACGTCCATAATATTTTTCGATTTTGGTATACGCTTCCAACGTTTTGCGAAATACATCATTTCCGGGTTTGGATCCTGTGTTTAGCAGTGTTATAAAAAAAATCATTAGATAATTTATCTCTCTTCGTACGAACCTGCTACGCGTTTATAACTTACGTAATGTAATTTTTTTTAAACTGATTACCTGTAACAAAATATTAATAAGGAGGGTACGCTCCGTTGCTAATTTCATTTTGCTAGCCAATAATGTATATAACGAATCGTTCATTTCATTGAGAGGAACGTTCAAACGTACTGAAACTATTGCTGCCGAATAATAATTATATACTAACAGACCGTAAAGTCCAATGTGAAAAAAAGCAATACGACTGGCGAATTGATAAGGTACGCTTGGTGCTCCTAATAAGGATATTCGATTAGATAATAAATAGAGGAAATATAACGTTCATTGAAATTCGTTCATATTCATTAGGTTTATCGCGTACCTTGTTGACACAATGCACCTAAAATAATTAGCAAAGAATTTCCATAATCCTGATCTTCGGTATGCTCCAATTTTATAATAAACACGAAGACAAAAACAGAGGTAACGAAAAACAAGACGATCATATACCACGAACTCCAGGCCAATGGCCGCAAAACGCTACTTGTTTGGATCTTTGTCGATGGTAAAGTTAAAAACATAAAACACGTACTGTGGAAGAAGTATTTGTAGATTAATCGAAGTTTGAGATGTCGGAATGGAGAATGTCGATAAAATTTGTCTACATTTACCGCACAGGTATAACTTCCATAAGTACTTTAGCAAGGTCGAGTCTTCTATGAAGTATAAGCGATGGTTGATACCCCAAATCTACGCTTCCCTCGAACAAAGCATCTATCACAGGCCCGTTACTATAGTTTGTCCAACTGGTGATTGCATTGACATTCATGCTATTATAAATAGAATAATTTGAAATGAGCGAGTAACAATAGTAAATGCTAGAAAATAGGAGACTAAAAAAAAGTTCAACCTAAAATTGAAGATATCGGATAAAGAAAGTAATAATGAGAAACCAATGGTAGGCCAGACATCTCTGTTCACGGTATCGTGATCTTGCAGATACTCCAACAGAGGAGCATTTTTGGGTTTCCATTCTAACTGCAAAAGCGTAATGTTTTTTTTTTTTTAATTAAAAATAGGGGACTAAATAAACTCATATTGTGTATTTGCTTACCGCGCTGGACACATTGACTTGTATTTTGTGAAGGTTCCATCTTCTTAAGATCTTTGTTTCTAATAAAAGAACATTCAATCCGGTCACTTCCTTCCACGTACCGTATTTCGTTATGTTTAGTTTACCACCACGCACTTTATTGGGATTGTAAATATCGTACAAATCGTAATGATCATAACTCGGTACAGAAACGACGAAATCGGTGACGACACTGAAGGCGGTGTCATTTAACGTACGCAGACAATCATTTATATTCGTTGTCAATATGAGCCAATTATACGCATAATCGTACATGTAGTAGCCAGCACTCTAAATTTGATTTCGTGAAAGCGCAATCATTAAAATCTCTGTTTATATCTCAAACCGATATCTTTGGTTAATTCTTGAACTTTCGGGTTATTCTTTCGTTGAATATCGGATGAAAGTTTATTTCTACTTAATTTACGACGATAGTATTTTAACTTATATTTTATCTAATACTTTGGAACAAAGAAGGAAATGAAACTGATTTTTTTTCGAAAGTTTACTCTGAACTCTAAAGCAACTATGAAATATCATACTTGATCAAAAATGGCAGTCGCGTTTTGCTGTTGGCATCGTAAATCTACGAAAACACCCAGTTTCCAGTAATCGGCACGTAAAAATCTCGAAAAATTGAGATCCGTCGATGGTCCTTTTATCGATATCGAAATTCCTTCCTTGTTTAACATCCTGGTTGTCTGAAAATCATCTATATCGATCGACGTCTTTAAAAAATATGACGATAAATGTGTTGTACTAATAGCTAAACGAAATTTTCGTACAAAGTCTGACCACACACGTTATATTTCTACTTACTAGTAGCATCATCGCACGAAAATCCAACGACCGCGTGTACTTTTTTATGAATAAAGTAATCGCGAATAATACGATTACTTTGAGCGTATGCGACAAAAACAAGTTGCGAAAAAACGAAAATTTTCAAGTACATTATTATAATTTATTCTTAAGCTACATCCGTACTACTGTAACTCGAAAGACAAACTAAGCCTTTCGTAAATTCTTCTCGAAAGGAATCCATAGGTCGTTCTCTATTTTGCATGTAACGTTCTGACAGCTTCAAGTACGAATGTAATCGACGAAGAAAGTTGACTTATTATTTAAAGTACTAGCGGCTACCACAATTCATGTAGATTCGAACGATGCCGTTCGCTACGACATCGATTTCTACTTCTTTCGATTGGTTTGCATCCGCTTATCGACTTATAATAGTACACGTATGAACGTACGCGTATTTTGTTAAATCGATATTTTTTCTTATTAATTTATTACTCCCTTACTAGTGCAACAAATGGTATAGCTATTAATTCGATTACATTGAAACAAAGTGCGAAGCATATTTATGTACGTATAATAACAGTAACGTTGGATACTCATAAAATCATCGAAGCTCATGAGCGCTATCCGTCAGTTGGTCGCTACTCTGTTTCGATAGGCTAGAATGTTCTCTCTCCGGCGTTATCGTTCTACAACTTCGACGTAAGAATCTTTCGTCACGACTGTCCAATGAGAAATACCATCGATGAAAAAACAGAGGAGCAACTTACCGCGTGAATCGATGGAAGTAAATATTTTCTGCCAAGCAAATCCCGCTTGAAATAATGATACCGAACGTAAGTAGAATGAAGGCTGGAGCCGTTTCGTAGATGGTGATACTTCTCGTGGACAAGGCATCCTGTTGGCACTGAGGTTTCTTCGAGGACCAATATTTCACTTGTCGACTTCGCAGCCCGCTACTTTGCATCTTTATCAGACTTAAAGAAAACATTACGATTAATAAAACGAGCGAACAATTTCACGAGAATAACTTACCCTACTCTCGCTATTTCCAAGAACTGAGCATTGTGACTGGAATACATTCCCATGACCGATTCCTTGAAGAGATGAATCTCCGTTAACTGACAGATCTGACTCGAATCGAACATCTTTTCGATATAAGGATATGCCGTGTTCGGATCCGTGTGATAAGCAAGAATGCCTTGGCCAACTTGTTTGATACCTTCTTCGATAGGCAGATACCTTTTCGATTGAGGTAAAGGGTCCCAACGTTTTTTTCGAAAATAATCCGATTCCCAGTTCCATTTCTGGAAATCGGATAAATAGCGATAACTTTTTAAAAATTATTTTTTACCAAATGCGTGATGATACGAACCTTTAACAGATAGTTTAAATACGGCACGGCTTCTGCCGCGATACGCATATGCGTGTCGGCAAGTACCGCGACGGAATCTTCTATTTTATCGAAGGGTTCGCTCAGTCGGGCCGAGACGATACTGCAGGAATAGTAATTGTACATCATCCAACTGAAGAGGAGTATCTGTACGACGGCTATACGGCCGACCAAGCTTTTCGGAAAGAGATACGCTCCTAGTAACAAATTGATCGAATAATAATAATTTTAATAACCTAATAATTAATCTAATAATCAATTTACCTTGTTGGCTTATAATACCGATAGTTAACACAATGGCGCCGAAGCCCTCTTCGCTCTTCACATTTTCACGCTTTAATATCAGTGCAACGATGATCATCGAAATTATCATGAAAAGTGCGTAGGTGTCCCAAGTACCCGTTGTGAAGGGTTTCAAAAACAGGTCCAGCTTAATTTTCTTCGTCGGAGTAGAAAGCAACATGAAGCAAGGTCTGAAAGGAAGAATCGAATATTAAAAGTATGGAACGAGTCTTTAAATAATTTCTCTAACCGAACGGGCCAAGCTGCACCGATGAGACTGGCAAACTCCAATCTCTCGGACACCATAACTCTTGGATTACTGGCCATGTCGATGTAATTCTCCTTGAGAAGTTCGAACATTCGACCATGTATACTGTTCCGATCCCAATAGTATATTTCTCCGGCGTGCACGCTACGGAAAAAAGAGGCATTAACTTTATCCTAGATAATTTAGTCAAAAATCGTGAGTACCTAAAATTAAAAAGATCTCCTATGTGCAATATCATCGCGTACACAAATTTATGCATGCTTTCCAAGGACCTGGTATTTATATCTTTCATATAATCCACCAATCGCATATTCTTAGGCCTGTATTGTATCTATAAAATATATGTAACGTCTAAAAGGATTATTTCATCGATTAATAAAATACGAAAGAAAGATACTCACCACACCGGCGATTTTTAATCTCAGTCCATGCAAGTCTCCTCTTCTGATCAATTTTGATGCCGTCAAATAAACGCTCAAATTTCCACTGCCGGTCCACATGCCGTATTTAGTGACGTTTAATGAGCCACCGCGGTATTTGCAATGATTAAATACGTCGTACATCTCGTAACCATTTTGATTCGATATAGCGACGACAACATCGGTAGCCATGCCGTAAGCGGTATCGTTTAACATCGATATACTTTCGTTCAGATTCGAGCCTAGTATTAACCAGTTGTAAAGGTAGCCGTACATGCGATGCTCCGAACTCTGATCGATAATATTGATTTTGTAGATAAAAGAGAATAGACGCGCCTTTCTAACGAATACACGAGACACGTTTGGCTCTTACTTCGGAAAAAATGTAGTCAACGCTTTCGTTACGGCAACGTAAGTCCACGAAGACACCTACCGTCCAATGATCGCTGTTTAAGATCAAACGTACATCGGGATACGAAAAAGGATCTTTTATAATCGCGAATATTCCCGCGTGACTAAATTTCCTCACGAGATCGAAGTTACCTGTCGATGAAAGAAACGTTTAATAAGTCGATGCGATTAATGGTAAATTTTTAGGATGTTCGGCGATAGTCGTACTCGTTGCGTCGCCGCACGAAAATCCCACGATATTCTTCACATTTCTAAAGGCGAAATAATCCCGAATAAAATCGCTATCCTTGGCGTATGAACGTAGAACAGTATACAGCAAGATGAGAAGCTTGATTTTCATTTTGTATTCTTCGTTTTTACTGTTATACGATCGAGCGTCATTGTCACAATGAATATTACCTCTTCCATTGTAGGGATATATAGAAGATCGTAAGCCACATAGACTTTGATATGTTTATTTATAATTCATTGGCATACATCTACGAGATCGTTAATAATTCTTCCATTATTAAATATTTCAGTAGTTCCGTTCATCTATAATTCGCAATAATCATGAAATATTTCTACCACTTGTACCGGACCATGAGTGTTTTCTATCGACATCGATTATTGATAATCTGTAAATAAAAGAAATGGATAATTTTCTAGGTAAAGTGTATCTAGATTCCTTTCCATGTAATTCGTTTCGAAAATAGCTCTACCTTTTGGTCCAAAACCAAAAAATGAGATTTTCCATGGCACACACGCTTAACGATAAAATAATGCCAACGAGAAGGAACAACAAAACCGGTGCAGCTTCTTGAATCGATATAGCCTCGGCCATAAGCATATTTGCCGGACAACGAGGTTTCCTGGCGGACCAACGCTTCAGCTGACGATCTCGCAGACCCATGTTATTAATTTTAGTGAATCTAAAAGAAGTTCGAGTCCTAGTATCTTCTTACGATGTATTTTTAATACGTATGTCGACGGAAGCAAACAATTTTCGTACCCGATTCTCAGCATTTCGGTAAAAGGACTATTCTGTCTCGTCCAGAGTCCTAGAATCGTCCGAAGAAGATGAACTTCGGTCAGCTCGCAGATCATACGAGTTTCGAAAGTTCTCTCGATGTAAGGGTAAGCGGACTCCGTTAGCGTGTGATAAGCAAAGCCACCCTTAGCCACGCGATTTAACCCTTCCTCTATCGGTAAATGTCTCGTAGATTCCGGAAGCTTTAGCCAACGATTTTGATAGAAATATCTTACTTCCATATGCGGTTCCTACGATAAATCAAATATAATAATAATATATCTATTCGATATCAATTAATTATCAAATCATTTACCTGTAATAACGAATTTATGTACTGAGTGGGTTCCATAGCGATCTTAAAATTACTATCGGCTAAACTAATTAGAGAATCGTTCATTTTATCTCCCGTGTTTTTTAAACGATTCGACACCACGCTCGCGGAGTAATAATTAAAGATCAGTAAACTGAAGAACATGATGTGTAGAAAAGCGATACGGCCTCCCACTCCGTAAGGAACGATGGCCGATGCTGTTTAACAATTATTTATTATCGATGCTACACTAAATACTAGGAGATTTATATTATGAAAATTTTAATAAAAATATCCAGAGATTGAACCTTGTTGCGAAAAAGCTCCCACGGAGAAAAGTATCGAAATCCCACAGAGATCCGCCAGATCATGAATACCTTCCTTTTTTAAGACAGTTAACAAAATGAAAGCCGTAAGAGCTATTATAATTAACATCGCGTACCACACTCGGATGGATAATGGGCGTATGAATTGTGTTGAGCGTAATTTGGTGGATAATATTGTACGAAATAGAAAGCACGTTCTGTGGAAGAAAATTGTTAAAAAACAAAGCATGAATAATCATCGATACATCATGAGTATGTTGATGCTCTATACCGTACGGGCCAAACTGGAGCAATAATATCACCATAATCTAATCTTTCAGCGATCATCGTCGCTGGATTTGCACAAATATCGATTATACCTTCCTCGAACGCCGCGAAAACTGGACCCCGATTCCCACCACGTTTCTGCCACGGATCTATCTCCATGACGTTCATTCTAAACGCAAATAAACGATGTTAAAAGCTCGAAATGATTCCGTAATAAATTGAGAAATATTTAGCAGGACATTTACGTAAAATTATAGAGCTCGGCGATGTGAAGTAAAATCGCGTACATAAATTTCGAGTGATTGTCTTTCCATTTGTTGGCATAATCCAATAAATATGCCTCCACCGGCATATTCGGCGGTTTGTGATCGAACTGCAAAGGAATATATTTTTACTTGACTCGCGGTTTATGTACATATGTATGTACGTCGCCGTCGGTTCGTATTTTTACAAACAAAGCACTTACGAGCACGCCGACATTCAGCGTCATTCCCTGGAGGTTTGCCCTTCTGCTGAATTTATGCTTGACCAAAGTAACGTACAAACCGGTTTCTTTGTGCCAAGTACCAAGTAAAACCGTTTTCAAGGATCCACCGTGATCCTTGCAAAGGTTATACACATCGTATAAAACGTAACCGTTCGTCGAGGGTACGGCTATAACAACGTCCGTAGCGATATTGAAGGCACTGTCGTCGATGATTCTTAAACTTTCTTTCAAATTATGACCCATGATCAACCACTTGTGCGTCTCGTCGTACATATTATTTCTTGATGCCTACATGAAGCGACAACGTTCATGAATCTTGATCCGTAGAAGAAATACAGATAATTATATTAAACTATAAAATTATATAACTTGTCAAGTACATAAATGTAATAAATTAAATTTAAAACAATTGATGATTGCGATTTTATCAAATTTATGTAATTAATAAATTGATAAACTGGCGATATAGACTCGAATTGCCTTACTTCCAGAATGAGCGCGCTAACATTTTGATGACCGCATCGCAAGTCCAAAAAAATACCTAAATAATGATAATTGGGATTCAAGAATCTCGTCAAAATCTTGTCAGATTTCTCGATGTATTCGTTCTTTAAAATCGCGACGAAAGTGTGTACATCGCTGAACGACTTAACCAGCTCAACGTTGCCTGTTGTGAAGAAAAAATCAAGAATTAAGAGGATTATCTTCGCAACAGTAAAAACAAAAAGACGACAAAGACCCTCCTACGCACTTCTCGCGCTGTGACAAGAAAATCCCACGACGTTGGCTACTTTCCTGTGCTCGAAGTAATCTCGAAGAAGATCATTTTCGTTGGTACAGGAGATTAGAATGATGACACTGAACACGATGAAGAATCGAAAGTACACTCGATACATGGTGAATCGTAATCGACGCATAAATCGTGTCCGCGATCGCAACTTGCTTCCTCTTCGTTTACGAGATATCGATGAACTCGTTCCTTCCATAAGTCATTACGAGAGTATTCTTTAATGAGCATCAATTATGATCGCGATAGGTGCATTACGAAAAGAAAAGGACATAAAATATTTCGCTCATATACCCAACCATACGATAATTTATTTATCGCGCGAAATACAGAATGGGAGTAAGATGTTCGCTTCAAAACGCATAATTAACATCATAATTTGTACTTATCGACGGCATGCGTGTACGCAGAAATGTGGTCGCTTCGATGGCCGATCAAACGCAATTCGACGCATGGAAATCCGGATTGAATTGTGGTACACGCGTCGTTATATGTATCAGAGTCGTATATCCGCATAAATAAAGTAACTTACAAATGACTAGTACTGATTATTTAATCGCATATATATACACGATCGTTATTGCGTTCCTTTTTCAAATTCGTCCCACGGATCCTCCCTCATTCTATCGCGAATGGTGGCGCGTCGTTGGTAGACAGGTAGAATTTGCCACGTAATCTGGTGCAAAACAAGATTCATTTAAATGAAAAAGAAGAACGTTCGCTCGTGAGAGTTTCGAGGGGCGAGAAGAGAAAGAAAATCTTACGATGTAGATGCGTATTCTCCCATTAGAACGATCGGATTGTAATCGCAACGTCCTTCCTTGTATTTTTCCCAATTTTCGCAGGTCCTTGCCTTGAAACCTGCGGTGCTACCTATGCTCTCGGTCATAAACTGATGCGCGCGAGAATGACTGCAATAAGCTGAAAAGATGACGCGCACTCGAAATTATACAAAAATTTATCAGCTGCGATCATTTTTTCTAAAGCCGAAAATAAGATCATAATATCAACCCTACTCGATCTCGTCTATGACTTTATTTTAATTTAATTTTAAGCCAACGACAAAGCGGGATTTTATAATAGGATCATTTTTGATCAACAATGTCAAAAAAATTAGCGAGATCATCTTTCGTTATTTTCTACTCACTGGTCGTTGGTAGGAAGGAACATCCGGGCTGCGGGAATTTCCCGTTATTGGGATAAAAATCGGCGTGCCCCAAGGGCGCCAAGAATCCGAAAGCGGGACCACTCGTGTGAATAACGTCGACAAATTGCGCATCCGTAGGATCCAATCGAAACTCTGGATCGACGACTCCCGAAATCGTTTCGAAGAGAGGACTCGCCGGATCTAGACCTGCAACGTTTCACTTTTCATTGTATTTTTCATTTCGAAATTGTATTACATGAGTACTGCGTTAGGTGTATGGATAGTTGCAATAATTTCTTTTTAACCATGTTATACGGCGTCTTATAGTAATTTGTTAAGCGTGTTATACAGGGCCCTAACATATCTATTAAAAAATTGATCGCCATCGCCATTCTTACCGGTTATTCTGCCGATACGACCATCGAGATAAGCGCCAGCAAAACCTGCCACATGCGAACCCAAACTGTGACCGCTAATATGAACGTCCTTGTACTCGAGATTCGACTCTCTGTTGAGAAATTCGAGAAAATCTCCAAGAAATTCGCCCACTCGACGCGTATTGTTAGCAGCTATCGGATAAACGTCCGCCGCCAAAGAGCCCCAACCAACGACTATCACGTTCACATCTTCGTGCAACAAGTATGCTGAAAATATTGTCTTCTGATATTATTTACATTCATACAATTTCATTGTTTTTTGTTTTGTTTTTAATGCGTCGGTACCATTAGACGAGTCGCTAAAATAGAAACATGAAAATCGGACTGGCTCTCTCTCGAAATTGCGCCAAGAGCTTGAAAGTGACTACAGGCGGGAGAGCAAAAGTGTTGTAAAACGATCAATTAAGTTGTTATCGCGTTGACCCCTGAACCTGGCGACGTTGATTCCGTGTTTACCGAAACGATTTGACCGTGATTGTCATGAAATTTCTCTAACTCCTCCGCGACTCCGTGACATTCCAGAAAAGCTTCGAATATCTTCCTTTTTTTCCTGCTTACAAGAGTTATATCCTGTAACTTCGATCAACGCTTACCGTCTATTAGTCCTCGCACCCATGCTTCGTTACCAGTGTCGCTAAATCCATGAACGATGAACTTCGTCGGGCGGCTTTCATTAAAATGAGACGCGTAGAGAACCTCCGTGTTATTCAGAAACAGCTGCTCCTCACCAAAGGGATTTTCCCTGTGCAATCATAGGATCGTATGTCTAAACATCAATATATGAACTTCGACGCAGGATCAGTTGATCGATCGACTCCAATAGAGACCTATTCAAATCGCTTATGAAAGCGATTTTTTTTCACGAAAAAACGACACGTTGGAAAAATACAATGTGAAAATTTTATTTAAAAGATCGTTTAAAAAAGAAAACTGCATTTCACCAGTTATTATATTTATAGTCATCTAAGGATAAAAATATCGAGGCGCCAGCCGAAGGTTTTATCGCGAGTTTAATCCTCATTTTCGATCGGGACAATCGGCATGAAATGAAATGAAAGTCGAAGAAAAAAAAAGTGGAGGCGCGTCTGCGATATTTACGCATGGATGATAGTCAGTGGAGCGTCAGCGCTGAGAATAGAATACGGCCACTCTCCGATTGCACGTATCATTTAAAAAATTGATGAATCGTTTATAGCAACGCATAGCGTTGGCTCCGTACCGGCGAAAAATTTCTCCTATCGATCGATCCTCGACAAGAAAGGGCAAACGCGCGAAGCTTCGACCTCGCGACGTTGCCTGGTTCTTCATCGAATAACGTAGAAGACATAATAAATAATTTCTTTTTATCGTTAGAATATCAAATTTTATAGTCGCCAAAATACGCATAAAAAATATATACGACAATGATACGAACTGGCGAATGATGGTCAATGTTAATTCTATACTTTTCTTTTCCTCGAGTTCGCTGCTACAATGGCAGGGAATTGACGTATCGTGGCATCATACCTGGTATACAAATTGAACGTGGCTGGCTCGTATGCCGTCTTAAACACCCACTTGATTGCCGTTTCCACGTCGTTCAGTAACGTGTTTTGCGGACTGGCGTATACTAAAAACCGTAAAAATATATCTGTACAAATTTTGCAAGAAAGTACGTACCCTAATCAATGATATCAAGTTCACGTGTACGAATCACTATATCAGAAATCCTAATTTTATCGCGTCATGTTCTTTACCCGATACGAAGGCGGTCACTAAAAGAATATAGAATTCAACAAGTGACATGTCTCCTTGTGCGATACCACTCGACGTTGCACTGGATTACTACTGCAGTCGGCTTAGTGGCGGGACGCCATTCATCCTACGTGATTTCTTGTCTGTGATGTATGATAAAACTCGGAGCCTTAGTCATTAGCTTAATTAATTACGACAGATACTCGAGCGACTTAAACGCGAGTTTAACACTTAGCTATCCCCACCGTGCTCGCCTTCTCCAAATTGTATTTCGCTTTTACAAATCTTTTTTTATGTTACTTCATATTAAAATTCAAGAACGGAGTGGTGTTCACGATCATTAACCACAATTTTAGATGCCCTAATCAACTCTCTGATAATGTAATCCACGATGATATAGCGCAATACTTTGCTGTTTTTTTCCTATAACGATTTTCTACGATTATCAGTGTGTTTTTCGGTTCGTGAATAATCGACATGTTTCTTGACGTACGCATATATGTACGATGACGATGAATGTTAAGTTGTAAGTAAAATTATCGCATAAAGGATGTCTAGTTATTTTGCATTTTTTTGTAGGACAATGTTTACTTCATATATTCGGACTTATATTATTTCATTGCATTTTATATTCTTTTGTATTATCCTTTGATAAATAAATTCTGGTATCGATCCTATTGCTTATATTTTTCAAATTCGTATTTTTGCGCGCCGATTATAAAAGATGGCGCAATGGAGCATACTGTAATGTTTTGCTAACGTATGTTTGGAATCAGCTGTGATGTGTCAAACATTGCGTGCGTTCTCAATTTCGTGATACTTTTAATTTGATTTCCTTTCTAAATCGGTATAATGTAAATCTTTCTCCAATTGATGTACGTAGGTACAAATAATAAAAATACATTAAAACCCGTGTTAGATAAAAAATAGGGTTAGGAATACCATTATACCGATTAATAATAAAAATATTTTCGATTGTCATTGTAAATAGGTTAAAGATAAAAAATAAAAGATACTTCAAATATGGATTCGTAGAAAATATTTTTAATTCTGTGTATTTTAACGCACAATGTCGCCTGAACCTACTCAAGAACCTATAGAAGAAAGCTTAAATACACCTAATTTGATTGTCGATACAAGAATGACAACAGATTCTGAAAGCGAAGATGAAGATGTTGGAATGGCTGGATATATGCCATTATCTCAAATACCCACAGACAGCGATCTTATGTTAGAAGATGATGAAGTTTGTAATATTTAATTTTTGAGTATTAATTATAGTCGATTACTTAATAATTGCTTTCGTGTTTATTTTTTTTCAGGATGACGAATGGATACCTCAGCATGGAGAAACGAGTCATACGATACCTATATCGTTACACGATTCACAAGAGGTAATGATTATTATGTTTTTACATCGTTACATTTATTTACACAGCCAATTGATTTTTCTACAAATATTATTTTAGACGTGTCCTAGTGAAACAATAGAAGTATGGTCGTCTCCTTCAAATAGATGCAACATAGATATGGATGCGGATAAAATTAATCAAGTAAAATCGATGATGGCAAGTTTTACTCTACCATCCACGGCGATTCCAGAATGGGCTAATACAATTTCAGAGGAACAATGGAAAGAACAGTTAATCGATCGTATAAAAGAGATGCAAAGTAAAGAAAAATGAAGTCTGGTAGTTTAATAATTTTTACATACTTTACATTTAATTATTTAGACAACCAAAACTTCTTTACGCTTATCATAATACAATTCATGGACTTTATTTAAAGATACAATGTTTTTTGCGTGAAATACAAGAAAATTTTACTTTTGAATATGTGCTATTATGAGTAATGTATGTTACATGAATGTGTCCATAACTGATAATGTATTAAACTATATTTAATCATAATCCTAATCTGGTAAATCTGGTTACTGTCGATAATTACATTATTTCATTACTAATAATTTGTCTTGTTTCTTATTATTGTTTAATTTTAATTCATAGGTATATGACATTAGCGTTTAATAGATAAGATTTCAATTATCTATAGTTGTACTTAATACAGACAGGTTTATCTGCAACCATACTTAAAATATTTAAAAAATGATAATAATATTATTACAAGTTTATAATTCAAGTCCTGAATGAATGGCGGCAGCTTTTGTAGGATTTAATTTCATACGTAGCGTTGCAATATCGTCCTCTATTCTTACCAATTTTCGAAATTTCTGTAAAAGACGAACGGCAAAAAAGAATTATGTTTTATATTTTCCACCTAGTCAACACGTGGCTGTGTGTATCGCCGATACATACCTCTGAGGTAGTTCCAGGTGTAACACACCAAATATAAATCATATAGCCAGGAATACACAACATAGATGACAAACCGCATAACCATCCCAAGACGTGACTCCACCACGGGTATTCGTACGAAAGATATTTAACAGGAGCAAATTTGATTATATTAAATATGAAGACGCCCTAGATAAATATAAATTATATACTGACGTTACATCTTAAACTACAATTATATTTTTTTAAAAAGAAGGTGTTACATGCAATTATTCGTACCACACAAATCGCCGGTGTAGTGAACAACCAACATATCTTCCACCAGCAACAAGGATAGTAACCGATCATATCTTTTATACCATCGTAGAATCGATTAACACCAAATGCCCACGATACAGCGATGCACTCGAAGAACATCAAAAATAGAAGACAAAATCCACTCACCGCGTAGGAATCCAAAAGTTGAAATACGTACATTCCTCCCTAACGTGAAAAAAGAAGTATTTTAAAGTAGATCACGTTACACTCCATGTCTCCTTATACGAATAACACTTACTTCGGTTACGCACGAAAGGCCGATGAGATATGAAATAAAACAGACGATAGCTATAAAAAGTTCCTTCCGTTTTCGCAAAAGTCTAGGCCATTCATCCACGGCAGCAGTTATAAAGCCTTCCACGGTACAAAACTGTTAGACAATATTTTTGATAATATCTTTGAATGTGGATGAAAGATTAATTGTTATTTTTTATTACCTGACTATCCAAACCAATCAGTAGGAGCATAATGAAAAATAGGCACGACCAAACCGATGCTCCGGGCAATTGAAGTACTGCCGAGGGATATACTAGAAAAGCTAATCCTGGACCTAATATCAAAATATTCGAAATGAAGTAAGGTAAAACGCGTTACGGATTAATCGTATAAACAATAAAATTACCGGAAGCAGCAACATCAGCAACTGGCTTCTGTTGTTCATGGGCCATAAAACCCACCACGGAAAATATAACTACACCACTGAGCATACTTGTACAGGAATTTACTGTACACACGATGAGAGCGTCTCTACGATCAACAAACACAACAACTATATGATATACTGCGCATATGACATGTATATACTGTTTAAATGATATTTATGACGACATATGTACTTTGAAATAATTAATCATATGTACTCACTTGTAAACGTTATTATTGAATTTATTGTAACTTCCGAGTGCAACGAGAGCACCTACTCCTAGTGCATAAGAGAAGAATATTTGCGTCACCGCATCTATCCATACCTAGTTATATTTGAAAATTAAATACAAGTTATTTGGAATCGAGTTACAAGCTTTCAAAGGGCAAACGTATGATCGTAAGATAAAACAAATTCGATTACCTCTGGATCGCCAAGTTTTGAGAGATCTGGCGTGGCATAATATTTTAGACCTTCTATTGCGCCTGGTAGAGTTAACCCTCTCACCAGTAAAACTGCTAGCAATGCATACGGGAACAAGGACGTAAAATAGACGACCTGTATGAGACGATACAATTAATATTATTATCATTTGCAACTTGTGAGAATCGGGTGCGCTCGCAATCTTACTTTTCCCGTCCATTTGACTCCTTTCCAGATACAGAAATAACACATGATCCATACGACAGCTAAAGTACCCGCCAATTCCCACCTTACTCCACCTATGACGTCTACACCCGAAGAAATTTGAAGGGTGCGTCTCCTTGTATAGAACAAAAAGATAAAAAAGTGTAGAACCGGATGGAAATTGGATGAATTAGCTTTACAACTGGTGCGAACTTACTCCCAAAATTCTTTTACTGGATCCTTGAGCAGTGTGTGACTGAAATTACCGATTGGAGTAGCGCAAATGGTGTCTCCTTCGTCCGGCCAGCAAAGGGTGTTAAGACGTTCCGTCGAGGTGACGCAGTAGCGACTGTTCCATGAATTGCCGCAAGTTCTCCATGGCACGTCTTTTAGAGAACAATTACAAAATATTTGTAAATATTTGTAATTTATTAAAAAGATAAGTAATTCTGTAAGTACGTGATTACCTGATTGTAGAGAAGCTAAAAAGTAGAATAGTGCCCACGCCAGTATGATAATGTAATAAATATTGGTCCAGCAGGAGAGCACGCAGGAGGCATATCCAATACCTACAATCCTTCGTTTTAATAACGTTGTACAATTGATTAAACGAGATCGATAATACAATGATAGTTATCGTCGAAATCACATATACAGATTGACTTTCCTTCCTCTTTCTACCATCAGCGTAAATAATTACATGCGTATCGATAAGCATATCGAGCAAACACGGCTAACTTTTCAAACCTTTAAAAATCGGAGCTATCTTAAAGACTCCAAGGCCACCTATGGTCATCATTTGGCCCAAGGATAGTTCCATTAGAAACATTGGTACACCGGCGAGTGCCAAAGTAATGAAATAAGGAACCATGAAGGCACCACCGCCATTTTTGTAACAAAGGTATGGAAATCGCCAGAGATTTCCCAAACCAATCGCAAGACCCACAACCGACAGGATGAATTCCACCTTGAATAAACGTAAAATCGTGATTTTTCGCCAAATCGTTACTTTCACGCGCGTAATAACACCGAACACTATAAATCACCTTGCTGCTCCATGTTCCTCGTTCCGGTAGAGCTTTTACTTCATCCACAGCCGACGATTGTAGACATTGGATAGCTTCGAATCGGAAGTCCTGGTCCTTGCCACCGTTTGGTACTCTCAGTGGTGGCTCGGCAAAAAGGGCCTTCAGTTCTTGCACGGGATTTACTGGATTCACCTGGCTCAACGGGTTCGTCGACTTCCGTGAAAGAGGGCTGGTGGACCTGTCTACCTTAGACCGACCAGCCGTTCCGGTCGAAGGCATTATTGTTTATCCAGCGAGCGTGTGCAACGCTATTCACCTCATCATATCTCTCGTCTACGAATCTGCGAATAAACGTTTTATGCCGAAGAGGAACGAGAAGAGCTCGCGGACTGCTAAAGTGACGAAGTGACTGCTTTCGCGCGTTAGATATATGCACCGGCCCTTCGTACTTTGACCGTTGTTGGTCGAGTGAAAAATTGAAGGGATTATTATATAGTAAACGGTCCGGTGAAAGACAATTTGGTCTCGCGTTTCGAGGTCTTAAATATTCAGCGGTCATCGTCGTCACGTGAGACGCATCTGTACAAGGGTCTTGATGATGATGGATGACAGACAACGAGCCACTTCCGGGAATCACAACGTTTGATCAGCGTTGTTCCCATCGGCCAACCTTGTCCCACTTTAGGCGAATAATCGGTGAAAGAAATGTTGTCGTAACAAAATATTATACCGATGAACGTTACCTCGGATACCTTACTCGGCGACTACTTTAGAACGTTATCTCGGAGTACTGTAAAACGAACTAGTTACCTTCTACGGTCTCGAAATTACACGTTAGTTGTTTACGACCGGGTGACTATTATATATTCTGTTTTTCTCTTGCTTATGGATCAGAAAATAATTGGAAGGCTTTGATAAATCGTACGTAACTGCAAGAAAGAATCCACGAATAACCGTGAAGAGAAACTAATAAAAGAAAATAATTCTTAAGAATTTGTAATATCCTTTGCTCCTTGTTAACAACTGCGTGAAATGTCAAAATGATTTATAAGCTGTACAAAATGTTTATAAAATATTAAATTGTAATACTATGTATCACTGCGAAAATATTACTGAAATTCACTTACTTTAAGAATCTCTAAATTTTGTCGTCATAATGAACTACGAATGTCGTCGAGCGCGTACTCCCAACGAGTGATCAATTTGAATTGATCGATCGATCGCGTAACATTTTAAAATCGATACGACGATTTTTTTATTTCGTTATTTAATAAACTATTACAATTCATTGTCGGCTTAAGGCTGTGCGCGTTCGTCTGATCAAAACGTTTCGATCACTGCGTACAAGTAGTAACGGGAACTCGCTCGGCAAATGCATTGTATTTTGATTTGTCGTGCAAACGAAAAGATGTGCAATACGTACAAGAATGATGCGATCAAACTTGAAAATGAAGCGCGTAATTTTTTGACTCGTTGCGCGGAAAAGATACGGCGTAACGTATTCGCACGTCGCGTTGCTTGCGTTTCACAAGATAAGTTCACGTATGAAGAGTGCAGAGATTTCTGGTGTACCCTGCAGATCTACCCTACAATAGCGTTCAGTCCCCCAAGCACCAACACACTTATCGTTTCATTCAACAAATTAATGCCACAGTGTCAATCTATATTTAGGCGGTAGTATGTAAGTATACGATGTCATATGTATATTGTATGTACATACTGTGATTTACCATACCAGTATCCGGAAATCTTTCGATCCTTCGATCGAGGATGCTTCAATTCATTTCGAAGACAACTGTCGAAATTCTCGTTGCTCTTTCGGCATTGTAATAACAAATTTCGAAAACTTCATAATTTATTTTTCATGCTTTTCAATGAAATATAAAGATAAATAGTAAATATAAGTATAAAGAAGATAAAGTAAACATTTTTTAATATGTTTAATATGTGAAAGTAGCATTCAAAAAGATTCACATAATTATTTCGATTTTTCTTAATTTCTTCATAATATTAAATATATTTAACCAAATTTTGCGCGTAATTGTAATCAGTATGACGATAGAATTAATCTTTGCATATCACATGCTTCGAGTACACATTAATTCAAGATATGAATTTATATCGTTATTTTAAAAGGAACGATTCCTTTACACCCTGAAAAAATGACGTTTACACGCAAGAAGACAGCGGTGAAATGAGCGTTACTACGAACTATGAAGAATAGATCTAAATGGACTGATGATCGGTATAAATGAACAATATTAATTAAAATTGATTAAAGTATATTTTTAAGTATATCTGATACGCGTTTAAAAATAATGATCATATCTTTTGGTATATATTTATTGCGTATAACTGATTTTTAGGCGACTATAACTCGGAATGACTTAAACCACAGGGATATTATTTTAGGAACAAATATATTTATTCTCCCTACTCGAACTCTTACAAACTCTGGATCCCAAGTATGTCGCGTTGCGGAGAAACTAACTTCTTTTCGTAAAGAATGTCTTTTGTTTTTTTAACCTCTATCGAGGCGTCGCCTTTACGCCAATCACGCTATCGCTTCTTCAGACGGAAGTTCCGATGTCTCGATTGTCACGCCGTTGCGG
>JAIFRP010000030.1:9385838-9397020 GCA_032403825.1 Odynerus spinipes
AAAAAAAAAAAAAAAAAAAGTAATAAAAAAAAAAGCAGTAAAAGAATGTTATTTCTAATATATACATAAGTATTTTAAGACGCGAACATGCGAAATCACAAGAGCACAATGCAATGCAGAAAGGCTGAAATAGTTGACCTTTATTGCAAAACGAAGTGCATTCATTATGGGGGATAAAAGAGCAATGAATACTATCGCGATATTTGCTGTATATCAACTATGAAACAAATTTTGATTGCTGATTAAACGAAAGACAAAGGAACCAGAACAAAATGAAGGAAAATAATGTAAGTCAAAACAAAATTGCTGTGTCATTAGTAGCGGTACTACTAGGCTATCCGGAAGTAAAAAGGAGTCAGGATCAGGAAGCAGCATGAAGGACAAGGATAGAGAGATGGCCAAAGCTATTAACGCTGAGTTTTCCGATGACGACGACGAAGACGATGATAACAAGAGTAATTGGGATGACGACGAGAAGGTAATTTCGTTAAAGTCTTTACCGGCCTCTTTAGGCATTTCTCATTTCAAGGGAACTAAAAACAGTGGTGTTTTTACCGTATAATACTTTCTAACGTTAAATCCAGCCGCATGAACGAGATGACGAAGAAGAGGAAGATGAAGAGGAAGAAGAGAAAAAGAAAAAAGATGAAAAGAGAAAGAAGGAAAAGCAGGAGAGAGAAAGACAGAATACCGAGGATGAGGAAGAGAAAGATGACGAAGTGAAGGAGGACGAGGAAGATACGAAACAGGAGGTAGGAAGGAAAATGTTCTAATCCGTCATGTCCTATTTCTTCGGGCATTACCGCCATGCCCTTTCTTAATAAACGCGATCTTTTGCTGCGTATCCTTTAGGACGAGGAGGACGATGGCGACGACGAGGAGAGAGATGAGAATGATAAAAACGAGCATGGCAGAAACGCTGATTCGGAGGAATTACCGAGCAGACGAGACGGAAGGAAATTCATAAAATTGAACTGTCCACACTGCGCTCATCGCAGTGTCACGTTCAAAGAATATTCTCTTCATCTATATTCCGGACGTCACAGCGCGGCTATGAGACGTATCGCGTCTCGGCACAAGGCTACTCTCACGCGTATGCGAGTTCTGCAAAGGCAGGAACAACGGCGAGTCGAAGCACGCGATGCTGCCCGAGGCACGTTACCTTCCCGTACCATGTTCTGTCCCATATGCAAACTGAACTATCGCTCTCTCAAAGCCATACATCAATTGTCCGAGTCGCATCGTCAAATGAAGCGTTTCCTCACGCCGTTCTGCCGCGTTTGTCGTATCCAATTCAGGTCACCAATGCTGTTTGAAACTCACATGTGTTCTCTCGATCATATAAAGGTAACTTTTCTTCTCTTTCATTCGAACCCTGCTCGATCGTTCCTCCGTGCGAAGGTATACCCGATTTTCGTACGTTATTTTCAGAGGAAAAGCGTATTGAAGGAAAGAATGAGCGCCGGAAATGGTGAAGCGGAGGCAGACTCCAGTGGTCCAGAAGAAGATGACAAGGAAGTCAACTTAGACAACTTCATGACTTTGGATTCCGTGGGTGATGTTGACGGTACGGTATACTGCTGGTGTACTTTTTTTTCTTAAATTGGTACACCTGTACAAAAAATTGTATATACTTATATATGTGTTTCTGTGTGTGTCCGTTACAGAGGATGAAGAAAGTAGCGATAAAAAGAAAGAAAAACCAGAGGGTGAAAACGTGAGCGAGGCTGAAAAGAAGCCAAAGAATAAACAAATGATAAAGGTGGGAGCGGAATATATAAAACGCGTAGAAGTACAATTTTGCGAATTATGTAAAGTTTATCTACCGCGCAGTGAAAACAGTGAAAGAGCAGTGGCGCTTCATTGTTCAACCCGGAGCCATCTGAAACGGTAAATAGTAAATAAAAATAGTTGTATCATAATTAACCATAGCTACAACCGTAATGGAAATAAAATAAAATTTATTGCAATTTTGTTCGTAGATACGTACGAGATAATGACGATAAAGCACTACGGCGCGAAGCAGAACGAATACATCTTCAGACATCGTCCGTGAACACTAATTCGAATTCTACCACGATTAACGCGTCGGATGTTACTAAAGCTTCGCCAAATTCAGAAACGCCTACATCCACGAGTGGTACTCAACCATTATCTACGAGTGGCAATAACAATACCACGGAGAATGCCAAAATTGTCGAACAAAAAGTGAACACCGTTGAAACAGAAAAAAGCACGAAAGTCAATAAAAATGGTCAAGGAGACGAAGACGACGAAGATGACTACCACGGTGATAGCGCTGTCAAATTGTGGGACGACGTCGATAAAGATTTGGGTGATATATTGAGAGAAACTGAGCCCGGAACGAAGTCCAGTGACGACGAGGATTCGCGTTACGATCGTTTCCGTAATTCAGATAAAAAACAGCAGCAGCAACATGGAAAAGAAAAGGAAAGAGATAACGATAAGAGTGAGGGAAATGATAACGAGAGTAATGGCAAAAAGCAAGATGTAAAGATAAAATGTGAGAAAGTGGATATGTAATTGTTCCAAGATTAACTAGTACGTTTCACTCATACCCTTTGTTCGTACATTGTCTTTGTATATGGTTGTCTTTTTAAGAATATCCGATAGCTTGGCGTACGATAGTAGACTGTTAAGTTTTATTTTACATCGCGGAAACCAAACTGCTACGATTATTTAGATTTTATAATTAACGTTTCCTGTGTAACTAATTTGAGCTATTCTAGATACAGCTGCGCGAGTTAAGTAAATAAGCGCAGGTGATAACACTCATTTTTCGTTATAACGTACGAGGGGCTGACACTTGTCTCAAAGTTATGAAATGATTTGCGATAAAGCTTTTGGCAGCTCTTATTGAACCAAATAAAAGTGTATATCTAGTAGAGAGGTACTAATCAGTTTTGTTCGACGCTAACTGTTTTTGTTTGGTTTATAAGGGCATGTCTGAAATGTACGCTTACACTCTTGTAAACTTCACAATGTTCAATTCCTTTGTAATTCAAGAATCACTCCATACGCACATGTTGTGGCAGCAATACAAATACGTGCTGTAAAAAAGAAAAACTTTTCATATAAGTATCTAAGTACAATTGTGCGAAAAATAGTGACTATTCTTTGTGAGTCCCAGGTATGTGGAGTAACAAAACAAAGAAAAGACGGTAGATATTGATTTTTAATTAACATGTAAATGAATATATAATAAAATATGTCACTGTAGACGATGAATAAATAAACTTGGAATTATTAAATACATTATTACCCGTCTAAGTGCTTGTATATGCGTATGGTTACCATGAATTTTAATTAAAAGTACGCGTAAAACAAACTTTGATATTTTATCTGGTATTCGTGTGTAGTTTCTTTAAATTTTGTAATTATTGTTTTAAGTACAATAACAAATTATAACCTTATTTTATGATTCATAGTATAAAAAGGGAAAATGAAAATCGTTAGTATTAGTATTATCGTCGAAGTATTTATTTCAATCACATTTATTATTACGTATAAACAATAACGAGATTCATATTTTCTAACCTATACTGTTTTGTCAAAAGAATTGTTTTTCTCTCGACAAATGGCAAGTGCAAATTCAACGTTAATAATTAATACTGGAGATCATAATATCTCTAACAGTACTGCGAATAGTTCTGTTATCGATGATAAAAATAATGAATCACAAGTTATACCAATTTTACAATGTTTTGTTTGTGACGCGACCGTAAAAGGGCGTTACTATGCCTTAGCTACATGTAGGACACAGAGTTCAAGATCTAAAGTTATTGAGAAGCTAGGAGAATTGGTTGGAGAAAGGTATCAATATTTTAATGTAGTTATTTTATTAATTCTAATAGTTAAAATATTAATTATAACAAGTACATTTGTATTTTAGATACATGGTTGTTATATCAGAAGACGATGTGATTTGTCGGAGTTGTGCCAATCTTATCAATACTCTTGATAGATTGGAAACAGAAATGCATAATGTGAGAGAGAATGTCTTACGATTCTTAGAACAAAAATATTCTTTACAAAAGGGAGAATTATTAGGCAGTAGCGAAAAACCTAAGCTTTCTCAACCACCTCAAATTACACGGTGTAATACTCATAATGCTGGTAGTCATTTAAAAAAAAAAGATGATACGCTATCCGTTAATGATATAGAGAATAATAAAAATAAAAAAAACGTTTGGATGCAATGTGATAAATGTAAATACACTACGCATCATAATTCATTTATGGTTCACCATATAAGAGATCATATAAAGCAAAAAGTATCTTGTGATAAGTGTGGTATGCAATTCTCTGGAGATCAGAAAAAAATAAATCATGAATGTAATATACAAAAATATCCCAATGAAATGGAAGCTTTAAAGGAGCACGAAAGAGATAAAGGTAGAGTTTTGTAAATGTAAATTTATAATAAGGCTATTTACTTGCGATCTCATAAGTATTTAAAACAAATTATTTTATAGGAGTTTGCGTAAAAAATCCTAATGAAGAGCTCGCCAAAATATCTGGTATAGACAAAAATGGCCAACAGAATATATCAATGTTACCACTTCATACATACTCGCAATTGCATATTCCCAATGAAAATATACCTGTTATAAAATTATCAAATGCAGAGAACTTTCAGATTCCAAATATTCTTGAACATGGTAAGAATAAAAGCATCTCTAATAATGTAAAATGTACGAATACTTTTTCCAATAAAAATAAATTAAATTGCATTTAATTATTCATTTTAGATGAAATGTCTGCTCCAGATCAACCAATGTACGTTAGAGTCTTACAACATATTAACGTTAATGAAAGTTTTATGCATCCTACGGAATTAGCATCGACGCACAATGACGTTGATATGATGATTAAAGTTAAAGATAGCTCTACTAAGCAATTACTAACATTAACAGAGGATGGAAATTTGGAAATGGTAGAGGTAGCATGTTGGAACGATGTACAACCAGGAACTCCAGATCCGGATACAGATATGCATTTCTGATATATAAGACTGAATTGATTATCAATACTAATTGTGTATTTTACAAAAAGCTTTTATCATTACAATTATAAAAGATGATTGTATAAAGTAATACGTCATTTTGAAAAAACGTTATAGCACATTTTAAATAATCTGTTTACTAGTTATAAATATAATTATTGATTTCGTTACATTACTATTTACCACGACCAAGAATGTTCAGTCCAAATTTTGGTAACATAAGAGTTAAATCAATACCAGTTTTTCCTATTTGTGTTCCAGTTTCCCAAATTTGTTCACCTGCATCTTTTATAGACAAAGCTGCATTGTGAATTGATTTACCTTCTTCTGATATTGTATCCTTTGCTGCATCCATTACTTTTCTCATAATATTATCTACTCCTTGGAAAATATTCTCTGCATCCTGTAAATATACACGTTAGTTTTATTAGATAATGTGATAATTTTGACAACAAATAAGCTATTGTTGATGTTCACAAAGATATTTCCAAAACTTGTTTAAATGTCTACTTTAATTATTTGTTATCACCTCTTTATCTGCAAATTTCAGTAAATCTCCGTTACTCTGTAGAAATTCAATTGCATTTTCTAGTTGTTGTTTCACTTCTTTACTTTGTAGCTTGTTGAGAATATTTTGTGGTATCTGCATATAATTTCGTAAAATATTAGAAGACATTAATATGCATAATTAAGTCTATGTAATTACTTTCCATTAAATTTGTATAAAAACATTAAGCTTGTACTATTTAATTTTAAGCATTTCAATGAAAGTTTTCAATTATAGTTAATCGACATTACCTCTAAGGGAATAGATCCAGGTAATTCTTTCTTTTCTTTGGATAAAGGGCGATGTTCTACAGGTAGTTGGCTTTTAGTATCAGGCTCCTCTTGTGGCACCGGTAAAGCCTAAAAACAATGAAACATATTAGAACATGTTTATATTATACGAAGTGCGTGTTAAGTTATTTTAAACGCTAATCAATCGATACCGATGCAACAGCAAGGAAGACAATGAAGAATGTATTGAAGATCATGTTAATCTCGTTTCAAATCTACAAAAGGTATTACTATTCATTCACGGCTTATCCTATTTATATATAAATATACACGGAAATGTGATACTGTAGAAATATAGGTCGCATCTGTATAAATAAAATTAAACTCGGAAGTTTACGTTCAAGACCATATCTAGCCAAGAAATTTAAATATCAAATAAGTTCAACATTATTTGCCTATGCGTATTTTACGTCCTTTTATTTACAAGTAATTAATTATGTCATAAAGAAACGTACAGGTAGTAGACATTTATTTTACTAATTTATTACTTTAATAGTCCATCTAAATTTTATAATCAGTACCATCGTCGTTATACTTTTAATTCATTTCTCTTGTTTCTCATTGATTATTACATTTTCCAAAGTTACATATATGAACATTCTTTTAATATTAAAATCGGAGAGTAAGTTCGAGAAAATTAAAATCAAAAATATTCTTTTTTTATTAGAATTCTTTATTGAAAATAATTTCTTGACCTTCAGAAATATGAATTATAATGACGACAGATGGAAATTGACACGTGTATCTAATAAATCGTCAGTCATTCTTTCGTCATCCTGAATTGTTTTTCACATCTATATGAGAAAAACGCACACAAGTGTGACACGTGCTCAAGTGATTACACTTTATACACGTGTGACACGTATTAATTTAATTGTGATGTATTTATCTGCCTAAACGTAATAAAATGTCTTGGATAATGTTGTGGGTCAGCATCGCGAAAATACCTTCTCTTTGAAATTTCAAATCGATAGAAAATTTAAGATTCCAATTTCGTATTTTATACAAAACGAGTCGTATAAAAAATTAGTTGTTAAAGTGCTGTATTCCACATAAAATAGGAAAATGACTAAATAAAAAATTATTCTGATTATTCTAATAATCTGATTAAATATGGATTAAATTTATATGCATTATGAATATTATAAATAAAAGATCATTGAACTTCGAAGAATAATAACAAGAATTTTGAATATTTTCGAATGTGCAGAAACTAATCAAATGAAATACTAGTTTTCGTAATTCGTGAATTTTTATGAAATTATGTACATGTATTTATTATTTGAAATTGATGACTAACTATTAGAAGTAAAATTAAGAAATACTATAAAAATTGATAAATGAAGAATTGACAAAAATTAGATTACAAATGTTTCATCAGACGATATTGTTATCATAAAAATTACTATGATCCTAAATTAGTGATGTTCTATTTGCTATATTGGCACTACTGGAAATTTGAATCTAAAACATGGCTGCAATGGACGTTTGCGACGGTTTCTCATGTCGCGTCACAAACAGTAACGGATAACATAATACAAGATGAGTATCGAAGAATATCAATGTGACATTGCTGATGTTTTACAAAATAAAGATTTCAGTATCTTGCAAAAACTATCATCGTCTTGTAACAAGTTTGAAATGTACGTCGCTTCGAAGGTTGAAAGTGCAACAACTCGTGCAAGCGGTAAATGTTAAAATGGATATAATACATTCGCTTCAATTGCTATTCAGAAATTTACTAATGTAGCTTGCAATGATATCAAGTTTTAGTCAACGTTTATTGATTACGGGATCGTAATTAATAATAATATAGAACTAACAACCAAATGTTTGTATCATTCTTGACAAGTTGTATTTTGGAGTACAAAAGAAAGGTATATCAACAACTAACAATATATATAGTATTTTTTTGACACAGAATATACAAAGAGGATGGCAGCGAGTACTGAAAAAATATCAGAATTACAACAAGAAGTAGAAATATTAAAATCTGAAATAGACAATGTGAAGCTACAGCAAAAAATAGTAGATAAGAAAATTGCAAATATAATCAAACAGGAGGAAAAGCTAAATAATGAAATACCAGATGCCAAGGCACGTAGGGACTGTTTATCTCTCGAGTTAGTCGATTTAAAACAAGGTATGTACCTTTTTAAAAAGTATGTACGATAATACTAACGTAATTTATTTTCAAATTCAATTCTATATAGAGATACAAGATAGAAGAGAGAAAAAACTAAAAAATTGGAATGCTATCAAGAGAGCCACCGCTATTTATAAATCTAATTTAAATTTTGTTATAAACGTAGAGGAGAATGGAGATTTTGATGCCGTAAAGGTATTATTTTTTAGAAACTACGAAAGTATAAAAGATAAATATTACGTACAGTTAATTAACAAAGATAAATTATGGAAAGGTACGTATCCTTCGTTCATTTTCTGTTATCAAATATATCTAAAGATATGTTGAATTTAATTTTTATTATAGTCAAGGAAATACATCCTAAGCTCAGGGAAGAGCATTGGATAGACCTAAAAGGTACCGTTGACTTTACTAACCAATCACAAATATCCAACGTCACTGCATTTCTCTGCCTTCTGAGGGTGGTCTTTTTAAAGTATTACATGGATTCAAGCTAGGAAGATCAATTGTATATTAAATGTTTTTATTAAAATACTAGTATTTTACTAGTAATAACGATAATTAGGATAAATATATACTTATAATACGAAGGATGGAAATTAGAAGAGTAAAGTCTTTATTAATAAAAATTAAAGTATTTAAAACGATTTGTTACATATATATATATGTATATAGGACTTGTAACACTTCAACTGCAGACTTATCGGTATGTTCTTTAACATTTAACATTTAAATCATTATGGTAGTGTTTCTGCATTTTTTATATTTGCCATCTCATACAAGCACTCATACTTCTAACTCTTCGTCTACTTATGTTTATGTTGGAAATAAGAAACTGCAAATCACAGTACAGATAAATTACTTAGATGCTAAGTTATTAACAGGTATCTGCTTTGTCTTTTGTATATTTATATATGGCACCTACATTATAGTCATGTTTACGCCAGTATTACGGGTGCTAAAATAAAGTCGATTTACAAGTTAACAAAATTACGCATGCGTGGATGGTAAGATTAACGGTAGCAACAAATGTTATTTAACGCGTACAAATATTCTTGCATTTCTATTAATACATTTATGTTAAACTAAAATCGAAAATGTTCATTTACATCACGTAGCACCCATAATTTACTAATTCGAAATAGCAGATAAATTATCTGAATTTTGAGTCCTAGCTAATTTAGCTAGCAGTCGGCGCTAACGGCTGTCTTCTACATAGAAGTAAATACGTGGATATGTCTTTTAAAAGTTCTTTCTTCTGTTCTCAAAATACTACAGGCAATGTAAAAAAAAAAAAAAAAGTTAATGTCAAAGCACACAATCAGATCTACTATAATGCTAAATGTTTTTGTCAAGAATGATTATACTACAATCTATTACATTGGTCTATACGTTTCCGAATATAGCGAAGTAGCGTAAAGGAGAATTCGAGTGTAATCTATATCTTCTTATAGATCGGTGGTTATTGGAACAGCGACCGAATACGGATAACGGCGTAGAAGAGAAATCTTATCACGATTCAAGAAACCACGTTACTCGGAAAGGGCCAATGTATCATGTATGCGTAGAGACGCGCTTATAACAATTCATCCCTATTGGCACTAGTTAACGAGGGGGTCAATTGATCGCCCACTGCCAATCAGCCTATATCGTGCGCAGAGCGTAAGCTAACAGATTTCATTTGCTCCATTGACCCGTGGGCCAATCGTTTGCTCGGCTATTGAAGAAATTAATTATGGATCGAAGTCTGGCCGATGGGAATCGAAGATTTACTACTACGTAGAATGTCAGCCGTATTTACACGGTATGGACCGTGCGTGATACGATTAAAACCTAGCAGGCGACACTATTCGGACGATAAATAACGGAAAGAGAGCAACATATTTCTTACAAAAAAAATATATATATATATATTCCAACGAGTTGCACGATTTACGATTCTTGAATCGTAACTGGCTTATTTCAAGAACGATTTAAAAGCAACACGCTAGGTCTTACATCGTACGCGATGCATTAATACTAACTAACAATCTAATACATTCGATCGCAGCACGAATATCGTTTTTCGATTTTTCGCCAAAATTCTATCGTCGAATAGATCTCTATAATCGTTGGTAATAAATTTTTACTTTCACGCATATTTCTCTTTTGCTTTTATAATCGAAGATCCATATTCTATATCCCAAAATATAACGTACGATAAATTATCGATGCATCTGTTAAAAACATTCGTCAAATTCGTTAGCGTTCAACGTCGGTAACGCGATCGTGTGAGAAGTTCGAAGCATGCCGTTTCTCGTTTACAAAATTATATTTTAGTGTTAAGCAACAGCTTTGATCGAACGACGAAAAGATAACGTAAATCTACTGCAACGAAAAACGCGCTCATTACGACATACCTAAGTATCCATATACATATATATTCATATGTATATGAATAATAATATACGTTTGTGCATGTTAGGGACTATTTACACTGCATACAATAATCGTTGTCTATCGTTAAACCGGGATAAACGCTCGATCGGTTTTTTTTTCTTTGTGTCTATAAAAAATCACGATCTCGCACAAAATCACACAGATCCTTGTCCAACCGGCTCGTGTATATCTCGAAGTGGTATTTTGCAAGATGGAAACAGAAACAACAACAAAAAAAAAGCGATCGATAATTTCGAGATTACCTGCCGGATGGCATCCAAAAATAAATATGTCCATTGACACCTAAAATTCCACTACAACTTCGCTTATTTTTCGCGACTGCTTCTAAATCGGCATACAGCGCCTTCGAAAGCGTTCGGCTATGTATATCGATTATCAAAAAGCTTCACAGTTATATACAACGGAACAGTATACAAGAAGCAATTTTCACACTCTCATTCTCTCTCTTTCTCTTTCTCTTGGCGACTACGCGTATAGATACTACATACATACATACTTCCGAAAGCTAGCGTGCATCGATGAAAGATGCACAGACTTTACGCGTGCACGTACACGACATCGAAAGAACGCGCTTTCGTTCGCTTATCGGAGCTAACGAGATTCTCGCCGCTCTCGAAAGCTCTCTTCGATTCTCGCAGTAATTACTCTCGCAAGCGAAACGATACGAAACGATAGGCCACGTTGAATTAATCGTGAGAACTCTACGTCGTTTCTAACCGGTGGAATGGTCTCTG
>JAIFRP010000030.1:9412169-9422780 GCA_032403825.1 Odynerus spinipes
ATGTACATACATATGCATATTTGCAATTTCGCGTCTTAGTTTGTTGCCTCTGAAATTTCTCGAGACGTCACGACCAGTGAAAAACGAGAAGAGGGCGCGAGCGGATTTTGAGGTGGACGAACCGACGTGAGCTCCTCTGGAATGCAGATTCGACTCGAAGATCCGTTGTCGTTTTCGTAGTAGTAGTAGTAGGTACCTAGTAGTAGTAGTAGTAGTAGTAGCAGCAGTCGTCGTCGTTGGTTTCGTCTTTGCAATGCTACTGCGATCTTTACGGATGTCAACCGCGTCACGGCGGACGGATGTAGCTATTAAGAGCGCGGTCGTAGATTTAGGTAGGTGTCGGACTCCGTTTGACGCGACGTGTCTCAACGAGCGCGACTTTTGCACGACGATTCTTCGGCAATGAACGATTTTACTCGTGTTCGCGTATATACACGCTGGTTACTTGAAAATCGCGACACGAAACGACGATACGAACTCTTTTTGTTTCGTAGCTTTACTTTCTCGGCGGGAAAGAGGCTTTGAAAATGAGACGAGTAACGTAGCAGGGTAGACCTCGTTATTTATTAACTCGTTAACATGTTGTTTACTAGGCGCGTGCGAATTTATCGCGTGGCGATTCGTTTTTCCCGCTTTAAAAAACTAAAACCGTAAAAAGAAAACGTTTTATTTAATTCTCTATCGATACGATCTCCTTGTTATATAGAAATGCGAAAGATAACGAACTAGTGATTCACGCCGCGTAGAAAAGACATTTCCATGCTCGAATAATACTTGACGCATGGTACAGTTCGCGCTCCCGTTTACTATCAATTTTTTCTCCGTAGAGCGATCATCTCTCGTAGCCACCCTCCACCGTACGGCCTCTTCCGAAAAGCGATCCCATCTCTCTGTCCGTTTCGCGGACACGGGGACAGTTTGCATGCCGAAACACCGATGCATGGCGATGGACCGTAGGAAGAAACCGGTCGTTTCGCCACGTACCTGTGGCGTGCAAACGAGACGAGGACAAATCGGGATCCCGTCGACCCGCGCTTGGCAAATTCGGGAGCCGTGACCGCTCTTAATATCTCTACGCCAAGAATGAGAAAGAGGAAAAGAGTGTGTGTGCGTGTGAGAGAAAGACAGAAAGAGGGAGAGAGAAAAAGAAAGAGAGAAAGAGAGAGAGAGAGAGAGAGAGAGAAAGAGTGCATGTGTGCGAGAGAGAGAAAAGAGAAAGGGAAGCTGTAGCTGGCGAGAGAAAGAAGGCACGAGCTACTCGATCGCGAGCACGCCACAGAGAGAAGGGAGCAGTTTAACGGCTCCGATGTGTTGGTTAACGAATGCGAGAATGCGACCTGGCGCCAACGCACACGTAGCCACCTTCACCGAGACACGGATTCTCCAGCGGCAGCAACACCACCGACACGCGAACACCATCGTCCTCTCCTCGCTCGGTCGTCTTGCTCGTCGTTCGATGCGGTTATATCGTTTCTCCCTCGGCCTGCTCCTGGATATCTTCTCGCGTTTTGCATACCTACGAGACACGCACGCGGACTTATCCTTTTTTCGTCGTTAAAAAAACGCGACGCGATGATGATGAGAAGGAGGAGGAGGCGGTGAAGAAGGAGAAGGGCGAGGACAGGGGAACAGGGCCTGGAAAGGGGTGAAACGAAGAAGAGGGAGGCGGAGACCGGTAGCGAATTAGAATACGCCCGAGTGTGTCGAGAGCCGACGGAGCTACCGGCCAAAAGCTCGACGCGCCACGTGTGATGCATCCGTGAGCGCGCCGGGATATTTTTGACAAATATTTTTCTAGCATTGATTTTTTTCGCCTTCTCCTTCTCTAGCGAGGGCGAGTTCGTAAAACGATATCTTACGATTCCTGCCATGATTATTTCCGGTATCCTATCGCGTTTTCTTCCGTATGATCTATTCGTTCGTAATAGTTATGCATAGTTCGGATACGAATTAAAAAATTGGCCCGAAGATCGAAGATGCTTGTCGGAGAGTCAACTTGATTAACATGCAGCCTGCAGAGAGTTGAAGCCATTCACGAAGTTGTTTTAATTTAATTTTAACCCAACTGTAAAAGACATTTGTTAAATAATAGCGACAAAGCTAGATTTCATGATCGGGTCATTTTTAGTTCACGACGTCGTCTGCGTCGATAAAGTTTACGAGGTCAACCGAGGAATAAACAAAGATTCTTGTTTAATGATATCTATGCGAATCGCCCAATTCGTTCTGTACAAATTGATGCACCCGATGAGTAATGAAATGTTAAGTACGGCTTGTAACATTTATTTCGGATAACGTTTCGGCTAAAGTCGATCACCCGTGACTTAAATAAATCTCAAAACTTTTAATACAAAATACTTAATATACTTAGGATCGGATCCGAAATGAAAGAACGTAACTTATTCCGTGTGCCATTTGTATCGAGCTCGTGATATCGAAGAAATATTCGAATATCGAGTAAAATTCAGAAGGAGGAAAAACAATTTTGCGACGAAGGGATATGAGAGCCACTGTGGACGCGTGTTTACGATGAGATTTAAAAGAGCAACTTGCTGCCCCTCTCCGCGCTTCGCAGCAACGGGTGAATCCGTCGATTTTTCAGACTCGTATCTCTCTTTTTCTCTCTCTCTCTCTCCCCCCCTGTTGCGCGCACGTTGTGCCTTTTTTCCGAGCGGACGCCGGGCGCCGGGGCCCGCTACACGACACGAGAGACGACCAGCGCCGTCACTTCCTGCATACAAAACCGAAGCACCATTAACATTCTTCGGCTGTGCACGATCAGACGCATTATCTCCTACCGATACAAATATGTACGTACGCGCCGCGCGTACGTGTATGGGTGAGCGTATGAAAGAGAGAGAGAGAGAGAGAGAGAGAGAGAGAGAGAACGCGCTTCTTCTCGCATATCCGCTCGCCCGTTCCTCAGTCGATGCCCTAATCTGAATAATGCGATCTGCGCGAGCCCTCCTCCTCTTCTTTTTCTTCCCTTCTCTTTTTTCATCCTCGGTATGAATCTCACGCGAGATCGAAGCGTCCCGAGGACGCCGTTTTCGTACGCGCGTGGTGCCACGGTAGAGCTGGCACGCTGCATTCTTTGATAAAAAATTCGATGCTCGCTTCAACCTCTCTCTCTCTCTCTCTCTCTCTCTCTCCTCCCCCATTTCCCTTCCTTTGCTTTGCTTTCCTCTCCGTTCCGTTCCGTTCCTCCCCCTATACCCTCCTATTCCTCGAGCGTACGAGACAAACGACGAATCCCCCCATAAGCACCCACCGATTCGACGACATTGAATCCGTTCGCGAGGACGCGACGTAGGGGGCACGAAAAGTTCATTGTTACGCGTGCGGGGCCTTGATCCCTCGCGGATTAATTTACGAGTGTAGCACCCACCGAGCGCGATCTTCGTAAGAAGTATCGCGCCAGTTAAACGCACGGCTTCCTCGAACGCGTTCATTAACGAGGTCACATACACACACACACACACACACACGCGGGAGGAGGCGCCGCGACTCTCTCGAAGAAATTCTCAAGCGTCTCCTCGGTTTTCTCTTTTCCATCGGGAAAACCATGTCTTTCTTCGAACACGTAGGTACGTGTGTGTATCTCGATCGGGAGATAGTCAATCGGATCGATTCGAATGCAAGACTCGTCCCGCTATTCGTTTTTCTTAAATTATCGACGACTCGTGAAAGGAATTACAATACGGCGAATCGTGTTACCCTTAGCCGTAAATCGTTCGCGTGATAACGCGATAATTTGTAATTCGTCGTAGGCAGTCAATTAACGTAATTTAGTACGTGACCGATCAACAGACTTAGGAGTTAGATTATACTTAATTAACGTGTACAGAGAAGGCGACGCATCGACGGAACGGTATTTACTAGCGTCCTTATCGCGATCCGCGTACTCATGGCACGTTATTATTCCTACGTTCGTCAATTCCGTCCTCGAATAAACATCGGATCCCGTATAAAGGATAATTATGCGTTACGGGTGCGACACACGGGGGTTATACGGGCGATTCACGTTCCTCCTCTTCTTTATCGCGGTAGTTTTCCTAATTGCACGCTCTACTCGACTCTTGCGTCCTTTTATCCCCGTTAATACACGCTCTGTTTTCGAATCAGCTGATCTACGCACGTCGCGATCTTCGAGCGCAATGGGAATTTAAATGAACCTCTTCTTTCGAAGAGCCAAGCATGGGATTTAAACTCACGGTCACTTGAGTGACGCCATCTCGCGGTCAGCGGAGGAAACCTCTAGCGGGTGTCAGTGGTGCTCATCGTTGTCTCCCAACAATTTCGCGATGACGATCGGAATTTCGATGTAGATGACGCTGCTTTTGTAAAGGGGGAATAAAAAGAGGACGAGCGCGCATAGGGAATGACGCGTCGCTTAGGTTGGTGGCACGCCTCGTATCGACGGTAAAGCGAATTCTGGGTAGAATAACGTGTGTCGTGTTGCCCGTTAAAGTGAAATATCGACATCCGAAATTCATTCGAATAGTCGAATGGTGCGACGGAGGCGAAGCGAGTAGATCTTTGCGCGCGCGACCACCGTTAAACAGAGCATTTCGCCGGAATAATTACTTTTCGTTTCTCCGATTCAATTATTTTTCGCAAGCGCTTTCCGATATCGTCGAAACTCTATTGTGAAATCGTTCGTTGCTTTGCACCTGCATCTCCTTCTTCGTGAGTGCCGACTGTATTATTTGATTTAGAAACGTCGATAACGCGATACACTGTCGTAAAACTTCTCTGATATTTTAGTATCTTCACCGAGGCCGCACTGTGATCGATCATGATTGACCTTACGGTGAAGACTTTAGATTCGCAGAATCATGCCTTCTCTTTGGAGGACGACGTAAGTTTATTGTCTGTATAATTCTTATGGCCGCCAGACTCTTCCGTACATTATACTCCTTCGGGAAGTTATGCTAAACGAATTTTATTGATTCCGAACCAGCGAGTATAGGAAGTATCGATTTATACTGTAGAGAAAATGAATTTGAATAAAAAAATAGCTGTTTAGTGAAAAATGAATGACCAATCTTCCTTTTCTCTGTTTGTTGACTCTTATATTTGGAGCGACGATACTTGTTTGTATACAATGTCCTCTTTTCTTTGTAATTTATAATAATGTGATATTCATTAATTTGTATCTATCTTTTTTGTTATTTTTTAATGTTATATTTACTTATAAAAGGAAGTAAAATAGATATGCAAATTGAACGTTATTAGTATGAATTATTTATATATCGATTTCCTGGAATATAAAGATTTCTAGAACATTCCACGTGTATTATATGCATCATATGAATAAATTTATTTTGTTTTTCATATTTCACAGCAAATTACAGTACGTAGATTTAAAGAACACATAGCAGAATCCGTAGCAGTTCCAGCAGACTCACAGAGACTTATTTATTGTGGAAGAGTACTCCAAGATGAAAAAAAGTTAAATGACTATGGTAAGATCTTTGAAACATCTTAAGATGTTTGTTAAGACTATTTTGCTTGTTTTAATGAGTACTACAGGCTCCTAAAGTTTGTACTCAATTTTTTCCTGTATCTTATATATATTCTACAAATAACAAATAGATAATATCATATGAAGTACTGTAATATAACAAAATCATATTATATTCTTAGATGTAAATGGCAAAGTCATACATTTGGTGCAAAGTGCACCGCCGCAACCTGGTCAAAGAAACGACAGTGCACAAAGCCAAGGGCAACAAGGTCCGGGTTGGCAAAATCAACAAAGACCCCATTATCGGTTTAGTCATGCTCAGATGCATGGGAACGCGATGTATTTAGGTGCTATGTCCGTACCGGCTGAAATTGTTGAAGGACATGGTTAGTGTGCATTATAAATATTCATTTTTAACTTTTAATCAAATGTTTTATGCTAATGTTTGAATTTATAAATTAGGGTTACCTGTACCACAGTTAAGCAACAGCTTATCAAACAGCCGTTTGATCGTTGCAAAACGTATGCTCAACCGCGCAAATGAATTAATGGATCGTCTGGACGATCCTACTGCTCCTTTACATCCAAGCACATCAGAAAATAATCAGACTCCATTACCGCAGCAGATACAAGTACAAGAAATTGAAACGGAAGAGTAAGTTTATTGTAATGATAATTTTATGAACAATTTATGTAAATAAATATATGTACTTAATAAATAACTGAATTATATAGTCTTTTTAGAACTGGAGACGGTAGGCAGTCTGCTGGAACTAGACTTTCAGAAGCCGTAGTAGCCGCTTTAGGAGCTGCTTTTTCTGCATCTGGTGCAAATAACGTTACTTTATTAAGAGGTATATATATAATAAATGATAAAAATATAGTTTAAATGCATTAATTTTGAATAAATTTATAGGAAGTAGCGATGACACCAGTGAAGGTAGAACTACAAGCGAACCGCAAGAAGATACCGAAATGGAACCACCCTCGCAATCACAAAATGACCAACAAGGAACGTCTAATGCAAATGGACAAAATAACAGACGGCCGCCAACTCAGTAAGATACACTTTTTTGCTAGGTCCAGTATCATATATTTACATAATAAAATTTTTGTATGTATTTATTAGATTGCCACGACCTCCACAAATGGCATACTTGTTAGACAGATTTTTGAGTACTCAAGATCGATTAAGACCATATATCGAACGTTACCGTGTACTTATGTTGGCTGATCCATCGTTGCCACCAGGAGTAAGTAAACATAGTAAAACGTATTCATAAGAATCATATACAGTATTATCTTACAATCGCTTAATATCTTATAGAATGATAAATATCTCTATCAACATTGTACTATTACTATTTAGGCTGGACCGGAGGGTGTGGAAGAAAATCAAAGAATAGTTGACGGTGTTAGTGAATGTTTACATTACATATCGCATTCTTGCCATGCTTTGAGCGACATAATTGTCGATATGAGACAGCAACCTCCTCGAAATTTACGATGTAGACCCATTATTATACAACACTCCGCCATTCTGCAGGCCGGTGTTCCGATCCAGGTAGAGGTGAGCATAAATCATGAAAAAAATATTAATAATGCTCGTATAATTATATGTCGTATTGCTTTTTTTTTTATTAGGCTCACATTAGTTTACATGGCCGAAATGCAAACAATAATAATGGCAATGAAGAGACAACCGAAACTCCGAATGCACAACAGCCATCAGATATTGTTGTAGCTTCGGGATCGATCGAAGTTACAACAGAAGATAATAATCAATCTCAAGAATCTAGCAGTACACCACCGTCTCAACCGGCGGAACAACAGCGTCCGCAAGAACCATCGCAATCGCAATTTGGTAACTTCAATTTTATCCGACTCTACTTATTATAAGGTGTATCTATCGAATAAGAATATTAAAGTCATTCCCCCGTGGCAGTGTTCGACTTGCCAAACAACGTAGAAGTATTGATGGAAGTCAGTCCTGATAGTAACATGGAGGCTTCTCCGGGAAGTGAACAAAATCAGACTGGTGAAAACAATAACAATAATAATGTTGGCATGTATCTTTTAAGCATAACTTCTTGAATTGCAAAGCTATGTGTAACATATTTCTTAACTTTATATCGTTAATAGGAAGAGCAGGCGGAAATGGTGCTGGCGTATTCCCTTGGGGTTCGGTTCCCACGCCAGACTTCTTGCGGAATTTGATGCAAGCAGTTGCTGGGCACATAGCGGTGCAAGGTGGTCCCACAATACCTCCTAGCACAACACGTACCACGGCTACGACTGCAGGGGCACAACAACAAACGACTGCCGCAACAATGGATAGTACATCCGCGAATGCTGCTCAAAGTACACAAGCTCGGTAATGTCAACGATCGTAACGTTCAGTGTTCGTATTTTGGCGAATATCTCATGTTTCGATGATCGCTAATTTATCGTGAATCTATTACTATAGAAGTAACGTAGGCACGCATCCAACTACTGCAACTCAAACCCGTAGTACGTCGCGTCCACACGTTTTCCATCAACATCATGCTCACCCTCTTGGTGTTGGAATGAGTATGGGACAAGGACTTGAATTTGATCCGTTTCTTCCTTGTAACTCCCACCACGTACGTCGTACACCAACGAGCACACCGAATGTCACAACTACTTCGCAATCAACGAGAGCCAGTCAAACGCCTGCGCAAGAAACTCAACCTCAAGCACAAACGGGTAAGTTAATGAATTACGATACGATAAAATAAAAGTACACGTATATTTATATTTTATATTTATTATTTTATAGCGACTACGTCTACTGCAAACAGTACTGCTAGTTCTACGAGCACAACTCCACCGACTTCTACCCAAGGTGCTGCAAATAATCCTTTAATGAATTTATTACGTCAAATGCTAGGAGACTCAAGTGAACAACAACAAACCAGCATAAGCGTTAACAGCAACAGTAGTAGCGTTACATTTTGATAAACCTATATTAATGTTATATGTAATAATAATACTAAGTAAAAATACTGTTATAGGTCCCGACCTGGCGGACAGCTTTGGGAACATAATGCAAATGCTTGGTAACGAAAATATTCATATAGGAATCATGGGAGATAGGTATGTTCGTTTATTAAATTAACGGGCCAAAGAAGATAAGATTGCACGAAGAATTAACGCCTAATGTTTTTGTCAATTGCAGAGGTTTAAACATAGTCGACAGAAACCTAACGCTCGATTATTTCTTAGAAAGGGGTGGTTTAAGATTCCATGAGAACGTTACAGAAGAAAATCTACTCGCCGAACTTGCTTTGATCGTGGTAAGTATACGTAATCATCTTAATAAAACAAGTCACGATTATGGAGTATATTAAAACTATTATTTCAGGCACGCTACATAACTTTGGAAGATCTAGTTCGACTGAGACTCGGACGATGGGAACCGATTGCCAGGCTTCGAGCGCCGTTGAGATTCTTGTTCTGTATGATGATAGACAATTCATCTCCGCCCGAGGAACGGGACGAAGTTGTCGAACGGTTGATCGCTCCATTAAGACCTCATCTTCAGCAACTTTCGGAAAGAGAGGAAGACGCTACTGGTAGAAGTGGCTCGCACATAGACATTAGCGCCACGATCGAATCATTATTGTCACGGCATTACAGAGACATGCTGAGACTCGTGATCGATGATGGTCAGTTATCTATCCTTTACCTTCAAATTATGACAAATATAATATAAAATAATTAACAATAATGTATCTTTGTAGATATCGATAATAGAAGATTTGCACAAGAGATATTAACTATCGTAAGTAATTTTGGAAGACAGTTGTGTGCTGTACTTCGGTATTCTCTTGGTGGAGGACAAGCAGGTTTAGAGGCCGTTGCTACTCGTTTTATGGTTAGTTCAATTACATTGTTTAATACAATTATATCTCACGTGTTAGACGTTCTTTTATTAATTGGTTTATATGTTTTGTTTTTCAGTCGAGTATGTTGGATATCATCAGTCCTTCGTTCAGGCAATGGGTCCTGAGTAGTTTCATTGTCTACCTTCGCGCTTACGTATTACGTATTCCGCAACCTCCGGATTCAGAAATTCTCCCGCTTCTTGTATATAAAGAAACCACACCGCAAACAACGTCGCCATCTTCTACGATACCACAGAGTTCGACTTGTTCGACGCAAGCAGAACAGTCGCAACAACCACAACAACAACAACAGCCAAAACCACAGCAGCAGCAGAAGCAGCAACAACAGCAACAGCAACACGAGGTTAATGTTTATATATGTAATACGTAATACATCATATAAATACAAGACATTCTTACAACGTAATGATATTTCTATTATAGCCAATGGAAACAGAAAATGTAGAGGCAAAGTCCAACAATGAAACTGCTATACCCGATGACGGCGAGGATATTCCTGAAACGTTCCCAGGACACGAAGCATTACCTTCGGTAATTTAACGAACCATATAAGCGAAACATTTTATCGGTAGCTTCGCGGCGATACAAGATTTCCACTGATACAAATAATACTTTTCAGGAATGGATCCCCATAATTGCGCGCGATGGTGTGAGACAACGACGGCAGTTACAGATGCAAGGAATGGCGAACGGCACCGTAACAACTTTCAGTGACGCATATTTAGGTGGTTTACCAACGAAACGGCGCAAACTCATCGAACAACAGAAGCCACGATTATTAGTCAGTCCTACCCCTAATCACTCGGCGATAACAGCGTCGGTTGAACGTTTAGTCAGGGAAGGCGTTAGTCGTGCAGGCATCGAGGAAGTCGATGGGGCTGCCGTCGCCGTGGCAACGGATCCTGGAGTTAGGCGTGCCTTTGGTCAAGCGATTAGAGACTGCTTGAATCCACGTAGATACGGTACTCCGGACTTTCCAGATCCGTTACGCTTTCCTAACGCGACTAAATACTTCGCAGACCAGGAGAGATCATCGAAGTAATAGAAAGGAAGATACATGGCCTGTTTGTGACTTAGAGTATGTAGGAGGACTTAGGTAGCATAATCGACAACCATCAAGAAAAACATATAAGATATATTGACGTATTCCCCTCTCACGTAACTCTATACTTTAAAACTCATTATGATTGCATAATGATTTATTAATGTATT
>JAIFRP010000030.1:9437828-9462534 GCA_032403825.1 Odynerus spinipes
CTAAACGCTAAAACATTTTTTTGTCGCAAATTTTAAAAACCGATAGATCGTCGCAACGTTCCCATGCTCTGCGGTACATATGTAAGTACCTACTTACGTACGTATATAAGGACCGTGGTCTTTCACTCGCGAAAATTCGAGAATGCACTCGAGTCGATCGGTATCGAAGCGTAAAACTATCCGCACGCTTGGCGAAGCATTTAACGCGAAGGGGTCCTCCGAGCCGGGTATATACACCACCGTATATCATCCGCGACGGACGTTTGGTTAATTTCAGGAAGGACGGTCGGTGGAAGGATCGTAAAGAAATTGCGAACCGTCCGGTTCTACCCAACGCTCGGCATTTCTGTTTTCTATGAGCGGGATACGAGTCTTTTCTTCACAGTCAATTAGCACCGAGGAACCGCCGTATATGCAATTTATGTGCGTACAGTTGGCGTAGAAAGTATTCGTTCTCTTTGTAAGAAAATTGACTAACTTTTTGTTTAAATAAACAAATTACCTAGCTTGCAATTGCGTAGAAGTTGAGAAAATTATAATATAATATCGTGTGAAATATTTATTACGAAAGCGCTGTCGTTCCGTCCTTGAAAACAAATTTTAATTTGGCTTTAATTTAACGCGAATTTTTTACGAACGATAAAATATAATTTACAGAGTCGAGTTACTTCTTTTAAAAAATCGCTCGTATTGTATTCCTCGAGTCACGCGTTAGTAAAATTAAGTACTCCTCATACGTCTGTATTTTTAGCCGAACTTTACAAGGAACCTCGAACGCGTCGTACTCATCCCGCAAATACTTCGGGTAAAAGATTAAGCGAGACGACGCGAGAATGAAAGAAGAGAAAATATGAAGTTTTGCACGCGAAAGGTTCCATCTCCTCCCTCTCTCTCTCTCCCTCTCTTTGCTCGTTTCTGACTTTTTATTTTTGTCTCTGGCGAGTTCGACGGCCGTTCGTTTACGTTTCCTTCGAGCGTGTCGTTTCCAAATCGAGATACGACTGGGCGTCAACGAGGAGGAGAAAGAGATTAAAAAAGAAAGACGGACATATGTAGACCGGTTTTTTTTCCAGAGCAGAAGCTACACGTTTGTTCCTATCGATGTCATTCCGTTGAAATAAAAACGTCGATCCGGCAAATATTGACAATTTTTTGTGCGGCATAGGACGTCGAGAGAAAGAGAAGGACGTGTGTTCTGTGAGGGGGGTGGGGAGGAGGTGGAGAAATACGCAACGAGCGAAACGCACCGATTCTTTTTTTTTAAATCGTTAGGTATTACGTATCGACGAATTAATCCCAGATATTTATTTTCCTCCTCGAATTGCTCTCTCCCCATTTCCTAGTTTAAGCTCGCGTTCACGGAACTCGCAACGCACTCGAATCTTTTTTTTTTTTCTTTCGGTGAAACGAGAACTTTTTCCGTCGTTACTTCCTTCTACTTCACGCTCTTGTAGACGCGTATAAAAGAATATACGCGACTAACGAACGAACGAGATCGAAGTGGATCGCAATTTTGTTCATTTCGTCCTGTGGCGAAGACAGGAAGCCTCCCAACACAAATATGTACGGCACTCGTACGACTTGTTCAAGGAAGAAGAAAAAAGCGATGGCATTGATTGGCCGGTGAAGAGGAGGCGATGACGGAAAAATATTTGATCGGCGTGCAAAATTGTATTCCTGATGTACATGTTTCAAAATGGAGATTGCCCTCCAAAGAAGGGTAGTTTCTTCGACGAGAATACTTTAACTTCGGGTTCATAACTCCCAATTATTTCAGTCTCCGGCCCTTGTCATGGATTAATTTGGTAATCCCATTAACTCGATCGGAAGATCGTCAAATTTGCAGTGTCCTTTTGTAGGAAGTGTTACGGAGGTAGGGGCGCGATTGGGGTAGCACGGATAAATAGGGTGAGTAGGTACCGAGATGGGCGAGGGAAAGCGTACGGTACATTGTTGACAAGATCTTCCAGTGTAAACACAGATGCACGTTCCTCGGAATAAAAAATGACCTGGACTACGATCGGCTTCGACATCGTCCGCCATATTTACTCGACATTGTCATCGCGTTCCTCCGCTTGTTTGACCTACTCGTTACCCATTTTTTCCTATTTCTCTCTTTCTCCTCCTTCCCCGCGGAACTCTGTGTTTTAACGAAAAAGAGACGATTCGATTACGTTGCTCGAAATTTCGTTTGCTCTCGCATCCGCGAATATTTTTCGCCGGCGGCCACGCCGTTTGGCTGGTTTTCTCGCTCGCGTTATCATCGCGTACGTTTGGTCGTTCGAAAAAGAGTGGGTATATGGCTACCGGTAACCTCCTACGTGCATACGTATAACATCGATTTCGAGTAATTCGAAAAAATCAAGTTGGAACGCCTATCGTCATACATACGTCCTCGTTTCGAGCAATTTCGAGAGCGATGAAAACGGGAATGAAAAAGCATCGTGGCACGTAACTGGTACGTGTATAAACGTTCTCGACGCGACGGTGTGAGATAACATACCGAAACACGATCTTCTCGCTTCGACGAAATTGCTCAGGCTGATCGAAGGAGAAAGGGAGAAAGAGATTTCCGGTACCTACTTACAAAGCATTTCGGTACGCGAAATTTCAGGAGGATACATTGATGATACTCGTAACCGTCTCTCCGTAAGCTATATGTGAACGGATGGAAAGAAGACGAGGTATATGTATGATCGGTGAAGTGAGAAAAAAAATGGGAAGAGAGATAGAGAGAAAGAGATATGGTTGTTGGAGAGTAGGGAGTATAATCGGGAGGATCAGGACGAAATTGAAATCGAGAAAGGGGAGAACAACGAGCGATCGTGGATAGCGGCAAGGGATAAAGAGAGCGAGTGAGAGAGAGAGAGAGAGATGAGGGCGAAAGAGATGATAGCGAGGATTCACGAGGGAGAATCGCACGAAATTCGAGGCTCGCACGACCGCGAGCTTCCGAACGAGACCGCAATATGCATTGTTAATTACACGGGATGAATCGTACCACGGAATGAAGCGAAGCCCATCGCGCGTAATCGTCGACTATTGTAAATCTCGCGTCCGTGAAAATAGTCGCGTTGCTGCGATCTCGAACGGAGATCATCGACGAGTCGGTCCTATTCTCTCTATCTCTCTCTGTTCTTTCTGCCCACGTTCCTCCGATAACATCCTTTGTTCAAAAATTACTCCAGTGTGAAATTCATATTCGTCATACAAATTACGTTAATTCGCTATATTGCTGTGTTATATTGATTTATAATCTAGTAATGTAAAGCTGTTTTGGAAAAATAATAAAAACTCGAAGCGATTTTTTATTATTGTTTAAAAATGCTTTATAAAAGCGAGTATTTTCGAGTAGGTATACATTTCGAGTATACTTCGCCGCAAGTAAGACGCAAATCGGTGGTGATCGTCGCAAATTGTTAGTTATTATTGGAATAAGTCAATTTTCGACGATATTCTACGATCGATACACTCCTTCGTATCGCGTTATTTTAAGCACATTTTATCTCGTATCGCGTTCTCGAAATGGTCGCGATTTCGAGTTACGACGTGCGTCTCTTTCGTGGACATAATCTTAAAGCGCTTATCTGGATACAACTCGGTCCAAAAATAGCTCGCGACATCGGCGGTCAAATCGAATTAAAAGCAAGTACGCGTATGATTATCTTTATCGTAGATGTTACATATCTACGCATAAACATTCATCTAATAGGCGAATGATCTATTGAGCAACGAAGAAAGAAGAAAAAAACACTCGTAAAAAATCTCGAATCACCGCGATGCGTTAATCTCGAGACGATCGAACGGCGATTACGATACCGTCGTCGATAATTATCCGCTAACGCTTCGAATATACCTACACATATAGTTACATTTATTTTCTGTATGTTTTTTCTTACACGCATGCACGTATCCTTCTCATTACTCGTGTCTCTCGCATCGAGTTATCGTTATTATTGCGTTTCGCGTATCTCGAATTCGTTAGAAGAGGTTCACGTGATCGCTCGGGTGATCGATGGATCTTGAGAAAAAAGAAAGCTCTTTATCGATCAGCGTCGCGTCACCGAGAGATTTATCGAACCTGTCAGTAGTCTTTTATAAAGAGAAAACGAGTGTGTGAGTGAGCTGAAACGAAGCTCCTAGTGGGTGGGGGGTAGGAGGAAGAGGTTTCCTTCCTTTCGAGCACCCCGCTCAAACGGGGGAGGGTTATAATCTTTTTCGTCTCTTGGCATGGTGACTCATTTTAAGGTCGTGCGCGCGCGCTCTTCCGTCTCCGACGCTGCTTGACCGAGTTGACACAGGCGGTGTTATTGGCGCTCTGGAGGGCCGCCAGGGTTGTTTACGTACAAGCTGTACAAATATTATTTCCGGACAAACCGGTCCGTCGATCATTACGAAACTCCAGGCGGAAAGTTTCAACTGCTCCTTCGTCCTTCCTCTCAAACGTCGTTGCCTCTTTCTCTCTTTCCCTCTTTTTCGCTTGAAAAGTGCCATCGAGAGTCGCCCTATCGATCCTGCTATCGATTCTTTAAGGAGACGTCTCCACTCGAGATTCCGTGCGACGCCGACAAATTAGTGGAATTCACAAATTCCTCGGGAACGATTTTTTTTTAGAAGTTAGAAAAATTGTCGCGCCATTACGTGGTTGCTATTTTAAATCGATACCGATCCATAAAACGTTCCTAAAGCGTTAAGAAAATATATATTTATATATTGTTACGTGTTCGTGCGTACAAGAATAATATCCATGTCCATATTCACGTATGTTGGTGTCCCTGAAAAAATCAAATATAATTTTTCAACTCGAACTTGCATCACCTAATTTTATAACTCGCTCCAAGCTGTAATAAGGTGCAACAATTTAACGATTAAATAAAAACTGTTCCTTTACGAAAGCATTCCGTGTTTGTATAATCTGGCAATTCGTTTAAAGACGTAATAACGTATTATATTTTATCGTTTAATTAAGTGTATTATCGCTTGAAACAATTGCCGAAATGAAGTCCCGCTTTTCACAGACATATTTTTATTAGCATTTTAATATTTAAGTATAACGTTTAAAAGTAAAACAAGTATGGTAAAAGTGAAAAGAATCGAGAGAGTCGTTCGAAGACAATTCTTTAAAAAACTGAGTTGAAAAGTAGACGATAGATTCGAGATTTTAGTCTTCGACATTTTCGAACATTTTATACAAATTTGAACACGTGCCACAAGCAACGAAAATTATTTATGGATGAAGTTATTCATGATTTTCTGGTCGTATCATGAAACATCACTTATTCTGAAAATTGAGATTAATAGAAAAAAATTTTTTTTCGATCATTTTTATATCACTGGCTCAAAGTTTTTAACATTCTCGAAAATGAAAAATTCGCGACTATGGCGCCAAAGTCTTAGGAATTTCCAAAAGTGTCTCACTAGAGAACGAAGTTCCCCCGGGTCGTACTTATAAACGAATAAACTCGTGCCACTTCATCGACGTTAATAACAGCGCATTTCTATCGCCTTTCTCGTAGTATCTCTGAATCCTACTCGTATATCTCCGAATCTAGAGAGGCACTCACTTTCCGTATCGTCCGGTCAAAATTGGCTCGTGATCGGACGAACACGCAGAAGGTTTGCATCGTCATCACTAGCCACCGCCATCGGCCACTTTCCTTCCGATTCGTTATCATTTTGAAAGCGTGTTTGCGCGTACTCGCTCACCCCCCTAATCTAACCACTTTTCAACCTCTCCTAATTTCATACGATTAGACGCGGTTACGAGTATACGGTTCTTACTTTTTAGTACCTACGGCGGATCGTCTCACTACAATATCGATTAGTTTTTCGTCTAGCGTTTATGGTTTCATTTCGAAATCCTCTTCTTTCTTTAACGACCACGAGCTTTTTCTCGAACGATGTTTTTTCAACTACGACGATTTTAACGACACGATAAAAATATATTCTCGAACGATAAGAGAAAGAATACGCGTACTTGGGGAAAAAAGGCACGGAGATAACGCGTCGAATTGAACGCACAAAACCGGACGACAGATACGGATACATAAATGTAAAAATAGGTGACCGGAAAATAGAAAGATAGTTCTGGAATTTCGCCAAATTATTCCGCTTTCGGACGCAAGCCAAACGAAGAAGAGAAGAAGGTCTTCTCCTCTCTTTGATCGTTCCCCTATTTGCTCGTGTCGTGTTCCAGGCCTCTTTGTGGCTCGTTTCATCGGAATCGTGACGATCTTATATATTTAAGGTCTCTCGCTTGACTCTCCACTCCATAAACAGTCATCGAGTACTTAAGTGGGTATTACTGAAATAATGCTGGTATATACTTACGTAGATACGTATATATATGTACACGTGGATACACATGTTGGTATGCTCGACTTTAGTAAAAGAAGAAAAAAAGAGCTTTCGTATCACAGTGTTACGGTGATTAAACGAAATTGCTTTAATTACATCCCAACCCGGCCGGACTTGTCCGTAGGTCAAGTCGTTCTCCCGTAGGAAGGAAAGGTAAGACACGAAACGGTACGTCACGCGATCGTCTCTCTCTCTCCCTCTTATTCTACCTTTAACAGCAGGTATCCTCCGTCGTCTTCTTAACGAGAACGTTTACGAGCGGATTCTAATTCCTGTCCCGGAGAAGAATAGTTCGCTTTTCCTGTCCCGACGTCTTTTTCTTGCCTTTCGTTGCGTATTAAGCGAGAAATCGTATTAAACGTGATCGTCTTAAGCGGGGTCTACTGTATATATATATGATAATAACAACAGGTAGCTCTCCTTCCGGTTCGTTTACCTGCCTAATAATAAAAGACCTATATCGGATTATGGTCCCGACATTGAGAAGCGTTTTCTGTTTACGGATATCCTTAACGTTTCTTCGAAAATATTCTTCGGAATTAGACCGACCAATCCCTTTGTATCCTTCCCGCCCGTCGCAAGGCCAACCTACACCTAATACAGTCTTGGGCCTGCCGAAACAAAAGTAGGGACGAAGGAAGAACGGAACAAACGCAAGACGCGTTCGTTCTCTCTCTCTCTCTCTCTCTCTCTCTCTCTCTCTCTCTTACTCTCTCTTTTTCCTTTCGATATCTTTACGAGATATCGGGAATTTCAGGAAGGCACGCGAGGCCTCTGCCGTTGCAAGAATCAATGGTTCCATTGTCATCGTGGGAGACCTTCGTGGAACGTCCCGGCGAACAAAGAAGCGCCTGGAACCGATTCGTAAGACCTACCGCGCCACGATGGGCCAGGCCCTTTTCTTTTTTTGGGCAAACGCCGCGCGGGCCCCTTTTTCGCGCTTCCTCTCTCCGCCGATGTTTGCCTCTTTTCTTTGTGAAACCAACACAGCCCGACGAAGGTCGCGCGTGTGTATATTTTCGTTTAGTATTTGTTTTTTTTATGGATACAACATAGTGTTCTTTCATGTTCCTGAGCTACGATAAAAATAGATATTTTTTTAGTTTATTTACGTACGTTATTTTTATATGCGTTGTGACATATGCATACACTACGTATTAGATCCTTACATAGCTTTTTCGTTAATTTTACTTCGTTTTTAGGTATATCGCATTTCGATCGTATTGGTCCATACTCGAGTAGATCGTAGCGTACGTAAAAGCTGCCGCGAATAAGACGTGTTTCTTTTTAAACCATTGCCCAATGCTCGTGTAACGATCCAGCGTATTCTGAACCGTATAAAGGATGCATTCTTGTATTTTCTAAAAAAGATAAAAAGAAAAAAGAACGTGGATAGAAGAAAGCCGATCTAGGACATGCAACGAGCGATAAAGTTCTACGAATAGATTCGACTGGTTTATTCGCCGTCGAAAGTGGAATTTTTGTATGTACACCCACACGTAAGATTATTCTTCACTTTTCTGAAGCTGAAGATTACGTAGGTCAAACAATAGGCGGAACGACGTTAGGGGGTAAGACTTATTTGGAGACTCGTTATCAGAGCACATATTTGACACTCGTTATCTTTCTCCGCGTCGAATGGGTGCTCCCTCCTACCACCCCTCCGGACCGTTCGTCTACTCTCCTAGGAACTCTCCTCGTCGCGTATTTCTCTTCTCTGTTTGAAGAGTTTAGTAAGCGGAGATTAGAGACGGAACAACGACGTAAAACGAATTTATAAGGCGCGAAGAGCGACGGGAGAAGTTCGCGCCGTCTCTTTTGCGTTTCTTCTTCGCCGATTTAAATAGGAAGTTTTCTGAACGAAAACTTTAAGGATATTTCGTTTTCTTCTTCTTTTGTCTTCTTTAAGAAAAACTGAAGAACTTCTCCCTTATCCTTCCTGATATCTCACATTTTACATTGTTCTGCGGTAACGATTGTACATCCACGATCTTGAAAAACGTAATAACGATACCGGAAGGTACGTGCGTGTGCGAGACAGACACAGAGAGAGCGGTTTTTTTTGTATAAGTAGAGAAGAAATTCGGATGCTTCGAATGCGTTTCGATAGAAAGAGAGAGGGAAAGTGAGATGGAACAGGAAGGAAAATGGAGTGGGGTAGGTGAGAACAAGAGGGTCGCTTCGTTGAATAGGCAGCAAACCCTTCGATCTCCTACCCTCCTCTCCTTCTCGCCGGCCCCCCTCCTTCCTTAGACGTGACCCTCGGCGTGGATTATCGCCAAGGGGATAGAATTGACTACGAAATTGAAGGGCTTTCGCTCTGGGCAATTTGGAACGGACCGCCCTAAAACTGCCGCCAATTTCCGCGTTAATGGTCGAATTCGGGAAACGGTACTTGGACCCTCCTCACGATCGAACCCTCGACCGTTCGTGCGTCCCACCCACCCATTTCCCCCTTCTCCCTCCGACCTCCTTACGAGTAAAATTACTTTGGGTAACCGATGTTCGTGATTCTCGATGCGATTCGAAGGAGAATCCCCTTTTCCGCGGATTATGATTCGGGTAGGATCAAGAAATCATCTCGTTTCGTAGGGATTGATTTCTCCTTTTTCGTATCTCGTTATTTTCGAGGTTTGAGAGATCCGGGATTGAATGCAAAATGTAATATACTTTTTTTTTACGTGTATATCAGAGTATAGGTTATATAGGGTATAGGTTTTTTTCTATGTATATTGAAGAATCTGTCGTATAGTTTACGAGGTGGACAAAGATTATATAAAATGAACATTTTACGTTATTAACGCTAGAACTATTAAACCCGTAATAATAACTTTTTGTTCTCCAATTTTGTTCTTAATAGTTTTCAAATATGAAAGTATCAGTTACGATATACTTATATATAAATATATCGAATACACGTATATTTTCAACAATTATAAATGCTATTGCACGACATTATAGTAAAAAAAACGTTTACTCGCCAAGTTTCGCTACTATGGAAAAAAGAAAATTTTATTAGTTACTGGAGGAGGGTCCACGCGAAAAACGATTTTTGTTGAACTACACAGGAAAAGGAGAAAAGGGGAGTTTTAAAGAGGGAGAAAGATAGAGGGAGACAGGGTGTGCGTGCGTGTGTGTGAGCAAAAGGGCGGAAAGAAGGGGGAGAAACGCGCGTGTACGCACGAACGCACGCGCTATAGCCCGTGTACACTGTTCGCAATAATGAGGAGTTTGCACAGACCGGGATCCCGACGTTCTTCAAACAAGGAGAGCAAGGACAAACAGTCGTATATGGGCGGACGGACAAACACGCCACGCCACGAATCACATAGCGTCTATCTGCGTCTCTCTCTCTCTCTCTCTCTCTCTCTCTCTATCACTTTCTTTCTCTCTATCTCTATCTCTATCTCTATCTCTATCTCTCTCTCTCTCGCGTCGCATAGAGCAACCGAGCGCGCGCGCGGGCGCGCTGACGGAAGTCTGGCCGAACGGAGGAGGTGGAGGAAGAGGAGGAAGGGAGGGAGGAGTCGTAACGAACGAAGGTCCTACAATACCACCCTTCCCACTGCACAGACTATCGACCATCACCCTCGCTCAACAAGCACCATAAGCGATATGGTGGCTAATATTTGCTAGGCTAAGCACACAAATACAATACAGTACTGTTTACCTGCCGTCAGTGACGCTCAACCGTTCTTTTCGCATCACCGAGCCACAACCGAGAATAGAGAGAGCTTGTACATACATGCACCGCTACCTCTCCTTTACTCTTTAGCTTTCTACGACTCGAAATTTATTTTAAATTTGTACGCATACTTTTTACATTCACTGTTATAGATTATATGCTACACACACAAATACGTATGAATTCTTTTAGAAATTTCGTAATAAGTATCGTACGTTTCTCTCGACTACTCGGTCAACGTGTTAATAATATCTAAACTAAATCGGTCAACTTTAAAAATAAATCGTACAAAAAAAAGATCGATAACCGGTCACCATCTCCCTTTCTCTAAAGAACACGACGGAGTTTCGTTTACAGCAGAATTCCACTTTTTCTCGACGTCACAAGAATGAGTCATGGATGTGGATAGAAGGTTAAGCATCTCTGGGTTCTCGTTTCACGAGTAAACGCGAGTACGTGTAATACGTACCAGTGGAAATTTTGGACACGTCGACTCCTTCGATGAAAGATAGAATGAACGCGACGTGTGTACGCGTGTGTATATATGTACACATACACTCGATCGAGTACAAGCGGAGAACGATAGACGAGAGTATCGCTTGTGTTTGACTTGTCGATCGTTCGACTATGTAAGTACGATTCGAAGGATGATGCGCGATGGATAAAATCTTATCGCGCTTCGTACACCGATCATATCTGGACGCGCGTATCTTTCGAGATTGAAGTCGTTTGCGGAAGCGAGAACGTTCGCGGGGGAGAGAGTGGCTATGTTATTGGCCGTATCGTGATTCACGTGCTTTCGATGGTTACATATGTATATGAGTGAGATCATTTCAGAGTTTATATACATAGATGATTAGAATGATCTCTAAACTACAAAAACATTATTTTCTACAGTCAAATAGTAATTATAATAATAAATAAAATTTGGTATCTTTACGAAAAAAACTAGAACCAGGAAATAGACCATTTATCTTAATTTCTTCTATTTATACTAGTATAAGTAATTATATTTTATTATTATGTGAAAACTTATCGTGGAATCTTATCGTGTACGTACAATATATATGTAGATACATGTGTTAATAGACAGAAATTCCGTGCGTGTGTCTCTTTAGAAATGTAATGAGAATCGGTTGGGGTCAGAAGAAAACTTGACGAGTAGTGAATTCGGTTAGGTCGACTTACCCGAGTCACCTCCACCTTCTCTCTCTCTCTCTCTCTCTCTCTCTCTCTTTCTCTCTGTTCTCTATCGAATTAGCATAAGTAAGCCGGGTGTAGCGAGGCGAGGATACGCGAGCTAAGTCGATGTAACTAAATTAGAGTCGGAGCCTTCTTGATCTCGTTAGAAACTCGATCGGCCCGTGTTCGTGTCCTCCGTCGTAGGAACATTGTTCCGATGTCTCCTCTCTTTACCCATGACGAGATCGTATCTTCGAGATCGTCAACCTATATTAGATCTTATTAGATCGTCTAACAAATTCGGACACGTGCACGGATTCTACCTAATCTATCTAATAATTTTAGCTTCAGTTCGAGCAGAATACTCGTACCGATCTTAACGTAACATTTTGAACGTTGTTTAAAATTCAGTAGCATAAAAAATATGTTCTTACCACAAAATCTTGTTTGCCTTATTTCGTAGACGGTTTAAAAGCCCATATACACGTTCCGATGATAATAAAAGTACAAATCGAACGCATATACCTGCTAACGATGTAAATGGGTTAAATAGACGCGTGTCGGTATTTATCGGTTAACCCGCTAAAACGAAAGAAGATTCCCAGCAAAGTCGATACGTTGTAGATTAACACGGCCGCGAAGCGAATACGCAACGTTGGCTACTTCTCATTTCCGTGCTTTTCTCTCTCGTGAAACCGCAGACTCAAGCTCTTCTCTCCTCCCCTCTCCTCCCTTCTTCCCAACAGTCGATATGTATTAATCGCTTCCTTCTCGACTGCGAGATCATCTCTCGGGAGAGATGATCGCGGCATCCTGGCGTTACGGTGTAGGGGTCAGCTGGTCGGTGGTTTGCGAACTATCTCAATTTGCCTAAGCCGCAACCGCGCGCGGCAACCACGAAAACCGCAACTTCCCTCGTCCGTGGGCAGCTTCCTTCCTCTTTCCCTTCTACTCCTAAGCTTCCTTCCTCTTCCTTTTCCTCCACTTCTACCTTTGGTGTAGGTATTGTCTCGCACGTTCTCCTCTCGCGATTCACCTCTTAGTCACGGGAATTTAGCAACTGCTCCTCGACAGCGTAATCTCCGACCGCAGGATCTCCTCTGTTCTGGAGCTTCGCGAGAGCTTGCTCTAAAGCCTCTGGTTTCGTCTTACGTGTGCGAGAGAGAGAGAGAGAGAGAGAGAAAGAATGAGAGGGAGACAGACGGAGTGAGGAGGATGAGAGACAGTAATAAGAGGACAGCAACCTCGTGTTGTACTTCCTCGCGAAAGGTCCAACGATTTTAACGATACTCCCGGCACGACACAAGGATTCTCCAAATTCCAACGAGGATTAGCGAGTAACCGCGAGCCAAGTGGAAAGCCCACGACTCTTCGCGTAACGCTGCTCGTCTCTCGTTGAACCTTATCGCCTTTGGTTCGACCCTTTACGTTCTGTAATTTGTATATACATGGTAATAACGTTAAGGTATGTGTTTAAGTATATACATATGTAATACTGATTAGGAGGAAACGATAATATGAATTTTTTCTGATCACTCGTGGAACGCGATCGTGTAAGCTGAACATTTAAACGTATTGATGGAAGTCTTCCAACGAATTATTACTGTATTACTTTTTGCCCTAAAAATCTTGACTTTTTAACGACTCACTTTCCTATTTATCTCTCTCATTCAGTTAGTACATCGAAATGGAAATCGAAGATGCGGCGTCGTATATGTAACTATGTAAAACGAAATGATACCGAGTCGAATGTGTTCGGTTAAAACGTTTTCGCAGGATCGAATTCCATTTCTGACGGAATATTTTCGCGGTTGACTTCTTTTTTACTTTTCGTTTTATATTCGTTATAAGGAAATAGATAGGTATGCGCATGTCGTAATAACGAGTAAAAAGAGATGCGCTTTGAACCGTGTAATCCCTTTGATCGTGTAAAAATTGGATCGCCGAGTGTAAGAGAGACAGAACTATGCACGTCGAGTTCCATTCTTCTTTCCTTTTATTCAGGACTTTCGATTCGGAGGATCGATTGTGACTCGATTTGCACAGGCCAGCTGGATGATTTCATTTCCAAGTCTTTTTCCTCGTACAGGGTGATTCTTATAAAATAATCGATTAAGTTATTTCCAAAGCTAAATAATATACAAATATCGGGTAACACTTGTTACAGCTATATAATTAGGTTTTCACATAAATAAATTCATTTTTAGTTAGCAAACTACATCTATGCAAACGAATTTATTTATATAACAAGCTAATGAATATATAGTATTATTCTAGATAGTTTTTAACCTATTTCTATTTCATAACATTTTGTACATCCCACCGACTCGTACGATATTTCAAAAAATCCGAAAAATTCGCTAAACACTTTACTGTCGTTTAAAGATCTTTAAAATTTGTTAAATTTTAAGAAGCGCATCAAAAAGTTTCCGCACTCACCGTACTTTCGAAAAGCCGAGTAAACGATCTACAGGTCGCCGAAAATGCGCTCGTACGCGTCCAAGTGGTCGCGTAGAGATATAGTAAATGTATAGGCACATACATACACGTGTGTGCGTTAGTACTCGCAATTCGCGCACGCTCTCCCGGTCGGTCGCTCGCGTCTATATACAGTCGAGAACCTCATAGTTTCGGTTGTAGCATGTAATCCTCCCGGACACCGCAAACGTGTAATTAACACTTGCTCCGTCTCTCTTCTACCTCGCTCTCTGCTCTAGCTCGTCGTTGGCGGCGTATACTACATACGACAGTGTACGCCGGTGTTCCACGTACGGGGGAGGTAATCGTGCGTGCACGCGTGTTCACGCGCACCTACCGTCTCTCTCTCCCCCTCTCTCTTTCTCTTTAGCAGGAGTATACCGCCGTTCTCGTGTTTCCACTCACTGTATCTCCCTCCCTCGCTCTCTTGTTCGTGTATGTCAGGTCGTATCGCTTTCTCCTATGCCGAAGCATATACACAGATATCGTGGCGAGAGCTATACGCATATGTGTATATATATGTGTGTGTGTATATATATATATATATGTATACACACACACATACATCTATATCTTTCTCTCTCTACGGCGTCGTCCTTACTTCTCTCTCTCTTGCTCGCTCTCTTTTGCGCCCACGCTGCTTCTCGAGCGAACAGATGTACGGAATTAATTATTCGACGTGCAGGAAACCACCGACGACACGGCGGCTTCTTCGTTCGAACGCGCTTATCGAATTATGTCGGACAAAGTGACGCCTTCACGGAGAATTTCACAGAAAAGACAAGACCGCCTATCTCGCTCTTCGGTGTACCCAGTATATTTATAAATGAATTCCTTTTTTCTTTTATCCCTTTGGTTCTTACTATACCATCCCGAGAATTCACATTTTGTTAGTAAACTTTTCTATATACATGCCTATTAAAGTAATTGTTACCTTTCGTGTAATTAATAATGTAATAAGAACGGTAATATGTAATAGTAATCATAATAAGAATAATAAATTAATTATATTAAATTAATAACTCAATTATAAAATGGTTAATATATATTAGGGCGACACTTGAAAGAATTCAACGGATGACATAGGCCACTTTCGAAAGGACAGCCTCTTTTTCTCAATTATTATCCCGAACAAAGAAAAAAGTCTCGTGCGAGCGATGAATAGTATAAAAAAAATGTTTTTTCTTCTCAGGGTCCACCACAACCGGGACAACCGTTCAAGTTTACGGTGAGCGAGTCCTGCGACAGGATCAAGGAGGAGTTCAGTTTCCTGCAGGCACAATATCACACGTGAGCATCCATCATTTCTTCTCCTTTTTCTCGTGGAAAAAAGCACCTGCTCGGTTCTCGTTTCTTTTTTCCCTCCAGCCTTTGTCTCTTTCGAACTCGACACTCTCCTTTTCTTTACCTATTCTTATACAGCGTGAGTCGTTAATCATGATTATTTAACGTTAATCTTTTAGTTATTAATTTTTAAGAAAGTATTTACGCGAAAAAAATTAACAAAGCCGTTAGAAATATTTATATGAAACATTTCTTACGAATAATTCGAATGAAAAGTTACAAATAAAAAATGACTTTACCTCGTAACGATTACTGTCGACTCAGCCTGTATATTATAGATCGCTCTTTCGTGCGCGCTCGCGCGCTTCTAGCGGCGGAGAGACTGGGAACGAGCGCAGCTGGTGCGGCGGCAGGCGCGCTCCTTCTTTGAGGCGCACGCGACGCGCGGAAGCCATAAGTGATTTACGACGAAACGTGGCTATCGGCGAACGCTTAATGGTACTTCTGCGTTCGCGATATTCTAGAGACTACGATATTCCCTTCTAGACCGTGTCTACGCTGTATACCGCCTTACCCTTCTCTCTCTCTCTCTCTCTCACCCCCTCTTTCTCTCTTTTTCTTTTTCTTCTTTCGTTCTTTGAAAGAGTGCGCGCGCACATTACTATTCTTCCTGTGCGAATACGAAATCAAGGAAACCTCGCCGCTTGCCTCTGCATTTTTCAGTAGTTTCCGCGCATTCAAAGTTTTCCTTTTAGCCGGCTCTCTCTTTATTTCTCCCTCTCTCTCCCTCTTTCTGTTCCTCTTGTTCCTCGATATATTGGAACTTCCGCGACCTTTCGCTACCTTCTCTTTTCCCTCTCTTTTTTTTCCTTCTTTTCCTGTGTTCAATGAGACACGTCATCTGCTCGTCTCTTCCTCTTTCCGCAGGTTTTTTAAAATCGTGGAAAGTAAAAGAAGGAATGATAGCTGTTGTAAATATTTTATCAGTTTGCAAGCGATTGCTCTTTCTTTCTTTCTTTCTTCCTTAGTTTCTTTCTTTTGATATATGTAGTATTTTATTATTTAATGTAAGATCGTTAAGCTTTAACGCGTCCTTTGTTTCCTTTGTTTTAGATTAAAGCTGGAATGCGAGAAGTTGGCGACCGACAAGATCGAGATACAGCGGCATTATGTAATGGTAAGAAAAGAAAAAAGAAAATTACAAAACTAAAACAGGAAAGGAGGCGAGGATTTTCGATATCTTACAATTACGTCAAGTGAAATTGAATGTTAGAATTGAAACTTGCACTTAAAACATACCGTTTAGTATTTTGGAAGCGATATCTAAAAATTTGCAACGATCGTGACGCCACTGCCGAAGCTCGAAGTTTTCAAGCCAAACGGTTCAATTTCCCCCCGGATGACGTGGTCTCCGTGTCGTATTTCCGTTGCGTTTAGTCATCGGATTTCTGAATATGTACTTTTCTCCACTCCATTCTCGCCATAAATATGTTACATAAAAAACGAAATATTTTGTTAGGTATTTTAAGGCTAATAAGACTAAGTCCGCGTAAGCTTATTTTCTATTTTTCTCCTCTTGCTATCTCTTTCTTTTTCTTTCCACCCCCCGTTTAGCTACATCCTATCTCTGATAATTATACTCGCTCAGCCGCTAAACCGCCTCGACTTCTTAGCATTAATTGCATTCACACCGCACCGACTTTAACACCGTTCTCACTTTTTTGTTTACCTGTTTCTCTCTCCCTCTTCCGATTTTCTATTTACCGTGTATAGCGTATGCCGTATACGTATATTCATATCTATAGCATGTAAACGCACACACACACTCGTATCTATATACGTACTTATTCTCGCTTACACACGAGCGGACACGCGGTACTACTCCTATCGTGCATAGCTAATGATGCTAAGAGCCAGTGGTGCTCATCGATTTACCGAAGTCACGTTGCTCGTGCCTCGGGTATCTAATGACAAACTAATACGTCGTAATGGCAGACCGTTGTCCGACGGCCGGTTAATGCCTTCGGATTACCTGGCCGCTTTCATTGGCTTGCTTGCTATCTCCTCCTCTCTCGCTCTCTCGCTCTCTCTCTCTCTCCTTCCTCTTCTCCGTATTCAATGTTCACGCCATAGCCGATCGAGTTCAGGCAGAGACAGCTAATTGCAACGGACCTGTTCGGCACGATCGTGTACTATCGGCGTGACTCTGCGGAGAAACTTGCCGGAGATAACGAGAAACTGTAATTAACACGTTTCTTCTCTTTGCGTATCTGCGGAAACAGATATGTTTCGATCCGGACCCAAACGATTCTATGTATGGATATTTTGTTTCCTAATTGATAAATCCAATCGATCGATGGACGCGTTGTAAAAGATACTAAAAAGGAAAAATGCTCTCGGCGAATTGGAGAGCGTAGTCGTCGATTGGCAGCTACGAATTTCGGTCCAGTCGATAGCTTCTTTTACGGGCTCGTAAAATTGGCTTTACGGCGATGACTATGCTATATCTGCTTCTCTCTCTCTCTCTCTCTCTCTCTCTCTCTCTTGACTTTTTTATTTCTGCTTTTTCGGTTAGCCTTCACCCGTACGGACGTTAATTACGATTCCTCGCGTTCCAAGATTTCGTGCTCCGATGCCAACAAACGGATAGAAAGAGACCAAGCGCGACCCGCTTGGCTCTATACACGCGTGTCAAGTTTACGAAGTTCGACCGAGTCACCGACAGCCGGGTCACTTTCGTGCAAGCTGGCCTGCCAATTTGTATAAAAATGGACGAGACATGGTGCTCTCGTTCCGTTCGCTCGTTCGATGATCTAACTTGACATTCTTTATTTATGCTCGTAGTCGACATTTTATATGTATTGTAAATGTCGATATTTTTTCCTAGGGAAAAAGTAATGATAGTTGTCCGTTAAAAATAAATCTCCATCTAAATAATTTCCAGTGAGAAGAACACGCGATAATTGATACATCGGTGAAATGTAGAATTTAGCTCGCCTCTTTTATCGATCGCTCGTATTCGCGCGTGACACGAAAGTGATCGAAGTAACAAATTTCAAAAAATGTCAACTTATCGTTCATTTCATAGTGCATTCATTTATTATGAATAAGGATAATATGATTTACGTTACAATGTTGGAGAAAGATATATATCGAAAGAGAGAAAAAGAGAGATCGATGACCGTAAGAACGTCGATAGATCGAAGAACGCTTCGTTTATGGAAGTTCACTAATAACAGGGAACCGAGAAAGCTATTAATGCTTTCGCTCGTGCCAGGGGTTAATGGTTCGCGCGTAATTACTTTGCAACGTATCGCGTTGTATTCTACATTCATCCCACAACGATATGCGGGACGCGTTTGGTGGAAGCCCCTCCCCTGTTTCTCTCTCTCTCTCTCTCTCTCTCTCTCTTTCTCACCGAGGGTCGCACGTGCGCTCGTGTTCCATCGTGTAGTACTTACCTACATATATGTATATTTTAAGCGCGTGTGCATGATCTTGTTAGCCACGACGTGCACACACCGGCTCGATACTAATTTATTGTTGTCCCTCACGGCTCGGTGGCAGACGGCAAGCAAGCAAGCGAGCAAGCAAGTAGGCAACGAAGCAACAACGACGGAGCAACGACGTCGAGTTGCTGTTTTGCTTTCGGCTCACGACGTGTTCCTGTTTTGTGTCAGGAGGAGTCGATGGGCGATGGGTAATAGCTATAGTGTAGGAGGAAGAATTATAGCGGAGAAGGGTGTCCGTCGTCTCCACCCTCTCTCCCTCTCACTCTCTCTTCCTCTGTCACTCTCGCTCACTCAGCCAATCTCGTTTTTCTTCCTCTCTCTCTCTCTCTCGTGCACGAACGTTGTACAGACTTAATTGGCGCGCGGAGGCGACTAGTTTAAACACGATTAATCAAGCGGACGAGCCGACACGGTCGACACGACGAGGAGGAAGAGAAGCAGGAGTAAGAGGAGGAAGAGGTGGAGCAGCAGGAGTCGGAGGAAGTCTACGTTGGGGGCAGAGATTTATCGACGCGAACCACGAACAAGAACCCTTTCTCTTCTCTCCTCGCCTCGTTTCACCTTTCTCGATTCTACGGGTCCACTGAACACGTTGTCTCATAATTCGCCCCGTTGCAAATCGTGTCGTGGTAGCTTCTCTCTCCCTCTCTCTTTCTCTCTCTGTCCTGCTTCGCGTCACGTCGAGAGAAGAAACTTGTAAATTTATATAATCTCGCGACTCCCGATTCGTGTTACTTCCAAGACCGATCAGCCTGCTCGACACCTCTGATTTTATTAATTAACGACGAGGTTACGACCGTTCGTGGCCTTTTAAACCTTCTTTTTCTTCTTCCTTTTCCAATCTTTCTAGCCGATCGTCGTGAGAGACGATCAACGGTGATTCACGCCTACGAGATCCGTTGCTGCTCGTCGTTAATCGATGCTGCTGCTGCTGCTGGTGCTGCAATTGGAAGAGCTCGGCTTCCTCGATAGCTGCCTCGTTTGCTCGTTTTCTCAGCTAGATCGTAACTACCTTCGTTTGTGCTAGCTCCTCGTCTTCTCTACCGGTTACACCCCTTCCGTTTGTCTTCTTTCTGCTTCTCCCTTTCCTCTTCCTCTTTTACTTCCTCTCTCGCGAGAGAAATAACTTACTTACGGCGCAATTAATTCGTTCGTGTAATTACCGAGCTAATGGCTCGTAAAATGAAGAACCTGTAAGCCGAGTACTCCAGAGTGTGCATTGCACGCGTTTTACTACTTCGTTCTCTCTCTCTCTCTCTCTCTTCCCCTCCCCCTCTGTCACCAACTGCAAGTACCGCTTACGTTTATCGCGATTAAAGGATAATTAATAACGCGTTACCGTGGAAACGGCGCAACTACTCGTATCCAGCTATCTCGTTTCTCTGATTAATGGCTTCCATGCGACTCGGTCGATGTCGACGACACGACGGAAGAAGAAGGCTGAAAAGGCCGGGGAGCTGGGTGAGAGGATTTTTCTTTTTCGATAAAGGAACTCGGTGGCAGAACAAATCTGGCAAACGATGCTAAATTGCTCTGCCGGCGAAGACTCGTTCGCGCTAATGCGCCATGTTAAACGGCCGAGAAAGAAGAGGGAGAGGGAGAGAGAAAGAAAGAGTAAGGGAAAGGGAAAGAAAGGCAGAAAATGAGAAGAAAGTTAAACAAGAATGATCGCAAAAACCGCTATCATCGGCGATGGCGATCGTTTCTTCGCGTAATTAGTAGAAAGTACTGGATCGAAGGACCTTCTCTTCGTTTAACCCTTAAATCTGTATTCTTGCAAAATTACGATATACTGTTACAACTGTTACAACATATCTTTTACAGAGTCCTAGATAGTAATTATGCAAAATTTCGTTCGAATTAGCGTAAATGATGTAAGAATCACTAGGGAATATACAGAGAAAAATATTCAGTTTTATATATTAATAGATCATTATTATCATCTAGAGGCGAAAACGACCTGGCACCTGATTCTAAATCATCGAATATCGCATCGAACGCTCGCGTATTCCCCGAGCGTGTCTTTTTTCGCGCTTAATTAAGTCGTGAACAGGCTGGCGTGCTACACTACCAAATACGTCGCGAACGAGAACGACGTCGTGAACATACGCGTTACGTACGAAGGAACGAGATACGAGCCGTATCAATTTACATGGGAGAGCGAGAGAGTGTAATTAGAGGCGAACGCGCCTCGAATTCTTGGAAATTAGTTCGTACGACGTTTTTGTCCTCGCCTCGTTGTCCCTAACGCGGACTCGCGCGATTTAACGATCGGCAACTTACGAGACTTCGATTAAGCTAAGAGGAAAAAAGAAAAATAACGAATACGCTGCATCTTTTTCTCTGTTACAGTATTACGAGATGTCCTACGGACTCAACGTCGAGATGCACAAACAGGCAAGTATCTTTGGCATTCGGATTAATCTCTAATTTATGTCTTCTCATTGCCTCGTCTTGAGCCGGTTGAAGAAAAACGTGTCTCTTGGTCTGAACCACGACGATGTTGTCCTTTTGTAGCACGTGCATATATACAGAGTGAGCCGTTATTGTGTAATGTTTTACAGAAATTTATTGCTCCGGGATTCCGGTCGTGAATGTAGGTATTTCTTGAAAATGACTTTTTTTTTGTTCGTATAATTTATTACAAAAGATTACTGTTATCCGTAATACTAATATTGTAATATTTTTACTATGTTGTTAATTATTTTGCCAAAAATTTGCTCTTTGACGCATGTATTTAGTGTTTTAATTTCATTTCTAATTTTTGCCAAAATACAATGACGATAATGACGATTCTTATTATTTTATTATCATTGAGTTGTAGCGAGATCAGACTTGTGCTTGGCCGCTTATAATATTAAATATCACAAAATATTCCGCTAGCCTCATTCTATATATTTGAACTACTCCGAACTTTTTCTATACTATCTTTACTTTTTAAATTCTGAATTAAAAAAGTGATTACGCTATAGGGTTCACTCTGTATATTTGAAGAACGTTTTCCTTCTTCTAACGCTCTCGAAATATTCTCCTTTCACCCTCCCCCTGGCATTTCCTCTTTATCACGTTCCTCTCGTTTTTCTCCTTCGAGTGGCGGTTTATTTTCTCAACGCGTTACCGCGGGAGAGGACGCGCGTCGTCGTCGTCGTCGTTGTCGTCGTCATCGTTGAACGTCGCGTGTTTGCCAAAGTCATTAAGGTGAGATAAGTTTGCTCCGAGTATACCGGCGAATAAACATTTGTCGCGATGACTCGACGACACGAGTAACGAAAGAACGGAGGTAGCATGGAAGAGGACATATCCGATGGCTCGACGTGTCCTCCTTTTTCGAAGTGCGACGACGACTACTTTCTCGGTCTTGCGCGTTTCGAGTAGATACAAATTCTTTTTCTTTCTTTTTTTTTTCGACGAACGTGTAACGGTCGTGCGATATAAAGTCAAACTAAACATGTTTTTTTTTATATCGATTATGTAAATATATTAATTGTTTTTTAAAACAGTGGTATCAGTTCAGTAGTGAAAAAAGTGATTTGGAGATAATTTAAGTCACAAGTGGATGTCTTCTATTTATATTTATAATTACCAAGTAAATTTATTGCAATGTCCACAAAAACTGAATCAATTATGAGACTCGTTTATTCTGTTGTGTAGCAGGTATCTTCGTTTTTACATGAAATTCTTTTTACAACAATTATAACCGTGTTCCTTCATTCCGATATTTAAAAAATGTATAAAAAACAATACTGAAATATATTACAAATGTAATGTTGAAGTATTCAATTATCAATCGATCACGTTACACGATTCGTTCTATATACGTAACACTAAACTGACTATATAATACCCGTGACCAGGTTGTCCACCCACGCGGTCCGCGGTTCTCGATAAACGTTTCGCTGTACGTTCGGAGGGACAGCTTTATCTTTAACCTCTTCTCGTTACTCGTCCAATTCGAAGTCTCTTTCTCTCTCTCTCTCTCCTTCCACGCGTGGCTTCATTTCTGCGGTGTTGGCACGAGTTCCGCGAGACTAAAATAGAGAAATCACCCTCTCTTTCTCTTACCGCGGTGGCTTCTCCTCGATCCTCGCGAGCTTTCAAAATACGAGCGGTTCTTCGTTCCAAGGAAACTGAGAATCATCGTTTGCTTTTTCCGCTATCCACGTGGACGCCCATTTCGCAACGGCGGTCGATCGCATGACTGGGTTCGAGTTACAAGACGACAATCTTCCCGACGCGTCTTTACAGTTTTCTTAATAATAACTTATGCGAACGTTGACGCAGGGTATCGATGGTAACGCAAAGTTTTGTAATACAATTAACGAAGAAAGAAAGAAGCCTCTCGTGAAATCGTCGCGTTAGCTGAAGCTTCGAAACCTCGAGTACGTATATTTTTTAACGAATCGATATCGCCACGGCGAGAGAGCCGTTTAAAAAATTTAAAGACACTTTATGAAACGTCCCCGTACGTAGACGCGTATCTACTATTATACATACGTGTACATACGTGCGATACGATATGCTACGGGAACGAGAAAAAACGATCGAGCGTCGTATAATGGCGCGAAATGGGAGAGGACGGAAAAGTTCTTTTTTTTTTTTTTTAATTTTATGTCGTCTGCGCTATAATACCCGTAAGTGCTTTATAATTTCTATGAAAGCTTCCGGCGTGTAAAGCGATACTCTTCTCGTCTTTCTCGCTCCCTCTGCCATACCCCTTTTCCGCTTCTCCCATCTTATCGACAGCATTTGCGAGGGAAAAAAGGCAAAGTTCGTTTTGTCTCCCAGCTTACATTAGACTTTGCGCGAGCGTCGTTACGTTAATGGCCGGTTTAATTACGGTGTACCTCTTTTTTATATCCCACAGACTGAGATATCGAAGAGACTGAACGCCATTATCGCCCAGATCCTGCCGTTTCTTTCTCAGGAACATCAGCAGCAAGTGGCAACGGCCGTAGACAGGGCGAAACAGGTTACCATGACGGAATTAAATTCCATAATAGGGGTAAGTCCGATGAACTTAGAAAATAATTCAATTAAATCTTGATTTCGTGTTTCTGTTGTATTATGGCTGGAACGTAAATCATGTAACAGGATGTTGGTAAACGTTTTGAATAATGTAAACAAATTAACCGATCGATTTTATTGAATAAATATTAAAAACTGCATTTAAGAAAATATTGGAAAAGATGTTACGGTTCCAGCCATCGCGATACTATGCATCGATGAAAAAATCGATAGCGAATAAATATGCAATACGCGATAAATTATGTCGAAGTCAGGATGCAAAGGGTTAAAATAAACGATAACGATAAAAGCTAACGCATTAACAGGAGGTAGGTAAGTAAAAACGAGATTGGGAATCATGAATTACTTTGTGCCGAGTCGGTTCAGCGGATGTCGGTACATATTGGAATAAATTGTACCGATAAAAACGAATGAAATACAGATCGATGGAGGCAAAAAGGTCGAAAATAACTCAAAGCTAAAATGTTTGATCGTTTCGATCAAAATTTTTTTTCTCTTTTTCTTTCTCTATCTCATTGTTAGTATAAAAGCGACAGACGAGCATCGCATTTGACGAAGAAACAAACTTCCGTCGGTGAACGCTCAACTCATATTTATTTCACGAGGAGACTCGTACATATTTTGGCCGGAGAGGATAAGCTCGCTCGCTCGTTCACTCGAAATTGGCATGCGGCCGACGCACCGCGTCGCGTATAATTGAGTTCCGAGTTGGTATTCTCTCTCTCTCTCTCTCTCTCTCTCTCGATTCCACCCTATCTCTCGGCTCGCGTGCATGACTCGAATAATTTTCCAGTCGTCGATAGCATCGCCTAAACGGACGTGTACAGAAGTCGACCTCGGTGTCGAACACCATCGCCAGGCGACTTAAATTATTCTCTTGGCGAGGTCAACTTTGCACGAATGCACGCATCCTGCTTTCCATAGAATTCGAAAACGTAAAAAGAAAGATAGGAGGACGAGGACGCGAGTGTTCACGTTTCTTGATATTTTATCGCCGTTACTCGCAGAAATCTAAATAGAAAGCGAGCGTATTGATCGAGATAAAGAAAATCGGACAAATATAAAAAGTGCCTGAGTAATTTTGGAAATTAGTGTAAATACTTTGAATTCTGTATAAATTGAATAAAAACTTGAAAGAAGAGCTACTTTTGTACCGCAAACTAAACAAACTCGTCCCTGTCGT
>JAIFRP010000030.1:9475845-9488083 GCA_032403825.1 Odynerus spinipes
TCTCTCTCTCTCTCACTCTCGTGGTACCTCTACCGGATTCGATATATTTTAGCCGGGCGTATGTAAATTCAGCACGCTATTGTTCGATTAAAATCTTCGTGAGCGCGCATTAATTATTATTAAAAATACAATTTCAAAAACAAATTGTAACATGTGTATTTACATATCCCAAAAGTATTCTTCGCGATCGCGTTATTGAAAGCGTCGAACGGCTGGATATTTCGTGATATCATTGTCAAAAATGACGTCACATTTCTGCGGCGAACTGCCCCGATTATAAAATCGTTTACCTTATTCTACGATTTAGGTCGGTGAAGCTGTTGCCAGACGGTAGGACGTTGATAGTCGGTGGCGAGGCGAGTCAATTGAGTATCTGGGACCTGGCCAGCCCAACGCCAAGAATCAAAGCCGAATTGACATCTTCGGCGCCCGCTTGTTACGCTCTCGCGATCTCTCCGGACTCGAAAGTCTGCTTCAGTTGCTGCAGCGACGGGAACATCGCCGTTTGGGATCTTCAAAATCAGACGTTGGTCAGACAGTTCCAAGGCCACACGGACGGTGCCTCTTGTATCGACATCTCGGCGAACGGCTCGAAACTCTGGACCGGTGGCCTCGACAACACCGTACGCTCCTGGGATTTGCGAGAGGGTAGACAACTTCAGCAGCACGACTTCACCTCGCAGATTTTCTCTCTCGGTTACTGTCCCACCGGCGATTGGTTGGCCGTTGGCATGGAGAACTCGAACGTCGAGGTGCTCCATGCTCTAAAACCCGACAAGTATCAGCTGCATCTGCACGAGTCCTGTGTGCTTTCCCTCAGATTCGCCTCCAGCGGCAAATGGTTCGTTTCTACCGGAAAGGACAACCTCTTGAACGCGTGGCGTACTCCTTATGGTGCCTCGATATTCCAGGTTAGAGAGATTGCTTTACTTTCTTCGTCTATTTTTTATTTTAGAAGATTAACCTTTTGCGATCTGATTTTTCCGAGCGGACCAACGTCTTTTTATGTAATTAAAATGGCTGCCCCTTAGTTTTTCTCTAACACGAATTCACACGCGATATTCCTTAGGAATCTAACTACCCTGTTATGCGAGAATTACTTGTACATAACGAAAGTATTAAATTTCACTTGAAAAATACATCACGCGATAAAAAAGCTGAAGGTAAAAATTTAAAGAACAACGATGTACGCGTATAGCTATCCGTTTTGTGTTATCGGAAAACGCCGGATAAAAATGGTTTTCGCATGGCGATATTGGAACGCAAAGGGTTAATATCTATCGATCTCCTTTCCCAAAAACGACCGCTCGATACCCCCCAATGCGATAACATTTTCTCATAAAAATTCAAATCTGTTCGATCGCGAGATTTGATTTTTGTCCATCCTCCTGCTCCGCTCCCCCTACTCTCTCACTCCCGAAGCGAATTCGAAAGAACATCTATCGCCTCCCATCGTCGGGTGTGTTTTGAAAAATGAATTTTACGTTCCCCTATTTGTTTAGTTCCGTGCACATCCGCGTGCAGTTGGGAGACCAGAATACGCTTTTTCGGATTTATCTCGATAAAATATAAACCACTGGCTCGCGAGAGCCCGGTAAAGTAAAATCCGTACATACTACGTATCCGTATGCAAATACGTATAGGTACATACGCATGTGTACATACACAGATACATTATATTGTATATACGTATAATGCATACAATAAAGCGACAAGGTAAAATCGAACTACTAACGTTTCAATGGAGTAGATTCGATTCCACGTGAAATTGGCTCTGCAAACGGAAAATTCGATGAGTGTGCCACTTCATAGGGTGAAATATTTGTGCAAGAAATGATCCATCAGCGAATCTACGTACAGGGTGTTTCGTGTAAAACAAGTAACTTACCTGAACATCTTCTCTAGCCGTGGTAACGAGAAATATTTCTTACGTGATATAAATGGTTTCAAATTTAAATGATTATTTTTACCTTTCTTACGGAGTTTGTCACTTTGGCTTGTGAGCGACTAACATATCTTTCTATTCCCATATACAATCTACGTGATTCGTATAACGCGATTTTCTATAGGTAACACAAAACGGATCATCGCGTATACGTTCTATATATTCCTTTATGCAGCAAACTCCTATACATCATTTCTACCCCTCTCCTGTTTTCTCTTTCAACGTGTTCTTAGGATTGAACGTTTTCTCGTTCGATTGATTTCAGTCGAAGGAATCGTCGTCGGTGCTGAGCTGCGATATCTCCGCGGACGACAAGTACATCGTGACCGGGTCCGGCGACAAGAAGGCCACGGTCTACGAGGTTCTTTACTGAAGAAAAGCGGAACGAGTCACCTCCGTCTTGTCCGAAGACCTTTCTGCTTACTACCGAGCGTGCGTGTACATAATGATATGTGTATTACGTTATCCGCGAGTGACTTTGTTGCCGTTATTGTTCTTGTTATCGTTGTTGTTGTTGTTGCTGCTGCGCTACTGCTACCATCACGGGCAAGAAGAAGAGCCTCGTTGTCGGTAGAAAGTGTGCGCCAGTCGAATCGGTGATGCGAGACGACGGTGCTGCAGCTTTTGTCGAGAATTTTCGAGAGACCGAAATCGCGAGTTAGTTCGTTCGAGTTTTCGTAGCTCGTTAAATCTACCGTCGGTGAAGATTAGGATGTTAAGCTCGAGTTCGGTGCGTCTACACACACACACACACACAAAACACACACATATATATAGGTATATATTTTCACTCCGAATCCCCAAAATCACGTAGAAGAAAATCGTTCGTTCTTTTGGAAACGAGCGCTTTGGAAATTCTCCTTTAAACTTTTCTTCTTGCTACTTTTTTTTTTATTACGGCGCGATCGACGTAAAACAGTCGAACCGATTCGTTTCGTGAGTTTTCGAAGGAGAAGCGATTCGAAGACTCGAGCGGGCCTTACCAAACTTTAAATTACCGTGAAAGAAGGCGAAAGACTAAAAAAAGGGATGGGGGAAAAGGGAAAGAAGGGATTCGAGCGACGCTCTGCGATAAGCCCTTCCCCGTCTCCCCCTTCTTTTAGAAGCGATCTTGAAAAGCGGTTTCGTTCGTTTCGTTTCGCTCGACGCGCGTAAATGAATCGCCTTAGGCGACAAGATCGCACATTAATTCTACTTAGCATTAGAAGAGATACCGGCGCGCACGCTTTATAGAAACGCGTCGCTTATCGCGTCTCTTGCCTCTCTTGTAAATTTTGTATATACTATACATATATATATATATATACATACATATACATAGCGAGCATCACGAGTATACCGTCATATTTTTCTACGTCTATCGCGCATGGCGCGGTGGCAGATACGAGAAGGGTAACTCTTGTAAATACTTATCGAGATTAGAGATTATTATATAAACAGATAAGAGTCGAGTAATAAAAGAGATCAAAATGATAAATGTGTATGCGTATTAATTTCAAGCTACTCGCATCTTTTCCCCTGATCGATGTACCAAGAATCGTTCATCGGTTCGAGAGAGGAGCTACTTAAGGTAAGTCTGAAAGTACTTTTCGATGTATCGATATCGCGCATCCTGTTCTACTAATATATTATAAACGTAAAATTATCGGTTTGTTAACAAGTCGATCGTGGTCTAAAAGGTTCGATGGACACGAATGAAATTTTTTGTGGATCGCCACGAAATATACAAATCCATAGACACGTCGAATATATTTGTATAAAAAAAAATTCCCCGGACGTATTCGAATCCGTGGCAGCAACAATCAAAATATCTCTCAATACCCGCGCTAATATCTCCCTAATTCCAGGGTATCAAACTCAACTAAACCGAGCTTCACCCCCCTTTTAAAAAGAAATCAATTTCAATTTTGAACGGCAGCTCGCGGCGTACATATCCCACGGAACGAGACCGTACGGTGGAGGTAAAGAACGACAGAGATCGCGGTGGCCGTGCGAAAGCCGCCACCGAGTAGGTAATTAGCGATGCCATGCATGCGCACGGTTCAGCCGTATTCAATGGAAGGTTCATCGACGTAACGTTATTATGATAGCGGCACGTTTTGCATATGTGGCTGCCGCCGGGATGGCGAAGGGTATTGCGCGCGCGAGTGAGATGCGATGGGGTGGGTAGATGGCGATGGCCGGAGGGTGGGTTTGGGATTCGAAGGGGGTGAGAGTGGGTGGGTGATTTTACGCGGGATTTGCCGCACGCCAAGCCGTATTTGCATGGTAATGATATGCGACGTGGGAGGAACGACGCCCGGGGACGTTGTCGGGGAAACGTGCTGCGAGGGGTTTTACGAATGGGAGGAGGGGCTCTGCGGGATTCGGGGTTGGGACTTGGGAGGGTCGAGCTTCGGGACGCCCGTAGCATTTCGCGGATGAATCTTGAATATCGCGCGAGCCGCGCGGACTAAATACGAATCGGTTATTACGAGTAATTCGCGAAAAGGGGGAGGAGATAGAGAGATAGAGAGAGAGAGAGAGAGGGAGAGAGGGAGAGGGAAGATTTATTATGCTATGGAAGGGCCAGCCTATACAAGGGAATCTACAAAGTAATCAGGTAGTAACGAGATAAACGAGCTAATTATGCTAATGTTACAAGGAATACGTTCTACATACTTAAATGAAAATCAACGTTGGAAGTGTGATTTATAACTGAACGCAAAACAGGATATCTAACGATAAGAACTACAAAGGATGAAAGAAAAAACAGAGATGGGAGATAAAAATACGAAAATTACGAGAAAAGATAGTTACACGCGATACGTAATTACGCGTCGGGTAACGAAGTATAAGAAAATTGATTTGGAAGAGCGCGTAATCCTTCTTCTCGATTCTTTCAACCAAGTGTTCCCAAGTTCTACGATCGATCCCCGTATAACACGGTACTCGTATGTACAATTCGATAAAAAATTACCAGTAGGCCTCCGTATATCAGAGAACGGAGTCTAAAATTGTAAAGCTACAATATCGTAAAAAAAAAGAAAAAATCGAGGAAAAAATAGAAGGAAGAAAGAAAAAAAAACAAATTTACCGAAGCGTACCTCCCCTTTATCAGAGCTTAATGTATCCTCATAACGAATTCATGACGCGTATATCGAATCGCGGATATGTGTTTGTGTATGTACGTACGCAAGACGGATGGCTCTGTTGATTTTCGACGTCGGGAAAGAGAAGGATATTTTACGACGTGCCGATTTTTATCCGTTGGAATATACGAGCCGGAGGGAGCTCGGTGCGGAGAGGAGTGGAGCGGGGAGGAGGGTTATGTGCACGCGCGTTCGCTCGCTCATTCGGCCCGGGAACCCAACGCAAAGCGCCACCCACACGCGAGGCACTAATTTTCCCTCTGTCCGTCGGCGTCCCACTGTGGCGGCGGTGCGCATACAAACGTGGCAAATTAACAGACACGCAAATGAGCGAGTTCACGCGCTCGCTTTCGTGTTTCACCGGTGCCTCGCTCGTCACAATTGGATACTAATAAACGCACCAGCGTGTTCTCTCTCTCTCTCTCTCATTCTCTCTTTCTCATTATTCCTTACCCATCGCTGCCGTCGCGCCGGTACACCAACGCGCCTGTCGGATGGATACGTGCGAATGGAAAAGTACAACGTACCTTTTTTCACATTACGTAGCGGGAACCGAAGAAAATCGTTCGTATGTCCAGCGTCAAAAGCGAAAGGAAACCGCGAACGTCGTTTCGCTTCGTTGCACGTCGATGCAGAAGGGGACAGAAACGGTGTTACTTGACACGGCTCGATGCTCGGGAAAAAAGGATAAATCTTCGGAGCGATTAAATTACTCGTTGTTGAAGAGCGTGCGTTATCGGGTGGACGTATCGATAAGGAATAGTCGAATGCCTGCTTGCCTGCTGCTTCTTTTACACGGATAAATCTTTTTCAATCTTGAAAGAGTTACAGATATCTATACCTACGTATAGATATATGTATGTACTATATTATAGATATGTGTGTAGATTGTACACTTTCTATTAAAAATTTGAAGTAACATCGAAATTGTCGTTTCCGTAATTAAGATTTTATTTTAGACGTCTTTGTCGGCTTACCTCGTAAATCGTCGAACCAATTTTGTATACAGCGTTATTTTTATCTTGCTTATAAATTTTTTTTAGTATATTTTCGAGCAAGAATGCACGAACGTACGCGTATCTCGTGAAAACGTTCTTTCGTACATATCGGGAAAATAACGGAGACGAAGCCGACGGTACAGAAAAGATAAAAAAGAATGCTGCTTTTGGCGATTGGGAAAAAGCACGATTGTGCTTTCCGCTTGCGTCGGTCGGTGTCTAACAAAAATACGACTAGGATACCACGAAAAGGCGTGTGGTAGACGGGGAACCGCTCGAACGAATCCTTTCGCGTTTCGTTCGATTTCCGAGCGCAGGATACGAATATTCGAGCTTCTCTATTTCGCGAATGATGGACTCTTTCCGGAAATTCTCATTTTTTTGTACGGATGCGCATGAAATACGGGTCAGTAGAAAAAGAAAAATGATCGATACCGATATTAAATACTTAAATTTAAAATATCGGAAAATTATCTTACGTAGATAGAAATAAAGAAATAAACAAGCTGATCTAATTTGTATTATACGCTATAAAAAGAACAATTGGGTGAGAACGACTTGAGTTTATCTTTAACAGATAAGAATATAAGAAGGACTAACGAATGAATTTAGTTTATTCCATTTAAAGAGTGAACAACAGCAGCTAATTTTTTTCGCGTTCCCGTGCGACGTAACAAATGGATAACACTCGGCAAATCTCAGTCCCTCTCATCTCTCCTTCGCCATTTCCAATCTCCGCACGAACGTTCGCGCTTCCCGGTGCGATTAATACGCGCGAAAAGTCGATCGGTTTATTCGCTCGAGCTTCGGATTAATAAATATCGCCTGACTGCGACGAGACGCGGAAGGGGTTGGGTGGGGTTAACTCCGTTAGAAATACTCGTTTACCCGTCTGGAAATAATTCCTCCGCGATCGTCTGCGAGTTTCGCGAATCTCGGAAATAAATTGGCGCGCGTGCGCACCGGCAATAGGAGGGAGCGCGAGGAACGAACGGGAGGGAGAGTGGAACGCAGGGTGCCGGGCATATCGCGAGTGCAAAGCGATGAAAGTCACGTTCCTCCACCGAGAATCGACCCCGGAGCCCAATAAACGGCGAAATATATTTTTCCAACGCGACATTCCGTGGATATAAATCTTCGAAATCGCGAGCGATTCGTTTCGCGCCTACCTACCGCCATCGATGTTACACTTTTCTCTTTTCCTCTTTTCCCTCTTGCTGTCTCGCTTTTGCGAGACCAACGATACCCTAGAGTTTTTAAGATTTCTTTTATATATATATATATGTATATAAACGCGCAACGGCAAAGTCCAAGTCTCGATTAATTATATATACATCGTATATCATCGAGGAATGTTTCTAAACTTTACGCTTATCCGTTCGATCTTTACAAATCCCCTTTTCTAAGATTTTTATATACGTCGCTTCACGATGATTTCGAGAAAGAACCGAGAAGTCATAGAAGAAGGAGAATACGAGCCGTCTTCGAGGCACAAGGCGGCAGTTAGCTGTGAGGAGTCGTAAACGCGATGGTAACGCGTGTACGGGCGTTAAAAATCCACTGCTACCTCCTATGAGCACGATATATACCAACACGTAGGTACGTACGTATACACGCGTATAAATATACGTACATATGTATATTACTTGTACACGAATAAACATATATGTATACGTGGGGCCGTTTGCCAGATGAGTCTCGGGTACCGACGTTTAAAATTTCTCGGTAGTCGGGCCGTAAACGTTGAAACGACGCCGAGAGAAGACAGGATGCGGGAGGATAGGAAGGAAGGAAGGAAGAAAGGAAGGAAGGAAGGAAGAGTCGTAGGAATTTATCGTGCGAGTTCGCCGCGTCTCGGCAAGGCGGAATCGCGGTGATTACACGGCGAGGTAATAGCCTCGCATATGGAGACCAAAGATTCTTATACTCTCTCGCTCTCTCTTTCTCTTTTTCTCGACACCGTCATCGCCGTCGGCGTTTACGAGCGTTTTTGGCGAGCCCTTATCCGTTTTAGTGGCACGTTTTACTTTGCACCTGCCGTCCGACGAGTTTCTTAAATTTTAATTGCCACCGCCGGCCGTCCTCGACGTCGACATCGTCTCGCGTGCAATTAAATTGATAAGCCTGCGGTGAGATGCCGTCGTTCGGACACGAAGTACCAGATTGAGTCTTGAGAGGCTTTCGATATCGTAAAGTAACGTGCATGTGTATAAATAATTAAAAAATTGCATGTTATCGTTGTGATATGCGCTATGCGTTACTGTACAGTTTATGTCGGTAACTATTTTTATTTTTATTTATCTATGCCATCCATCTATGCCGAAATAAAAATGTTTTATATTAAAAGTTTGTTTTCATTACTTTGCCAACGAATATCATATCAAATCTTTCGTACGATAAACTGAAAAATTATTAACAAGCAGGTAGATGTGTATCAAGAATGTGATATTAAATATTTATATTATGTCACTTGGCAATAATAAACATTACACAGTACTCGAGCTCGAAGTATATAAATCTTTCAACTATACCGTCTGTAACTTTGGTAATTTTTAATATTTTCATATCTTTCTTTATGCACATTTATTCCGAATTTCAAACCACCCCGCAAAATTCGAAATATTACTACAAAAAAGTACTCAACCTCCCACACAGAACAATTCGAAAGTATTCGACAAAATCCGAACGCGAATAGATACAGGGAAGTCGATTTTCTCCGAGAGTCGTCCTTTCGGACTTATCGATCGGAGGTCGATTAGCGAGATAAGCGACGGCAACGTAACGTAACGCGCTACCGTTTCCGAATGGGTCGCGAGCGGTGTGCGTGGGGCCGCAACTCCCTGCCCCCGCCGCCGAGTGGTCGAGCGGTGAGCGGGCGAAAGGGGGTGGTGGTGGTGGGGTGCTCGGCGGTGCCGGTGGCTGCGGTGGTTATCCAGATAGCAGATAGCCAGGACGGTGGTCTCGTTTGCGGTTTGACCACCCTTGTGGTGCACTGCCCTAACCACCATACCGCACCATCCGCAGCCGCACGGTGTGTGCAACCGGCGATAATGTCGCCCTTGCTGCGGTGCGCTGCGATGCACGTCGTTGCACCGGCCCGAACCGATCGAACCGCTCTCCTAGAGAACCTTCCTCGAACGACTCCCTTCGAACTCTCCTTCTTATCGTTACACGATGACGATATATCTATCTTTTGCCACGCGAGAAACGAAACCGAGGGAAAAAACGTGAACCACAGAAGGAGTGAGTGAGTGAATCAGTGAGAGAGAGAGAGAGAGAGAGAGAGAGATTTCGACGAGAACTCGAGATACGACCGATAATACCTACAAGCGCGAATACGCCTCGACGAACTCCTTCGAGGATTATCCCGGATCGGAGAGAAAAATGAGAGAGAGAGAGAGAAAGAGAGAGAGAGAGGATATACATCTTTCTAGTTCTTCGCTCGATCCTTCGAGGAATACTTTCTCGGATTTTTCGTTTATCCGTCTACGATCTTTCTCTCTCGATACACTCCTCGAATCTTCCAACGAGTCGGACCTTTCTCCTGGTCGACAAGCTTCTCTCCCTCTCTCTCTTTCTTTCGAATGGAAAAGGAATCTTGCACCGTGGCGACGTTGAGATCCTTTGGAAAACCTGAAGCACCGACGAGGAATCTCGTAGAGTCCTTTCTTCATTCCTTTTCCTTCTTCTTCTTCTTCTTCTTCTTTCCTTTTACTCTCTTTCGAATTTACATAAATAAATGAAATAACGAGTGTCGTAGAACGCTTCGGAGAAACGAAAGTATATCGTTGCTCGAATATCCACGCTGAAGGGTGGTAATTCGAGAGAGATAGATAGATAGATAGAGAGTGAGAGAGAGAGAGAGAGGGAGAGGGAGAAAGAAGCATAAAACGTCGTGCGATATCTCGAGAAAAACATACGGCGAGTGTGTGTATATACACGACGGGCGTAGTTTAATGGCGAAGATATTTTAAGTCTGCCTTTTAACTTTCGTCTCCTCCTCGACGCGTCCGCCTGAAAGAGTTCGCTCTTCTGACTGTTCTCTTCCTCCCGTATAAACATTCTTTCTCTCTCTCTCTCTCTCTCTCTCTCTCTCTCTCTCTTTCTCTCCTTTACTTTCCCGTCCGTCTACACCTAATCTTGGCACTCGGCATCCCCAAATCCATGTCGCGTCGACGCACGACTTTTGTTAGCGTAGAATCACCCTCGAATGTACCGAACGAAAATTTCCGGCTATTCTAGCAACGAAAAACACGGGTGTCGCCTTTTTATCGATCCACTTTAAGCTATATCATTTTTCTGTCGATATCGTAGCTCGACTCATGACAAACTTAATTACTTTATATCGACGAATATACGTGGGACGATGAACGTATGTAAAGACCATCCTGAAAGCAAATATTTACGAGAGTTTTTCGATATAGATTACAAATTTTAATAAATTACGTTCGATTAAACGTGACACTTTATACATCAAATGCGTATGTATATATACATGCATAAGATACACCCGTTTACAGTTAATGTAGATAACAATTGTAAAATTTTAAAAATCGAATATACAGATATATTGCATATATAGAATAATGAAATAAAATGTTACGAGCCGTTTATTATGAAAGTGCGACAACTCCATTTTGTAAAAAAAGTTTATTTCACATTGTTTTATATTTTATCGATGATGCAATTTTAATTTATCCTAAATATCTCATTAATATGGAAAATGAAGTTCTCCCACTTTCATAACAAAATCACAAAAACTCATACACGTATCTCCGTACATATAAACCGTTAATACATATCTAAAGCAAGTACGAAGAATAAAAACCCATATCTTCGCAAACTGTGCATTTAGTTGACCGTTCCGCGCATTCGCGACGAATTTTATCAAACTATAATAATCCGTGAGATTCGATATCCTTTTTTCCCAGGAAATACAGAACTACGTCACTTCCTCGCGTATAACACGTACAGGATACCACTACCACCGTCAGCCACGATTACCGTGCGCGCGGGCGCTCGTTTTACACATGTATGGTTTACACGGGACGTATGTATGTACACGGGGTAGCGCCTGTACGACACGGACCGCGCCTAACGAACCGAAATGATACCCACCGGTCGACTCGTATCACGCGCGCGCGCGCGCGCGCGCATGTGTGACACGTCGCATGCGGATGCGCGCGCGCGAGTTCTCAGCCCATTGGGGGAGACGAGCGCGTGTTACCGCGTAACCGGGAGAACGCTCCCGCGCTTAATGCTCCTACATTAGCGCTAATTGATGGATTGTTTTTAATATTTAACGCTCCGTTTCTTTTCTCACCCTTCTTACTTTCTACCGTCGAGAAATCGTCTTTCTTCCTTCTTCCCGTCTAAGGTTCCCTCTCTTTCTCTCTCTCTCTCTCTCTCTCTCTCACTCTCTCTGTCTCACTCTCTTCTTTAAATTCATGATAGCTGTCTATCTCTTTCTCTCCTGCCTACAACGTTCTCTTTGTTTCTCCTTCTCCCCCTTTGTTTCTGCTCTTTGCGTTTATAATGCCGTCTTTCTCCGTTATATACAACGTTCTCTTTGTTTATTTCTTTCTTTCTCTTCCTCGCGTAACATAATGTTCCCGTTCGTCTCTATCTCGCTCTAACTCGTAATGTTCGTTCTTTCTCTTTTCATTTCGTACCGCAACGCGTAATCTCTCTTTCTCTATCATATGTTCGTACGTTCTCCCTTTCACCCTCGCTGAATCGTTCGTCGGTCTATCTCTCGCTCTCGCATTCGTATAACCGCCGAACCACCTTCCTATATTCCGTGGTTAGCCGAGCGTTCCGAATGTATGTGTCTACCTACCTACCTGTGCTCGCATACGTATGTTACGTGGGTATACATGTGTGTGCGTACCGGAGAGTAAATATAACTGTAGGTCTCTCTCTCGCTCTCTGGTAAGGCTAAACCCGCCAAAAGCGGCACGCCAAGAGATCGACGACTACGACGACTACGAAGACGACGACGAGAGAACGACGACGTCGTTGACGAAGAGACGCGACACGACGACGACGACGACGACGACGACGACGACGACGGCGACGTTGGAACAAGACGATCGTGTGCGCAGGAGATCACAGGAGGAAAAAAGAAGAGAGCATCGAGAAGGAGCAAGAGAGAGAGAGAGAGA
>JAIFRP010000030.1:9488115-9499284 GCA_032403825.1 Odynerus spinipes
GAGAGAGAGAGAGAGAGAATGGAGAGGAAGAAGGCCTCGCGCGAGATAGCCAGCACATACGGTAGTCGCAGATCGGTGAAGCAGACAAGGGGCCCGAGCAAGCAAAATGGAGGGCAGGCGAGCGTAGAATATAAAAGGAGGAACGTGAATTCATATCTTGTCTGGGGGATCTTGCTGCTTTGCTGCTGAGAGACTGTTTTCGAGGAGGAGGAGGAGGAGGAGGAGGAGGAGAAGAAAGAAAGAGAAAAAGAGCGAGAGAGAAAGAGGCAAAGAAAAGGAAGAACGGGCCACGGCGAAATGGAAGGAAAGACTGCGAGAAAGCAACGCGAGATGAAGAGAGGCTGAGAGAGAGAGAGAGAGAGAGAGAGAAGACTCGAGCAACCGTCCGTGGTTGGTATCATGTCTGTCGCGAGCGCGACGAGGACGTTTAAGCGTTGTACCATGAGTAAGAGGGAAAGAGAGATAGATAGAAAGCCACGAGAACGAGCGAGAGGAAATGGTGGTGCGAGCGAAGAGGCAAAGTGCTAGCAGTGAGAAAGAGAAGGATGGAGATAGGAGTCCGCGCGGACTGCGGTCGGGCTGTTAGGGTCGTTGGCCAATGAGAGCGCGGCATCGACCAATCGCAGTCGAGTTCTTGACTCTGCGCCGACTAGTGTACCGTCTTCTCTCGCTCTTTCTCTCCCTCTCTCTCTCTCTCTCTCTCTCTCTCTCGGCCGAGCCAGTCGGAACCGAACCACGTAAGAAGGTAGGGTCTTTTGTCTCTTCGCGGAGCCGTGAATACACGCTGCGTACACACAATGGCTCGAGCCGCTGGCACCAGAAGCGACCGGTAAAAGGCTATATGCAGGACTCCCTTTCCCTCTCCCTCTCTCTCATTCACTCAGGCTCTCTACGTCTCGCTCGTGTAGTACGTGCGCGCGCGCAGCGAGACAGGTGAGAAAGTACCGGCGGTAGTGTGTACCGCACCACCGGTACAAAATTCGGTATTAGCGCGGCCATAACGCGCGGTTTCCAAATGAGGTTCGAGAGGGCATCCATCTCGCCGCAAAATCCACCGCCGACGAGACGGTGCGCCGCGCACCATCCGCGCTTTTGCCCACTCGTCGCCGCGAGCTTCGATATTTCCTTTCTTCGACGCTGTTATTTACGCGATTCCGCGGTGTAACACCGGCTTTCCGCGTATTTTCCCAGACCACTGGGCATCGATCTCTCCTCCCCTCCTCCATCGACACTCTCGTTCTTTCCCTTTGTGCCGTTGACCACGCTCGGAAACGCTACTGTCAAACGATCGGTGGATTAATGAATTTTATATATTATATGTAAATATTATCACTATGGTAGAGTGTAATATTTTTCGCATTTTACGCGTAACTCGATTTTTTTAGACGTAAGATGCTCGAGGGATAGTTAGAGTATAATAATGATCTCATTTGAATTGATTATTATTTCAATCGGCGGTGATCGGTTTGGGTATTCGATACCCGAAATAACGAAGATACAAAATACGGCAGAAGTTAGTTTGTATCTAGGTACGTGGGTATTTTGCACTCGCCTTTCGTTAACTGCAACTTTTATCATCTCGCTCGCGCTGGGTTAACACCGTTAGAGGATGATACAACATTTTTTTATATGAGAAATAATTTATTTACCATATCATAATGTTATTTGTAAAGTGCTTCGAAATTCGAGTCAATAGACAGGAACAAGGACGAGTTTGGAACTGATATACCGAAGTGGTCATACTTTAGAAAGGACAAGGATTCTCTCGTCGGTTGGCTTCTCGTTGATTTCGCAGAAACGTCCGGTAGTCAAGGAGATGTCTACTGCTTTATAATAGTCTCCGTTCACCCGACCGAAACCGTCCGCTCGATCGTCTAGATATACGAAACTTGATCTTTCCTGAAAATCGATATCCCGGCATTCCTAATTAATAAACGTGAACCGTCCGGTTTTCCCGCCTATCGATCACGACATCTCTCTTTCGTAAATTGATTTTGCAAGGACCAGGAGCCCACCGGGTGCTGTTGGGTCAACGATCGTCTTTCGATTTTGAGATAAAAAGAGAGCGAGAGGGAAAGAGAAATTGATTCGATACGGGCGATCGCGCGGAATTCGTGCGGCGAAGCGGAAACGCGTCGTGCAGCGGACGGTAAATCGGTGAAGGAAGAAAAAGCGTGACGCTCGCGAGGATTCCGGCAAACGTTTTATCTTCCTCCGTCTTTCTCTCTCTCTCTTTTTCTCTTTCTCTCTCTCTCTGGTGGCTCTTTGCCTTTTTCTCTCAGTCGGCGAGCTCTCCGGCCGGCTTTTATCAATCGCGACCGACAACGACACCAAATTGCTCTGTTTATCGAACGAAAACGCTCTCCCAGGCGCGGCCGATACGTCGTTTATCTGCCACGCCTCGTCGTATTTCTGCCAGACCAGCTTCCACTCCTCCCACTCTTTTCTCTCTCTCTCTCTCTCTCTCTCTCTCTCTCTCTTTCTCTTCCTTTCTCTCTATCTCTATCTCTCTCCCGCATAACGCGCGCACACACGCACGCGCGCGCTCTTCTTATTTTTCTCTTTTCTCTCACCCTTATTCTGCTTCGTCTCTTTCGATCGGCCAACGATTTCAGCGGTTTAAAAGTGCCCTGTCGTGGACCAAAACGAAGACGATGCAAAGAGGAGTACGAGACGAGAGATGGTGAAAGAGAGTGGGAAGAGAAGACGAGGAGGAGAAGGAAGGGAAGGAGGAGGAGGACTCTCGGAGATACATCGAAACGATTGCTGCCGCTTTCTCGGTCTCTCGCGGACAGATTATTAATCCGAAAGTCTTGACCCCTTTCGCCTCTTAATCCGGCTAAAGAGAGATATATCTTGCGCCTCCCGAACGGGTATGGTAGACTCCGATTTCGAGGTCTTTTCGAGTATCGCGAGCAGTTTATCTTTTATGTCTTGAGAGGAAGTCTTAGGAAGGGGGGATTGTTTCGTCGAGAAATGTGAGAGAACGCGTGTACGTAGATACTACAGTGTACATATATATATGTAACTACTATGTACGCGTATCGAAGAATGGACGTTTCGATCGATCGAAAGGGTATTTGCGACTTTTAATCACCACAATGTAATTTTATTGTATACGTTTCCAAACTTTCATATTTTTAAGCCCCTGTAATTTAAGTTTTTCGCTCGAAAATAAATAGCGACTCTTTAAAACAAGGTTGCTCGTTCCTGGCACGGAGCACTAAAAACTTGTCAAATTTCATTTCATTTGCCAACGACGTCCCCGGCATTTTTGTTAGAGTAAAAGAAAAAGAAAGAACGATGACTTTGGAACGCGCTCGGCTCTATTTTAATTACCGAAAATCCGTGCCGTACAGAGAACCACGCGTGCCGGGGCTAAGCAAGGGGGGTTCGGAAAAAATGATCGTGGAATCCTGAGGTTAATCGCCGGAAATCCGTATCGTACGTTCTCTTTAGGCGAAAAGAACGCGACGAAGGGGGAGATACGATGGGCGATAATTTTCGAACGAGACAGGCACGATCCATAGGTAGGTGGGTAGGTATGCGAATTTGTAAAGGGAACGTTACATACATACATACATACATACATACATACATACATACATACATAAATACATACATACGCGTCTACCTATCTACCTACCTACCTACCTATCTACCGTTTGTCGTTAATCGTTCGAGAGCCGTGGAAGATAGAAAGTCACGATACGTAATTAAACTTCGTTTAATTCCTTCTCGCTGGGCGATTTCTCTATCGGGAGAAGGAAGGAACGTGTCCAGGGATATAAGCGTTCGCAATGGCCCGTGTGCTGCCGCTACCGCGCTCGGTCTAATCTAATCTAATCGCGTGGATGCATCGAGAAAGAGAAAGAGAGCTCTCGCGTAGAAGGTGGTAGCTTGTTCGCCGATCGTTTCCTTTCTCCTGGGAGTAACGCCGATGTTCGATGAGGATGGTAAGAGGAACGAAGAGAGATAAAAGATACGTATCGAACGACTAGGCGAGCTAGGCTACTCGTCGGCTGATTAGGGAACCACCATCGACCGATTAGAAGTCGCTCGACCGTCGTGGAAAAGTCTAGTGCTTAATTAAGCGCGATCGCTTTGTACCGAGAGACGCGTAGGTACTTACGTATGTATTTAGAAAGCCTACTCGACTACACGTACGCGTCTGTTCACACGTCTACACACGCGCGCTTTTGTTTGCCCGCGTATCCTCCGCTCGCGAGTAGAAGTCGGAGTGTCCTGTTCGACTCGTGCCGAGCCGCCGAGCTATCGATTCGTGTTAATTACTGAAACACCGAGAGATCGTTAATCGGACGGCGTTACGGCGCCCTAACTGGGATAATTGAATGTTTTGAGAAACGACGCCACGCTCTTTCGCGGACGAGACTCGCGAAAGATCACGAAGCCATTGGACCGATGTTTTAATCGAAGAAAAACGTTGCCGGACTCGGAATCGTCGGCTGTCGTTTGTCGCGATACCGATCGAGCGACGGGAGCGAGTACAAATCGATTGTGAGAACGAACGCTTCGATCGCGTCAAACCAGTTAGATTTTTTTATCTCGTCGATTCTTTTTTTTTTATCTCTGGTGTGGAGAGTGCGAAAGATCGATACGGTGAAATCGAGTAGGTGCTTACACATAAGCATACGTACGTAATTCGTACTATGTGTAGATTGAGCAATATGTAAGTTGCGGGTTCTCTTTATCTTTCTCTTTTTCTCGTTCTCCTCTCTCTCTCTCTCTCTCTCTCTTGCTCTCTAATTCTCTGCTTCCTTAGCCGAGAAAATCGGTTTATTTGTACCACGTATACCGTACGAGTACCCCTGGAGACCGCACATTTCCATTCGTAATTATAAGCTAACTCTCGCGAAATCCAGTCGGGACCGCGAGTCATCGTATTTGGTTTAATCTCGGTCCGAATAACTGAATTTAATCTCCGCCTACCGGAGCGAGCTTAACCGAGTTTAACCTGGCCTTTTCTCAAATATTCCATGCAGCGTTACATGTAAATAATATAGTACCGAAAGGAAAAATGTTTCTCGTTGTTTCGTTAACGTCCAAGTGTTTTTTTCCTTATAACGTTCCGCGCTCTTCGATCGATCCGCGTGCCTTGATCTTTTTTCTTTCATTCGTGACGAAGCGAAAGTTCATCGATCTTTTTCTCGTGATCTTATCGAGGTAACAAAGAGATCCGCCGCTTGGATTAAAAGCGGAATCATCGCGTACGCGCACGGTGACTTATAAGAATGATGATATGCTCTAGGAAAGTGATTGGGTTCTTTTAGATCGAACGAAATATTCCGGAAAATACCCAGCGGAAATTTGATAACCTTTTTACCAAGTCTCATACATTTTATCGACAAATATCGACGATGTATGGGCACTTTCGATAACCAATCCTTTGGATAAAAGTTAATTGGCTTTCAATCGGGTATAAACTGCAATTTAGAAATTTCCTAAAAAGTGTTTACTATCCACTATGTCGATTATTTTTAGAAAATCTATATTTTACACGTTTTATCGCTATTAAAATCGATAGATACTGAAACAAAAATTCCCAAACGATCGTAACTCATACGACATATCAATTTCTTTATTTTGACATTTTGACAATTCTACAAAAAAAGAATAGAAAGAATGTAATTCGCTTTCGAAGAAGCTACGATGATTTGTTGATTTTTTAAGTCGCCGTACACGAATAGACATATACATACACACACGCGTACGTAGGTATGTGAGAGTACGTTCATACACGCGTACTAAGCCGCAACCACCTGTCAACGGGATGTTCGCGAATCAATTCGATTTCGAGCGGTCGAGCGTAGAATCATCTCTTTCCATCCTTTTCTCTCGATAAAGGAGGACTCAGCGGGCCGTACCATGGGGCGATTTCAATATCGAACTCTAATAGCGCGCCGATACGGTAATTTCGTTCAATTATGATCGTACTTAATGGCGACTCGCCCGTTCCTCGGAGGATTCGATACTGTCGACTTTCGCACCAAATAAACAAGTCGAATAAACGACGTTCGTGAAACGAATGGTGGTGAGAAGAGAGTGGGGGAAGCACCTTGTTTCGTTATAAGTTCGCATCCTCGTTTCGTGCTAGTTTTTTTGTTGATACAAGATTACAGGACCATTGTTGCTCGAAATTAAACGATTAACACTTTTTCTCGTTATCGAAACCTGAAAGTTACTAATACCGATTTTTATGCTTATTGAAAATGTAAGAATGTAGCAAAAATGTAGTTTTTTTTCAATGTATTGCTAGAAACGAGCCACACGTAAATTTACGTGTACTTACGGCATGGAATCTTGTTCGGTATTGGTGTCCTGGCGTCCAGTGTCATCGTAGCGACAGGACTAGTCTTCGCGTAGCGTTGCTACTAGTCCGCATACTGGCGGTCAGTGAACTAATAAACGGTAAAGCTTCGAAAAACTTTACTTTCGCCTCTTCCTTTCTTTTCCTCCTACTTTTTCATTCCATCGCTCAAAGAGGCTTGGAGGGGTCGAAGGAAGAAGAAAATTAACCCTCGACCAGACTCTCACCGAGATTTCCTTCTTCGCGGACATACGCCAATGAAAAACTCTCGCGAATCACTTCTTCTCCCTCTTTCGAAGTGGAAGTGGAAGTAATTGAATCCGAGTGCATCGTACATAGTCGATACACCTAATAATTTGTATTTATATTGGGATCGCTCGGAAAGTTTCGTGGGATTTTTGATCGTTTAGATATTAATGTTCGTTGGGACTAAATAAATATTTTCCAGTAAACGATATATTTTACACGTTATACGAACGAAGTCTTTCTACATATTTCTATACGAAACGGTGTTAAAAATCACGACACACTTTTTCGAAAGAGTTAACAATTTTACTCCGGAGAGACGAAGATTCTTATTCGAACGTCGGCAGCTCGTGCAGATAAAAGAAACGATATCCGACGAAGCTTCTCGCGGGCCGATACGTCCGAGAGGGATAGAGCAATCGATAGGACAAGATCGATGGTACGAAACGCGAGAAGTACAATGCGTGAAATCGACGTCGCGCGTATACCTCGTGGATATCTCGTGCTGGGCTTCCCGCAAATAGGCGGAGATAGTACGTGGAACTCGAGTCGCTCCTAACGATCACCACCACTACTACTACTGCTGGCGATGCTGCTATCTCTACCTATTTCCATGATGAGCCGGTACACAACAACACGAGACGAGACGAGACGACGAGGGACTTCTTACATCACGATGCAATCGACTACCATAGCGTACATCGTCGAAGTATCGAGAAAACGAGTCGACCGAAGCTTTCCTTCGTAAATCATAAAATTCCTTAACGAGCTCCGCAGCGAGATAGAAAGAGAGAGAGAGAGAGAGAGAGAGAGAGAGAGAGAGGGAGCCCGTGTCGCTCCGAAGGTATTAACTTTCAAGACGTTCCTCCACCGGCAAGCGATTCGATCGTATCGCGATATCTAAGAAATCACCTCGTTATTCCGTATAAAGCAACGCGAACGATCGGCATCGATCTAAAGCAAGCGACTTCGAGATCTTAGGGTAGCGGATCGATGATTTTTATGCGGTCGTTGGAACGGAGAACGAGCGACGAGCGATCGGCTAACGTCGCTTACCTTAAATAGATGAATATTGAATATCGAAAAATGTTTCAGATTCGTCGTCGTACGTAATCTTACTTGTTTCAGAATCTACGATATTTCCGTGACAACGATTCCTTCGCATCGATGCATTTTTATACCTTCTAAACGTTTTCGAAAGTTTCGCTGGATCGTAGGAGTTGGATTCTCGAAGTCTCTCGAAGTTCGACTAATTTTTTCGTCTCTCTCTCTCTTTCTCTCTCTCCCTCTCTCTTTCTCTCTCTATTTCTTTTTCTCCTCTTGTGTCAGAGGATGAGAGCGCCCCCAGGAGCGCCGATGATTTAGGGCCGCTCTTTCACGAAGGATCTCGAGCTTCGCCAGAAAGGGAGACCCTCGGGCTCCCCTCGCCCTCGTTATTTACGACGGAATCTTACGGACGTTCTCAGGACCACTCTCGCAGTTATACGCTCTTGGCTTCGTCTGCATTGAGCGAGAGAGAAAAAGAGCAAGAGAAAGAGAGAAAGAGAGAGAGAGAGGCAGAGAATGCAGGAGAGAGACCCCATGTTTTCTTCACCGAGAACCTTGACATTTTTTTCATCTAAGCAAACAGAAATGCTTCCTTCGTGTATACTTTAACGTCGGTTTCATGATCGCTCGCCTTTAGAAAAGGGCGAGCTCCTTTACCGTAGCCCGTCGTCATTGCCGCCGCTGTCGCTGTAAATCTTCGAACGGGGAAACGGCCAAAGGGCTAATTTCCAAATAGAGACCACACGAAAAACTATCTTCTTCCTCGCGCGGATAAAGATAAAGCCCCAAAAAAAGGGACCCGTCGAAAATTCTCAAACAGGGACGAGAGCAATTACGCGAACAGATCTTGTTAAATACTCGAGAGCACGGATCTTGTTAGAGATATCTACTTACTCCTCGGACTATCCCCGCGTCGATATATTTTCAACGATTATCTCGAGATGCCGGGGAAAGCTTAGAAACTTCAATCCCTCGAAACGATTACGACGCGACGATGGAAAAAGAATCGGTTCGATAAGCTTCGACAGGCGGCGGGAGGAGGGGGAGGGGAGAAAAGAGAAAAAGGGGAGATAGAGATATATATATATATATGTGTGTATGGTATACGCGAAGGGATAGAGTGGTGTATGATAAGCACAACACGCTTGCCTCTTTCGAGAACGAGAGAAATTTCTTCCCATGCGAAAGAGAGAAAGAGGGGCGAGGGAGAAAGACAGAAAGAGGTGTCTGCGGTCTCTGGAGAGGAAACGACGAGATTGCTACGGCACTGGCTATAAGCCATTACCACGAGGTACGGTCGTTCTCTCTCTCTCTCTCTCTCTCTCTATTTCTATCTCTTTCTGTCTCTGTGGATCTCCCTTTCTCCCGGAGACCTCCGCTTCTCTCGTCAGACAGGGTGGCAGATAACATTGCTGCATGACACCAACGCTCTTGGTAGAACTACTCGAGTGTGGTGAGTGAGAGAGAGAGAGAGAGAGAGAGAGTACATAACGGACACACAGTGAAAGCTCTCTATCCTTCTCTCTCTCCCTTTCTCGACTATCTCTACCTCGAGCGCGTTTACATCGTCACACGAGACAGACGTGTGTGTGTGTGTGTGTGTACGTGTACAGTATCAGATACATAGCGAAACACACCCATACGTGGTATACACGCATACGGCACACATCAACGTACCAAGCACAAGCAGAGAGAGAGAGAGAGAGAGAGAGGGAAAGAGAGAGACACACGGTCCAACGGAACGTCCATAACTGCAGAGCGGAGCACTGCACGGCGATGCCAGTGTATTAGGACTGGGTTACGACAGTAAATTTTCACTACCGTGCGGAGTTCTAATGGCTGGGAATACAGCTGGTTTCAGTGGCCTCGAGTTGCTGTTTCCGTCTCTCTCTCTCTCTCTTTCTCTCTTTCTCTCTTTCTCTCCCTTGCTCCGTGTTTTCATCTTCCTTCTCACGTTCTCTCGTCTACCTCCACCGCTTCTGTCTCTCTTTCTCTCTCTCTTTCTCTCTCTCTCTTTCTCTCTTTCTCGCACAAGTCAGAAAGAGAAAGGGGTAGGGGGAATAAGTTGTTCGCGGTTTCTCAGTGCAGGAAATGCTCGGCCTCCGGTGGGATCCCTTTAATATCGACGAGCACCTCGCGACGAGCTTGCTTGCCTCTCTTTCTCTTTCTCTCTCTTTCTCTTTCCTTCTTTCCTCTTTCGTACAGGCGCACACGTGTGCGCGTTCGCGCGTGTACGCTCGCTCAAATGGCAAAACGAATCTCTCGCGTAGAAACGTGCCGCGTTCTTACCGCGTACATCACGTCGACGAGTGGATTCCAAATCGAGAGAAGCCGCGCGAATCGTCGGATCTCGGCGAGGATCGATCTTGTTCTTTACAGCTCGACGAGAGAGAAGGAGAGAGGTGTGAGGGGAGAGAACGCGGATCGGGCCAATTTTGAGTTTCAAAACGTACGGCGGAACGTGATCTTTGAAGTTCTCGCTCATCAACGAGGTACGCGCGATAGCGCGTTAACGCTTCGACTCTCGTATCATCCAGATGTGGGTGCACGCATAAGTTTCCGTAAGAGGCCGTATAAGGCGGTATTATTGACTCAAGTTGAAAGAATTTCGTTAAGCCGTAAATGTATATCGAACGGAAACAGCAAACTCTCGTTTTATTGATACACTGCATATACATATATTTAAAAACGAAATTATGCAAAAATTACGTTGGAAAGTTTCCGTTGACTTTCGGAGCCCGCAGGGATCACGCTCGAAACGCGTTTATGGCTCGAAATTTTAAAGGCGCGCGGAAATATCGGGGCGTTCGCTCGAACGGGATCGTATTGGATCGTTCGATAAATTTCGAGATATTTTTATTGGAAATTCCAGGATGTTATACCTACGTGGTATATATACGTAGGTATATATTTACGTATAAGAAATTTAGTAGATTTATGGAGATTCTAAGACGTAGGGGAAGAGTGAATAATTTGAAATCTGAATTTTGTTAGATATCTTAAACTTAAGTCATAGCAAGGCGTTAGGAAACGTTGAAAATGACGTACGAATGAGCGCATGAATTTCATTAAATAAATATAAAATAAAGTCCATGTTCATTGTACGTTCTCTTAAAGTTATAATACGTTGTAGAGTATTAATATCGAGACGAGTATCGAGATCTCTAAACTAATGAATGTTTATTATTATTATTACGATATTTTCTACGAGTATAATTTTTAAATTTTTATTGTTATTAGAAACCGCTAGAATCTTTCGAAACAATTCTAACATTATCGTCGGCCCTTTATTAGCGTCTTACTTCGACAAATAGATAATTATGAAACGTGATGCACCGGTCCTTGAAGGCAGCGTGTAGTAGAGAGCCGATAATTATCGAAACACGTTATTTCTTTTATCGAACAATCCTCTCTCTCTCTCTCTCTCTCTCCTAGTTTGTACGCTTGTAGCTAGATAACACGTGTGCCTGTAGATGCATATCTTTCCTATCGTTTCGAATGGTGCTAACGACTACGATGACTTTTCGTTACGCGCGAATAAAAAGACT
>JAIFRP010000030.1:9514863-9531638 GCA_032403825.1 Odynerus spinipes
CTCTCTCTCTCTCTCTCCTCGCTAAAGCCCCGAGCATTTTCTCACGCGAAAACGTTTCGTCGTACGGTCCTTAAGAAAGGGAAAAAAGAGAGAAAAAAGGAGAAGGAAAAGAAAAAGGAATATTTCAGAATTCTCCGAAGGAAGGAGCAGAAAAGTATGCCGGGAATTTACGAAGTACGAGGAACAGCACCATTTTCGCCGTTCCTACTTCGTCTTCTCCTCATCCTCATCCTCCAGCTCTTTTTCTTCTTCGCGCATTCCAGATACAATATAGCCCGGCCAGACGAACGCGCGATCGTGATCGCGTCTTTTACATTGCCGGCGACTTTTTTACGCTTTCGAATCGTTATGTGGCCCGCGTACGGTACGTACCTAACTATGTATGCATGTATGTATGTAGGTACGTACCAAAAAGAGAGAGAGAAAGAATGAAAAAGAGAGGACGAAATGTAAAGTTGCTGCGAGAAGCGTGACAAAAAGAAATACGCCCGCAAAATTCGTGGCTTTCGAGAATTCGACACAAGGAAACCGCGCGATCGCTTATCGATTCGATGATTCGGATTCCATAATTATCCTACGTACCTACGTATATCCGTGTTTTTATTTTACAGCGTTTTACAGGTTTATCTTCTTGCGAAGGCGTATCGCTATTAATTTAAGATTCATTTCCGATTTTTACCAATATAATTTTTTCTAATTTATTACGGCACAAAACCTGAAAACTGTGGTCTATTAATTATATACCTATTACCGAATCTATAACGAGATAATACGATATAACAGCGAGATCCTTTTCATTATTATCTAAATCGTGAAATATCCCGCCAACCCGAAATTATTCCATTTGATTTTACTCGCCCGACGGGGAGAATGTTGAAAAGCGCGTGCCGTGAGGCGAACGAGCGTGTTTCGAACGGCAAATCATTCTTAAACGAAAACGACGAAGAAAAAGGGGAGAAGAAGAAGCGAACCGGTCGATCCCATCGAGCGATCGTCACGAAAAGTCGAACTTCGAAATTAATTACAGAGTACCATCGCGTTCTTACATAATTCATGAAAGGAGAAGGAAGGCACGAAATTGAAGAGAAGAAAGAAAGAAGGAATAAAAAGAGGAAGAAGAAGAAGAAGAAGAAGAAGAAGAAGAGGAAGAAGAAGGAGGAGGAGAACGACAAGAAGGTACGGTGATCTTTTACATAACGCGCGTGGGTCTATCGGTCGAACGGCTCGAAGGCTCGCGAAGCGCGCTCGAGATCGCTTTTTCTCACGCACGCACGAGTCGCTTTTGCTTCGGCTCGACACGCGAAGCCGAGCCGAGCCGAGCGTACAAAATCTTCCCTGCCTTAGTTTCCCGGACTTTCCGACATTTTTCTTCTCTCCGTTCCCCCTCGACAAACCCGTCCATTTCGCCTACGACTTCTTCGTGCTGCGTTAGATATGCGTCGCTTATGCAAAACGACACCTATGGGGCGAGCCCGAACAAATCGTTTCGCTACCAACACTTTAATTGGATCGCCATACCGAGAAACCTCCTTTACGCTGTTTCCATCGACGATACGTGTCTCGTTGCGAAGACTCGACGACTCTCTTACACGCAACCATCGCTCGGCGAAAACGTTCGCTCGCACATCTTATCTTTCTGTAAATGGAAATAATTGAGGAATGTGAAAATGTTACATCGGGTATATAATTTATTTTATCGAACGCGTTGTGCTTTGTACCAAACTGGTTTCTGTGTTTCTCCTTGGTGGTAATTAATTTCTTCTCTAATTAAAGGATTAGGTTCTGAGAATGATAGAAAGAAAGTTGATAGATGGGGATAAAGTTAAAGTAAGGGTTAGAATGCGTTAAAATATGTCATACAGGTATACGTATGCGTGTATATGTACCTGTGTGTAAGATTTTATGTACGTGGGTAGATTTTTTAATAATTTCAAAAATACCAAACTTTGTGTTTCAAGTATACAATTTAATACTTAGTGTGCGATATAATATATACACCTGATGTACTATTTTTATATATCTACTATGTTTACAGATACCTATAATATTATTGGTATACGTTATACGAATTTACTATACCGAGACAGCTCCACATTCAGTTGCCAGTAAATTCTCGAAACCGTTACAGAAATATTCTCCTATTATATCGCCGAGATTGCAAAGATACCGCTATCATATATTCGACACGTTTACCTTTTAACATCGAACAAGGTAAAGTTCGATCGATTTTCCCTTTATTTAAAGCATACACATAAAGTAGTTTTCTATCGAGCACGCACGTGCTCGAGCTCGCTCGACCGCGCATTGTCCAGCCCTCCGCGTTCGAGATAATCGATAAATGATTATCCAATCGCGGCTAATGCGGAAACTATCCGTTTAATTACGTTTAGTGCCTCGAAGCCACGTCGCGCGCGCCTGCAGGCAGCCGTAGGAAGGGGATTGCCGAGTGTGCGCGTACGAGAGAAGGAATGAGAGGGTGAACAGAGAAGAGCACGAGAGAGAGAGAGAGAGAGAGAGAGAGAGAGAGAGAGAGAGGAAGAGAGAGAGAGAGGATAGAGGGTGAGCGTCCTCGCGAGGTGGTGAAGGCGCGTTACCTCCGTACCGGCTTGCGGAGTGAAATGGCAAGTGGAGAGAAGCTTGCCTCCTAGCTCATTGCCAGAATTGAGCTGCGATCGCTCTAACTGACGTAATCGAGTGGCCGAGCAGTGGTGCTCAAACTCTGATATATCGTCAGGCTTATGTCGGCAAGGGAGGACGAGTGCGAAACGATGATCGAATCTGCGTTGATTTGATTGATAATTAATGAAAAGATTTATTATATTTATAATTCTTTTTAGACACTTTCTTTTATGTGATATTTTATTCGTAGTGTTCAGATTTGTTGTTAATAGAAACATGATAAATGTGAGTCAATGTAATACAAAAGTTCTTTACGGTGAATGACGTCGATTTAAAATACGTTTTACGATAAACTGAATCTATTTTGAAATTTATGCTAGCAAAATTGTAAAGGATTCCATACTCTTGCTTGTGTATAATAACGTAAAAGGATTTCGTGACCAAGGCAAATTGGGAAACGCTGATACAGACCAATTTCATGTAACGAGATCACGAAGAGTAACGAAAGTAACCTCGTCCAAGCGTTGCTCAAACTATAAGAATATAACACGCGCAAGAAATGTAATAGGTCGGTAAGGAAAATCGCGTAGCGTGCCGTAATGAATCGACTCGGTGATTAACGAGATTACACGGAGACACGGCATAGTCGTGCTCGCGCGAACGCCCACGCTCACGTGGGTAATGTACGTGCGGAGTAGCGGCAGAGAGGAAGGTGGAGACGGAGCAGGGCGAGGGTTAAAACGGGAGCGATCTGTTACGCGTCGGTAGCGGCTTGCGGATTAGCAGTTATTAATTAAGCTTAATTGTTTCTGTTGGTCCGACGTCAAATGGGTTTACAAGGTGTCCGCGTGATTACCATTGGTCGCCGTCGGCGCCACCGACAACGTGCGCTCGCACACGTGCGTGCTCTATCCGTGTGAACGACAGGGTGTGTGTGTGTGTGAGAGAGAGAGAGAGAGAAATGCAAGCGGACACACCGTGCCACGTGGGACGACCCCGTGTTTCCACGCTCTTGCATACTATCGACACCTACGCGTGCACTATATTACGTCATATATATACACGTGCATGTTTTTTCAGTATACGGGTCTGTACAAAGCGTGGAAGCGCAAGGAATATCATTTTCTGATATTTCCATAGAGATCCTCGATAGCTATAAAAATTTTTACTCTCAACCGGAACGGGTCTTCGAAATGCGGAATCTCGTAATAGGCGTGAAGCCTTTCGTGGTCTTGATATCGCGAATTTGTCGATCCATCGATCGATAGAAGTATCGAAGATAAATGCGTCGATCGATTCTTCGCGAACGAAATCTCGCTACTCGTCCTCGTTTACTCGTGTATGCGTTTTCGATATAGCCTTCGTGGAAAAAGACGTTGACATCGAGAAACAGATAAGAGAGGGAGAGAGAGAGAGAGAGAGAGAGAGAGAGAGAGAGATCCACGTCGGGGTTAAAGCCAATATGAATTCTTATCTCCGAGACTACGATAAGTTGTACGATACAAATATCGTACCGTTGGTCACACACGAATCGATATCCTGGTTACATCCGGTTCAGCGTAGGCGCCTGTGTTTCTCGCGATAATGAAGAAAAGACTTTTGCATCCTCTCTTCATCTTTATCTCCGTATCTCTTGTTATCATCGCGTACAAAGAATCGCGTTCGTTTGACGAAAGTGAGAAGGATTGTGGGAGCCACTGTGACATAAAAGAAGATAAAACGAAAGAAATTGCGAAAAGTCCTGGACGTTTCTGCTCGTTTTATTGCCACTATATCAATAATTCTTAAATAAATCAACGACGAGAGAATAGGCACGTCGCGTCGCTGTTATAAATAGTCCTTCTCGCGCGTTCATCTTTTTATATTTCGTGCGAGCTTTGCGCGCGCGTATTTTCGCTTGGTCGCGCGTGCGTAAGCTCGGGCTCGTCTGTCGTCGCTCGTTCCTCTCTCTCTCTCTCTCTCTCTCTCTCTCTCTCTCTGTCTCTCTCTTTCAACCTGTACACACAAACCCCTCTGCCAGGCCCATCGGTCACGGGTATTGAAATAAACAAACAAGCATTGGGAGCAATATCCCGCTCGGTCAATATTTGCCCGACGGTTAGTCGACTCGACTACTTCCACCACCACTACCACCACAAGCGGTAGAACCAGCAGCAACGGCAGCAGCAACAGCGACAGAACTACTATGAAATGCTAGCGTATATACACAGTCATACACAGATGTGTATGCGGGTATGTGTACGTATTACATGTACGTATACCACCGTCACCACCGTCTACACCTCGATTCCGAGTTTCTCCATCCACCTCCTCCGTCTCCACCTTCGCCTCGGGCGAAACCATCCTCTCTCTCTCTCTCTCTCTCTCTCTCTCTCTCTCTCTCTTCGTTCGAGGCTTGTCGAGAGGGAGAAAAGTAAACGACAATGTAAACGCCGCGTTTACATTTACGTGTTTGCCGAGCAACTCAAATATTTCGTGCCTGCCTCCGAGTGTCCGCCTTCCACTACATCCGCGTCTATAGAGAACGAGAGAGACAGAGAAAGAGAGAGAGAGAGAGAGAGAGAGAGAGAGAGAGAGTGTGAGCGATAGAACTAGCGTGTGTCGTCTTGTGGACGACGTCTCTTCCGTTTGCGCGCTCGCGCTCGACAGTTACGTACTTCTCAATATATGCGCGCGTGTGTCGTGTACGACCAACCGTCAGGATTGTACTTCTACACGCAATGTTTATCGAAACGGACCTCTCGTTTTCTACCACTACCTTCTCCCGTTTCAGCTTTAGTTTCTACTTTTCATTTTTTTTCCTTCCCTCTTTAAAGACTTTACGGACCTTCGTGAATATCGCTTGCGCGTATTTAGAAATTGGATCTATTCTATTTATTATTCTAATTATTTCATAGTTCTACGGACTCGTTGTAATACGATATATCGTTTCTCTTTTTCCATTTCCCGTCTCGTATACAAAGACCGATCACCGAGCGCCAAGCTGCTCTCCCCGAGAACGCGCGAGGGAAAAGAAAAAGAAATATTGATTTTTCTCGTCGTTCCACGTCGAATAGGAGAAGGCTCGTACCTTTCTCGCGAGCGAATCACGCGATACGAGATAAAAATTCGTAGCACGACTCGACCCGCCGCCGGAAATCGCGAAAAGACCCATTGAATCATAATACGTTCGCCCATACCCGAGGAAACAAATGTTCGAGACGGAAGATTTTCGGAGCTTCACGTCGATGGGTAGAAGAGAAACGCTCGGTTTTCCTAAAGCACGATGTAGTAGATAGGTACGTAGGTACTTACTTACCGGCCGAACACTTAAATATACATATAGGGTGAGCCGCGTAATTTGAACCTTGTTACTCGAAAATTTATCTTCTTCGCGAGATACCTCGGAACAGTTTGGACTTTCTTCAAATTTCTATAAGATCGTAAGAACTCGTCTAATAAATTTTTACACGACTCTCCTTAAATGCAGAATTGTAGAAAAATTGTGGAATAAATAAAGGTACTCGCGTTATACGGTTCACCTTGTATACATACATATACATATACCTGCACCTAGCACTAGGTAGACTCGAGTCGCGAGCGGCGTGCACGGAAAGCCGTAATTCCTTCATGGAAAATTCAAGGTTTTTCATTAGCATCGTACCTTTACCTTCTCTCCCCATCTCTCTCGCTCTTTCTTCCGAGGGTAGTAACAGCTAGGAGAGGCGAACCCTCGCCACGGAAGGAACAGCGGGAAGAAAGTTTTCGTAGAGCGCTGGAAAACTCGACGTGCCGCGTATTTCATATATTATTTTGCAGGACGGTCTGTCGTTCTTGAGAAGGAGAGGGTGCGAGTGGGTAAATGGCGGGCTGAAAAGAGCGAGAGAGTAGCGTCGTCGCTGCTGGCTGTTTGCGCAGTCCTCTTTCACGCTACACCCTCTTCTTTCTCTCTTTCTTTCTCTTTCTCTTTCGTTTTTCTCTCCTTCTACTCTTCATATCCTCTTCTAGTGCCATGGAACAAAGAACGCTGCACCCTACCTTGTGGAGCGCCTCCGGCGTTAATATTTTAAGCACACTTTTCTTCCTCCGCTCGCTCTCTGCCTTCCTCTCTCCCTCTGTCTCTCTCTCTCTCTACTCTCTCTCTCTCACTCTCATATTCTCTCTTGTACCCTTCCGGCAAGTCGATTCGATTCCTTTCTCTCTCTCACTCTCTCACTCTTTCCCTACTCGCTGATCTACCTCTCGAAAGAAACCTTCTTTGCGAAAGAGAGAAAGAGAAGAGAAAAGACAAGGGCTCTCTCTTTCTCTCTCTTTCTCTTTCTTTTTAGACCCTTCTTCGTCTACCAGAACTCGCACGTGAGAAGAAGGTTATGGGTGAGGAGCACCAGCAAGAAAAGTAGAACGAGATAGATAAAGATAGGGGCAAGAGGGAGGAGAGAAAGAGAGAGAGAGAGAGAGAGAGGGGGGTAGTGAATTTTGCAAGGCAAATTAAGTGTGCGGTTTTACGACAGTGGCTTTCACACCGTCGCTAGGCTCGCGAGGGAACTGAAAGGGATGTTTAAAGAGGACGAGCAACAAGGGCCGTTCTATATCGAGGGAGGGTGCGACCCCCGACCGCGATTACGCAGCGACCGGCATAATGTGTCCCTCTTCGTACTTTCTGCCTTCTTTCTTGGCCCCTCGAGCCCTCGTCCCTTCTTCGCCATCTTTGGCTACTTTCTTTCCTTCGCATACCCTAACGTCTACGAGCTTTAGGAGATCGAGGAGATCTCCAAGTTCGTTCCTCAGGTTTTTATCAAAATTAACTTTCCGTGAGTCGAGTATTCCCTTCTGTCGGGGAATGCATTATGTATATCGAAATCGGGAATGATTACGTGGAAACGGGAACGATCGAGTGTACAGGGTGGGTCAAGAGTAACTCTCTAATTTGATTTTGTTATAACTTTCAGTCAGCGTTCGTTTCAATTTTCGAATCGACCTTCCTCGAATTTCACCTTACGCTTTAGAAATAGCTCGAAAAACGTTTCTACGTACGTAGGAGTATTTTTATACTATGATGAAAAAAGGCCACGTATGTACATATTGTATAGCTTCTCCTTTTTACCTCCGATGCTTCACACTTTTCGCCGGGGTCGACATCGTCGTCCCGACGGCCCGTAAGTGCACGAGAAAATAATTCGATTAAGTAGGTAGATATTATTTTTAAGTCGCGGCCACTCGTAACTTTATTTGCCGCGAAATCAATTTAAACTTTCCGAAGTTACACGCACACGGTCGTTCGCGCGCGTAGTATCGCTTGCTTCTCTGAAAGCGGCGGTAATGGTGCGACCAAAATGCCAACGACGATCGATAAAATATCCCTCTCTCTCTCTCTCCCCCTCTCTCTTTCTCGATGTTCACCATAAAATATTTCTCGGTTCGCGTGAAAGTTTTCTGCATTATGGGCGAGAACATAGGTATATGGATACATATCGTGTGTATGTACTTACACAAGAAGGTATATCTACCCTTATAGATCGTCGTCCTCGTCTTCGTAGTCGTGCCGGCGACTCTGCCTATGAATAAATCGGTAAAGGTAGTTAAGGAGCCACGAAGAAGGAAAAAGAGCGAAAGGGAGAGAGAGAGAGGGGAGGGGGGAGAGAAAAAGAGGGGCGAGTAGCTTTTCGTTCAAACTTTCATGTCTTCGTCGAAGAAACGACAGCGTCCTTCCCAACACACGTCGCTATCTTTTATCCGACCCGTGTCTCCTTTACACCGGCTTGTCCTCTTTATCGAACTACATACACTAGTACCTACCTACTCCCTGCTACGAGACATTTCGCCTTCTTTTCTACGAATCTTCCGCGAAGCCTGAGTTACGAGGAGACGTTAAAAAAGTTATCCGATAGGAAAGAACTTGGGATTTACGGGATCCCGCGAGAAAGGAAAAGGTATTATTCACTTTTTCACACCAACGTCACGCACTCGAATACCCCGCGAGCGAATGAGATATCTCTGTCTCTCTCTCGAGTCCGCGTCTCGTCGATCATATATCGTTTTACGCGTTACGCTTACGCACCCGTATTACGCGAACGTAATTCGAATCAAAGTTCTCCTAATGCTTCCTTCTATAATAGCTAACAAGTTATTTACGTCGAGCGATAATTAGCCGTTGCAGTCTTCTGTTCCTCATTAATCCAATATTCTTTTAATTTTAGATCGTTTACATACGTATCGTGGAACTCGTTCCGAGAATCTCGTTCGTCCGCTCGACTTCTGTCATTTCTATTCAATTAACGACACTCGTTAGTCGATCATTCGAATAATAGAAGGGATATCGCTGAGATCTTAGTTTCGTTTATCGATAGAGATACATGATACTTTTCTCCGGTGCGATGCAAACGAGTTTTCGTGATTATCTCGCATGTAAGTTCTTTGAAAAAAAAAAAACAAATCATTTACCTTTATTTTTTGTGTTCCATTGAGAAACGAATTAATTAGTTTCCTCCGGCAAACGAGATAATAATACCTAAGAAAAAACGAAAAAAGGTAAAAACGTTTACGCAGTAATTTTATTTCATTACTTCTAGTTAAATTGGTAGTTGCTATCGCGATGATTAACGGCGTACTTTAATTATGACGTAAAAGTGCAATAACGTACCGACAACCGTTTGTCTCCATAATTAAACTACCGCTCGCCTATTTTATCCAAGAAACGAGTATACGCGTAAGTACCGAAAAGCGATGTGGTAAATAAAAATGATGGGATACCTAGTCGAGATATACCTAACAATAAGCCGGTAGACGACGATTAACATAATGGCGATATATTTATGTATATACACGGTGATCGTTAACGCATTGCTAATATTTAACGTCGAAATGGAATTGTATCGATTTTAAATTCGTTCACGGGAATTTCACGGAAATCCGCGAACGCGCGACTGCATACATTATCTCTTCGTTGGTTTATCGAATGCACGAACTTTATGCTCGGCTAACGACGCTAATTAATGCTAGGAGTTTTATCGGCAAAGCGATACAATAATTCCATTTAGGTAGGTACGGGTAACGCTCGATCCGTCCACCGTGCGCGGTGTCCCGTTTTAATGGATCCACGAAAATATCGAAACGATAAATTCTTACGCTCGAGCGGTGCCCGTAAATCGTCTTTTCGAGGGGGCGTTGAGTCGAAATTCGGGCGTTAATCGATTAAAATTGGACGTCTCGTGGATGCGTCTTCGTAAACACGGAAGTTGAATTACTTTATGGTGTCTCTTTCGATATAAGGACGAGGACGTTCCTTAAGAATACGATAATGCTTTGGACTACTTTTTTATATTATTTTTATCTCTTTTATTATCGACGATTCTATTATAAATATACGAGATGTACTTACGCGCACTCTCGTGAGATTTCGCGTTTCCGAAACAAAACGAACCAAGGATAAGATCGTTTATTCGGCACAGGTGCATTTCGACGTTCGTAAGAAGACTAGCGGCATGGAAGGTAGAGTCTCGAACGAGCGAGACAGAGATAGGGGAAAAAGAGAAGGTAGGTCGCTAATAACGCGAAGGGGTCGTTCAACCTAACCGACTCCGCTCGACCCGAAGAAGGCTCGCCTCGCTTTCGATCACACGAACAGCCTGTCATTGCGTTTCCTTCCGATGTCCCGGCCGTTCGTGCTCGTCCCCGTTCGCCTCCTCCATTAAAAACTTCACCGACGTGGCTCATTAAACTATCAAAAGTTGTTCGCCGCTCGTGGTGCATAATAGAAGACGATGGTATAGAGTTCCAGACTATAGATAGCACCGGGTAGGCTTTAGCGTGCGCCGAAGTAATTGCTCGGTTAGAGAAGCCTGCCGCGGTCAGCCAATGACGTTTCGATTATCAAATGCGATCGCTCGGAAACGTGGGCATTGGATGTGAATTACTTTCTTTGGAACTTTATTGGAAGAGATTGGTAATACTATTAAGCGATCATCCGAAAAACTAATACAGGGTGTCGACGCTCGATTTTCTATTTTTGCAACAGTGAATCACGAAACACCTCATCATAGTTCAAGGATTTTCGCATTTGTCTCGAAAATAACGCTAGACTGTCAAGTTCGATAATATCGGTAAACCGCGATGAAAATTATTTTTACCTGCTAAAATGAATATTTTAGTGCGAACGATCGAGAATTAATCGAATAGCCAATAACACGAGCAAGGACGAATTTAGTTGTAGAGAAGAGCGAAAAGAGAGAAAGCTACGTCTTTCCTTTCACGTTCGGTGTAAAGACGAGCGACCTCGTGTTTTCTAACGTTTTCTCTCTTCACGAGCGAGCTGGTGCGAACGCGTGCGTTCGCTTATCGCTGAGAGGATTATTTCGAGAGTATTCGTCGTGCAAATTTATACGGACGATGATCGTCCCTTCTTTATATAATGGTCGGAAACGCGTTTGGATCGTCGCGTTCCTTCGGGATTAACCTAATGAATTTATGGAAAGAACAAAAACGTTCTTTAGAAAACGATCCCCCCTCTTTCTTACTCCCCCTTGCGGAATATTAACCTTTCACGCAAATCCCCTTTTCGTGGCTATTGTTTACGGGCTCGAGCCTCGGCCCGGGCGTATTTGTTACTCTCGTAAAGCTGTTGATTCGGAGGGGTGGAAAGCGGGAGTCCCCTTTTCTAAACTCATAAAGCGTCGACGCCGCCGGTGGCATCGATCCCCTTCTTGTACTTCTCTCGGGGAAGATTCTTCGATTCCCCGGGGACACTCGACGAAAAACACGCTAGCTCGGGATTAGTCGAGACTACGCGTTGGCTTTAATCGCTATCCTTTTCTTATTGCCTGCTTGAGCCTCTCGCGGTTAAATTCATTTCGGCGAACACTGCTAAAAGAGCATTTAATGTCGATCGAACCTCTAACGTGTGACGAATCGAACGAGTTTGACCGAGTAATATGATTATTCTCTATGATTTAATTAACGATGTAGATTTGGTTCCTTTATTTAATTTGTGGATATACGGGATGAGTCGAAATTTGTTAGAGTTGTAAGTAGGTAGGTACATGTTTAAACGAAAAAGCCAACGCGTTCGGATGTGATATACATATATGGTTTATATACTGAAACTTATTTATCAAGCTATCATAAAAGGATACCTAGGGTTTCTTACGAAAGAAGAAAGATCCGCAAAGTAGTGGCGTGCTGATGACGATAACGAGCACGACAACGATGATGGTATACGAGAAGGGCATTGGAAACGAGCAAGTTTAAAAGGAGCAAGCGTGTCTCTCTCTCTCTCTCTCTCTCTCTCTGTCTGTCTCTGTTAAGCATGCTGGTGTATAATTATAATTATCGTTGACGACGATAGCGCGACGACCGTCGCCATCGTCGTCGACGACGACGATATTACGAAATAATTGCGTCGCAATTACTAGCTGACTATTACAACGCGTTGCTCTCATTATTCGAGCAAAGTGGGAGACGAAGAAAGGTGAGGAGGTAAGGCAGAGGCAGAGGAGAGCGAAGGGCGAGAAATCCGAGCGCGGTATTCGAAGGATCTATTCGGGTTGGAGAAGAAAAGAAGTCAAAGGGCGTTAGTTCGTTAGCCTTTAACAATTTCACCCTTCGCCGCGACTTTTCCTCCCGGCGCCTTTCTCTTGTTTTCCCCTCTTCCATCTCGTCACTCTCTCTCTCTCTCCCTCTCTCTTTCTCTCTTTCTCTCTCTCTCTCTCTGTCTCTCTCTCGTTTGCTCTTGCCCATTTCATTTCTCCTTGATTCTTCCTTTTTCTTTCTCCTGCCCTTTGTCCCACGCAAACGGAAAGCGCAGCTCGCTCGACAGCGAAGCCCGTTTTCAAAGGAGGCACTGGCAATATTTCAGCCGCACATTTCTGCGCCCAAGAAGGGTGAACAGGGAAAAAGAAAGAGGGGGAGCGATATTTACTCGCGCTCCGAGCTCCGTGTCTACGTGTAATCCATGGAATGTGTATTAGGATATGCAATCGTTCGATCGACGTACCTACATATATTGAGAAGGGTAAAAAAACAAGTAGCGTAACATTTATGCGCGTCGGTGGGTACGAATGTGCTCTGATTCATACATTTTCTTTTTCAAAATACATATTTCGACTTTTCAATTTGGATATATTAAAAGTATTCGTGTTATCATTACGTAAGAAAATAATTTCAATCATTTCTAATATCGTACGATTTTATAACCAATACGGCGAGAGAAAGTAACCTAGATTTTTAAACTACTGATTTTTTAAAGAATCAATGTTAACATGTAAAACTCCTTTTTCCTTCCGTTTCTCTTATTACTTGGTCAATTTTTTGGCTCAGTGAGCGTTTTCGGTCTTGGAGCTTAACATGTACATACATTTCAGAGCCAAATATAAAAACGATATGTGTTTACGCCAAAAAGACTTTCGATCCAAGCACGTTATTATTAGTATTATTTTTTTAAAGACACGCAAATGCGGAGATGAAAAAGATTGGAAGGAAAGAAATTAATTTGCGTCAGATCGCGAGCGTAAATCTCTGCGAGCGCGGTATTTCGGTGACGGTGAGAAGTCGTGCCAGTCGTCGCGCGTACACCCCGCGTATTCGCGATTACGACGCGTACATATTTCAGCGTTTTCCTTTCACGGTTTAATTTCGTTGAATTTATGAAGCTGATAAATTTATCCTCCCGCGGTTCCGCCATTACTTTAATACCTCTCCCCGGGACACATGGCTCTTACAAATGGACGTTAATGCGACGTCGGTTTCTCTTACGTTGTACGTACTTGGCCGACCTTCGGAGATCTTAAACGTTCCGTTAAATAAATCGCCAGGAAATAAAAGGCGAGAGACGAGAACTTACGTACTTGGTAGGTAAGTAAGTAACAAAATATAATGGAGGTATCCTTTCTATATTTCAAGTCTCTCATCGTATATTATTAAACGTACAAATTGCAAGCGACTCTCATCATTTTTATATTATACGCGATATGGAAAAATTTCTATGCTGTACGAACGTTACTCGCATACAAAATTCGCGTATTTGCATTATTTCCGAAAAGGTTGATGTACTAAACGAAATGAACATTTGTTATAATTTATAATACAACTATTCAGAGTGTAGAACATTTGTATTAAAATTAACGAAAGTAAAATTTCAATGGATTATAGTATTTGGAAAAAAGAAACATTTCGTAAACTTAAAATATTTCTTTATCAAATACCTAAAGTACCTAGCTAACAACATTGAACAGAAATTATACGAAACTTAAGAAGAACAAATGGTAAAACTTTAAGGATTATTATTTCCTTGGTGTTCAACATTGCATACGAAAACACAGACTTAGATCCAATATTTTTATCGGTTCTATAAGCCCGGAGGTTTCATTAAAATCGTGGAATTACACCTGGGATGAAGGTTCCCTTGTTTGGTTCGATCGAGGCAAACTCTTAAAAAGAAGCAAACTTTCGGGTATAACGGAGCGTAAAGAAAGCAGGTCTCCCTTTCTCTCTATCTCTCTTTCTCGTTCACCCACGAATGATCGTTTCGATCAAAGGAAAAATCGTAAAAAGAGCGAGTGAGAGAAGTGAGACAGAGATAGAGAGAGTGGAGACGCTGCTTTTCGACGTCGACGACGAACGCGTCGGCAGACAGGAGGCACGTTTACTTTTAAATCCCTTTTGCTGTCAAGGAATAGGTTGCCACGCTACCGTTGCAACCCCTTGAAACTACCCCATAACCATTCTGTCTCTCTCTCTCTCTCTCTCCCCCCTCTCTCTCTTTCATCCATCTGTTCGTCGACGTGTTCCGTAAAACCACTGCACTATTCAACGGCGCTACCGTGTCGTTCCTTTGATCTTCGACGGGGCAAACGCCCCTTGGCCTCTCTCTCTCTCTCCCCCTTACTCTTCCTCTCTGCCCCTTCTTCTCTTATACACGTATATGCTCGCGTACACACGCGTTGACTACACGCCGGCATTTCTGCCGTCGTCGTGGCAGCGTCTATTTGCGCTTTGCACGCTGGATGTACACGCTACTCGTTCGTCTCGTATGCGACTAACACGTAGACGAGCTTCCTCACTTCGGTAGCTCGCCGGAGAGTGTCGGAGCTGACACGTTCGTGACACTTTGCGCCTCGAAGAGCTCCCAAGAGCGCTCGTCGAGACTTTCGGGATTAATGTTATGGCGACGTTCTACACACACACTCTCTCTCCCTCACACACACAAAGACACATTATGTGTGTATCTCCCTATCTTCTTCTGGTAGACGTCGTCGTTGTCGTCGTTGTCTCGTTGTCGTCGTTGTCGTCGTTGTCTCGTTGTCGCGTGCATCCCGCCGAGAATGTCGGGAGAGCGAGAAGAGCGAAAAGTGCTCCTCTCGTCGTTGCGACGGCGATGGCGATGGCGGTACCGCTACGAATTCGCGACGTGTCCCTCGAGAGAAAGGAGAGAGAAGCCGAGAGAGCTTGAGAGAGGGGGTGGGAGAAAGAGAGTTTCGCGGCTGCTTGCGAAATCGCAAACTGTCAGCGAAGGAACGGTTTGCGATGGGGGGACGAAAATATCCTGTTAAGCGGAAAGGGCTGTTGTTTCGGTTAATCGCGAAGAGGCGAGGGAAAGGAATTTTTCTCGCACCGTCGACATCGATATTAACGCCCTCTTGATAAAAACTTCTCGGAGAATATATAGATGGGTTGTCGGTGAAAAATTAGTACCTACTTAACTGATTAAAATATATCAGTTAATACAAAATATCGAAAATAATATGGCGCGATTTAGAGAAAATTACGTCCTGCGGCGATGCGGCAAGTAAGCGCCGGCGGTTTCTACTCGCGACTAAAATTAGTTTTCCCTGACATCCGCGTTTTGACGGCGACAGATCATTTTCTGCCTGCCGTGGGGGGATAAGTCGTACCATTTCTACTTTTTAATAATCTTGCGTGAAACATCGGCTACGTAGCTTCTGTAAAAGGGAACGACTAAGGGGGGAAAAAGAGAAAAAAAGGAGAAAATAGGACGCTCTATCGGAAAAACGAAAAATCGCGTTCCGTTTGTTCTTCGTCTCGACGGAGGGGTCGATGCCAGCGGGGATTGATGCGCAAATGTAATGGACGGACGATTGAAATCGACGAACGCGGGGGTCGAGCGCGGAGAGTGGCTACGGATAAAAATGTCAATATTCGCGGCGCTGCTAATTTGCTGTACACCGGCTGCACGGCTCTGGCTGCCTGTCGGCTCTGTTGATTGCACAAAGTAATTTGGTTGGTTTAACCGACATGCAAATCAACAGTTTTTCTCTCTCCCTCTCTCCGTTCCCCCTTCCCCTCCTCTCTACATTTGTCTCTTTCTTTCTTATTCGCAACCACCCCGATCCTCTTCCGTACACTCTTTTCTAGCGCGCTCGCGCGTTTCGCCATCGAATTGCGCATGCGCCGTTACGTTTCGTTGGTCTCGACTCGAACGAGGTTATTAATTATCGAACGATCGATAGGCGCTGTAATATTAAGAGCGGCGCGATTTGCACGCATTAAACCTTGCAATTCGTTACCAACGCGCTTTTTATCCGTCTCTCTCTCTCTCTCTCTCTCTCTCTCTTTCGTTTTTTTCGCTGAGCGAGCCGAGGGCGATCGCTGCCGTTCGATACCAGAGGATTAATTTTTCACGTCGATGATCGCCGATAAAGCGGGACAACGCTACCGGTGATGACCGATCGTCGCGTCGCACGGATTTGGCAAACGTATTTCTCCCTCTCTCCCCTTCCTCACCCGATCGCGCACGCGCGAAGCTTATCGTGTCACATACCGTCACGCGACACCGCCTTTCCACCGGCCACGAAAAACCGACATCGTGATTCTATCCGTTTTTATTCGATCCTGTTCCCCGCGTATTTAGTCCCTTCCTGTGCGATATGGGTGTTTTTGTTTCCCATTAACACGCCGTAATCCATTCAAAGATACTCTTTCGATGTTGCGGTTGAGAGCCGCTGGCGGAGGGTGCAAAATATTTAGCCCTGATTGTAAGTGCCTCCTCTCGCCCGGAGGCCGTCCTAACAACCCTTGTTTACGTTTATGGCTTTGGGTTTGACGATCGCGTGTTACATACCCGCAGGCGGACGATACACGAGCTCTCACAGACACACACACGCACAAACATTTCTGTTGCGGATACGTACACTCTCGTCGGTCCCTCGTTCAACGTCAACGATTCT
>JAIFRP010000030.1:9561966-9578263 GCA_032403825.1 Odynerus spinipes
TATGTATGTATATACATACCCAACGAGAAAAGAGAAAAAAGGGAATCGAGATCGGGGAAGAAAGAGCAGAAAAAAGGAGAAGAACGAAAGAAAAGAAGGAAAGATCCATCCTCCAGAACTTTGCCGCGTCTCGTTAGAAGGGACTCGAAAAGGGCGAAGGTAGAAGAAAAGTCGAGGAGAAGAAAAGCTTTTCTCCACCCTCTCTCTCTTTCGCACTCGGTCTCTCTTTGCTTCCACCGGGCTTCTTCGTCCTTTTCGCGATAGCTCTGCGAAGGGAGAAACGGCAAAGCGAAGAGGGTCGTGCGTCTGGGAAATCTGTTATTTTGCTACCCCTCGCGACAAACACCTTCGGTGCTTCCACCTATATAGGGTGGACCGTGTAACTCGATTGAGTCAATACCGGTGAATTTGAACGTTTCACTTTCTTGTGAACTTTCGAAATTTTTTTTCGAGAAATAATTTAGATAAGATAAAATTATAAAAATATTAGGCTGTGTATCTTTTTAAAAATTATTTTTCGACTGTTAGAGACCTAGAAATAAGTGTAAACGTCGTCGCGTTATAAGGTTTATATATGGGGTATTCCATTTGACTGGGTCATTTATAATATGCTCCTTATGTCCGATGATACTAAAAAAAAACCGCATATTAAACGCATATTAAAATAAGCGCAAGATCGAATTAATTCCAAGGACGCCCAGTATATACGTGTATGTATATGTATTAGCGATAGAAGGGATACCATTCCGGATTCAAAGGGGGAAAATACCCAAAGAAGGGTAAGGGGACGGCCTACCCGGGAGAAACCTCTTTCGCTTTAGGAACTCATTGAGAAGTCCGTCGCCGTCGCTGCCATCCCGAAACGTCGTTCTAACCCCTGTTTAATCGGGCCACCCTCCCCGTTCGTCCCATCGCTATGTCTCTTTCTCTCTCTCTCTTCCTTTTCAGCCCGAGCGATGTATACACGAATGTACGCAGGAGTATCCATACGTTCGCATTGTGCAGCCACGGATCGATGCCTCGTGAAAAGTAATACGAAGGGATCGACTTTGTGCGCGTCCTTTCGACATCTGGTTAAAGCGATGATTTCTAATCCACCGTGACGTTCAATTAGATAAACGAATAAAAGGACGGAGGGGTGTTCTTTTTTCACGGCAGCGATCCTTCGGTACGATGGGCGTTACTGGTGTAAACGTTGGATACAATAGAGCGAGGTAGAAGTCGTTCTTCGATTTACATTCGTTATAGAGTGTTCGGAAATGTTTTTACTTGAATTTGATTAATATTCAAAAAGAACATCGTTTTTTTCGGACGTACATACAGGTATGTAGGTATGTAGTACCTCTTTAAGACATCGGAATCATCAGAGAGAGAGAGAGAGAGAGAGAGAGAGAAGGAGAGAGAGATAAAGAGAGAGCCAAGATGAAAAATAAATTCCATTCGAAAGAAATATCTTCGTAGAAAATTATCCATAGCCGTGATGGCGTGTGATAAATTGCGTTATCCACGTACGAACGCCAAATTTTTTCGCGGAATACGTTCTCACGAACGGCGAAAGAGGAACCTTCATCAACGCGCGTCCAAGCCCACGGATACCGACATTAGTCCTTCGCTATCTCTCTCGTTCTCTCCTCTTCGTCCGTCCGTTCGTTCGTTCGTTCGTTCGTTCGTTCGTTCTCTTCATCCGTCTCTCTCGCGAATCGACGATAGATTACGGTCGCGTGATTGCCGGAGCTCAGGGCGGCGCCCATATAATTACCCCCTTTTCCATGGTCCATCGGACGGGCCTTTTACATCGTGCCCATCCCTTCTCGATCCGTAGCGAAGTCCCAATAAAGAAAACAATGGGGCTTTCCTTCGCGAGGAACGGGAGGTAGAGGTGAAGCAGGGTGCACTAAAGGAGAGAGAGAGAGAGAGTGAGAGAGAAGGATAGAAAAAGAGAAAGAGAAAGAGAGTGGGTCGGTATACGTTCTTTTTAGTGCCGATTCACGTTGTCCATAATACGACGGGCGCACGGGTCACGCTCGGTCTGGCTCCTCTCTCTTTCTCTCTTTCTCTCTTTCTCTCTTTATGTTCCGTGGCATAATAAATCCTTTCGCCGAATCGCTCGACCGGAAACCGATTTTGTACGCTCCGAACGTAGTACTTGTTGGTACGCGCACGAGGATGACGATGGACTCCACGTATTCCCCTTTCGATCGTCCTCGAGCCTCGATTAATTTTCTATCGAAACAAACGATCGAGCAACGAGCTCGGTGGATCGACCGTGAAGGTACGTCGCTAAGTTACTCCGAAGAATTTGCTTCCAAGGATTTTTACTTTAAACAATTTTCCTTACGTTTCCGATACGCGCCTTCTCCATTCTTTCGTTTTCCAGCTTTCCGCGACGTTTTTTTCTTCTTCTTTTTCTATTCTTTGAAGTACGGAAACATCGAGTCCACTCGTACGTTACGCGTGAACGGATTTAAAAGTACTTGGAATCCAAATCGTACTTCGTCGTGACTCGAGGCTAGAGTACCGAAGAAAAGTCTCCTTTCCCTTTCCCCTTTTCCTCTCTTCATCACGCTCGAAATCTTTGTACGCGTGTAAGGCGAACGCGATGTCGGCGTTTCCGCGCACGGAATACCGGAAACTTTGGCGATTTCGCAGAGCCGATGGGGTCGTCCACGGATTACGTGACGTCGTTCACCCTCGAACGGAGAATCCACCTCTGGTTTCTCCCTCTCACCCTCTCTTTTTATCTATCTCTTCTTCTTCCGCTACATCCCTCCTCCTCCTCCTTCTACTCCTCCTCCTCTTCTCGAGAACTCGTTTAAGAGCCCGCTCGGTATTACTACACATTGAACCGAGAACGTTACCCGGTAGTTTCGCGAGATACGCTCGGCGACGGGGAAGCTCGGTGTGCAGAGCTCGCGAGAAACGGAGATATTCAAAAGTCGCTGTTCCCTCGCCCTATGAAGTTCCTGCAATAAGTTCCACCGTCTGCGGCGAATGTATTCGAGTTTATTCGCCCGTCTTGCGACCCTCCTTCTCCTCCTCCCTCTCCATCTCCTCCCAACCTCCTTTTCCCTCTCTCGAATCCCACCCGACGAGCGTTTTCCGGGCACGAACCATACTCGGAGATTTCGAGGCCATATAGCTTTTGCCGTTCGAAGGGATTCGCGTTATTCCGAAACGTTTCACGTCGTAAACTATTTTTTTTTGCTCTCTTACGACTCGTACCTACCTTTTCCACGATACGCGATCGTTTCTTTTCGAGGAAGGTACGAAAAAGGGTAAACTCGATTCTTTCACGGGCGAGCGAAAAATCTTGCTCGTCTCGAGTTTCGAAGCCACGAAAGGACTAGAAAAAGGGAGAAAGCCAGAAGGAGGAGGAAGAGGAGGAGGAAGAGGGAGTATTTGAAAAAGAGGGAGGGCAGAAATTGGAAAGATGCGCGTTTGATCGTAAAACCTGCTTCACGCCACTTTGATTTCCCTTTTGTCGCGTCCGACCGTAAGAGGCGCATCACCGAGGATTCGAAGCGAACGGAAGGCGATCGGTTGTCGCGAGCGTCCTGCGGGAACGTGGTAGGTGCGACGAAAACGGAGTTGAAAAAAGAAGCAAAAAAGGGGGAGACGAGGAGGACCGGTTTCTCTTTGCACCCTTTCCGTCTCCGTGTACGCCTCGAAAATATTTTTTTACACATCGGCGCTATCCGATACCGGCATCTTTTTTAATTTACATTCGATGCACGCTACGGGGCATCCGCTGGCAACGATTGGGAGGGTAAAATTGATACGATTGTTTTTTTTATTTTCTTTACGGGAGGTAAAGAGAGAGAGAGAGAGACGAAGAGAAAATAAAAATAAAACCGGCCAGTGGAGCAATATTCGTGCGGTGAATCCTTCTTCATTAAAAAGGCAGTTTTTTATCCAGAGATAAAAAATAAGTAAATGTAACAAATTACAACTGTTTGGAATACGATTCGGATGTTTTTCAACGGATCGCGACACAAGGGAAAACAACCATAAATAACTAAGTTTTAATCTAAACTGCAATAAAAACGTTAGGGTTACGAACAAGGGAAACTTATAATCGATCGATGTGCCGATAGCGAAACGATCAGCACGACGACGAAACGATCGGCATTAAAAAAAGACAAAATTCGAACGCGACGTCCTAGGTGACGACTCATTGCCATATATCCGACAATATCGGCTCATGAGTAGAAGGAAATATCTTTTTCCCTTTCAATAAAATAAAGATTCGGAGATAAACTCGAGTCGTTATATACGGAACGAGAATTTTCTCGAGCGCGATAACGTAATATCGGCGAAGGGCGATGGTCGGCTTATAGGAATATGAGCCACCGTTACTACCGGTAAAACTTGTCGATATTACCACGGACGATCGGCACGAGCACGCGGCATCCCGATTAAGCCAGTGCGAAATCCGCGAGCGTACACCTACCACGCGAGGAATCTTTAATCGCGCGCTCGGAATCGATCGTTCCCGTAATTACGTCCATTAGGGGATATACGTGGAAAATAAAGCGAACGGAATACCAATAAGAAGTCTCCGCGATACTCCGTACCTACCTACCTACCTACCTACCTACTCGGTTAACGAATGAATATTAAAAAGCGATCGGGCAATTTCCGACACGTCGTATCCCTCGACAAAAAGAACGATCGGTAAACGGAATTAAAAATCGGTAAAAATCGTTTGCGTGGAAGCCGACGGAAGAAAACAAAATAAAAGTGGGACGGAGACCGGTCAAAGTCGATGATCGCGATAACGACGACCGATCGATGCTTCCAGTTTTACAAACGCGAGTCTAGAAGTAATAGCTCGCGTTTGTCGTACGAACGACGTCGTCCCTTTTCTCTCAAACGCAGCAGCATCGCCATCGGTACCGGCGACGGCAGAAGCAGCGACAACGGAACTTCCCTCTCGCAAGCTTCTTCTCACCCTCCTCTCGGCCCCATCCTCGACGAGCAAAACCCAGGCGAGTGATTAAAACGCCAGTGGATAGCGGCGGTCCGAGCGCGTCTCGAGGGTTAATTAAAACCTCTCTAATTATTTATAAACAGTCGTTTCTTTTCCCCGCGCGATAATAAACGCGTAACGTCGCCGACGCGAGTAGACGAGCGCGATTGGTCGAGAGACTCGGTAGACGTCGTGCCATTGGACGAGGCGAGTCACCCTTCAGCTTTAGCTCTCCCTCTCTCTCTTTTTCTCGCTCGTTCTCGGTCTTTCCCTCTCTCTCGTTCCTTCTCGCGAGACTCCGCGCGGACTCGGTTCTTCCATCATGCTCACGCTCGTTCGTCGTTCTCTTTCTGGTACCAAGCCGACACCGGCTCCTCCGTATTACTAGTTCCCTCTCTCTTTTCCACTCTCCCTCCCTCTCGATCTCTCTCCGTCTTTCTCTTTTACTCTCTCGATCTCTCTCGTCGCTGACGTCTGCCCTCTCTTTCCCTTTTCTCGCGCTCGAGCTCGGTCTACCAGCGCGTAATCTGTAAATCCTCGAGCGTGGAGAGAGAGAAGGTAGAAGTCCGGTAAGTTGCTCGAACGGAATCCTCGTCTTCCCTCTCTCTCTCTCTCTCACGTGTCTAGTAGCACTCACTTTCTCCCTCTCTCATTCTCTCCGTCTTTCATTCTCTACCCTTTTTTCGCCGATGTCGGACCTCCTTTCGCCCGCGCACACTTTTCACTCCAGGCTCTGGTGCCCACTCGAGGAAGAGGAAGAAGAAGAAGAAGAAGAAGAAGGAAGCAAGGGGGATTTCTTTCAGCGCCGATAAAAGCCTCGCCTCGCTGCCCAATATTGATTCGCGCTCTAATCTGCGGAGAGGCCCTTCGTTCCTCCTTTACTCCACTCTCTTACTCTCTCTCTCTCTCTCTCTCTCCCTCTCTCTCTCTCTCGCTCCCTCTTTCTTTTCAGACTTCAACCCGCAACTTCTCCTTGTCGACGATCCCGTCGTTCTTCTCTGCCTCCACCTCCAGCTCCAGCTCCAACCTCCATCACCTCCAGCTACGTCTCGTCGTCGTTTCCGTCGTCCTTCGGCTCGTCGTCGAGAAAATAAACCGCTGATACCCCCGGTGGTATAAGTAATAAGCCTCGGTCAAAGCGGAAGAAAGACGATATCGGAAAGACGGCATCTGCCGCGAGAACGATGAGCGCCAGCGCGCGCGCGTGCCCGCTCGTACGATACGACGCCTTCGAGAGATATACACCAACGTAATTCGGTAGTTACGACCGGAGGGAGAGTACACGAGCGGGTTGGTGACCTATCATGGTAGAGGCGTGCGAGCCGTCTCTTACGTGACTTTTACAGCTGCTGAAAAAAAATTGTCGAGTGAATTATGTCGTATAAGCTCGCGAGTTCTATTTGTGCGTATTATCATTCGAAATGAATCGCGAAATTTCATTTTCTCTCGTACTTACCTACCTGCTTGCTCGGAACACGCTTGCGTGTACTTTATTAGCTTGTTTTTTACCGCAATGACCAATTACGTGCACGCTTCTTTTTTGATAGCTTACATTTGGCACAGGACGCGGGTACGCCGCGCATTTTACTTTAATTATTAGACTTCACCCATTTTTCGGGATGTCTTAAAAATTTGATTAAAACATGTATTCGTGAATTACATATATCGGTTTCGTGTCTTATAAAGTTCGTGAAAAATGAATTTCTTTACCGACGGTGACACCGGAATGTCGCATATAATTTGACATTCGAAATAGATTAACATGTACGCGAGTAGAAGAACGAAAAGTATATTCGAAAAGTAGGTAAGTGTAATACAGAAACGAGCCGTTATCGAGAGACCGTAGCAAGTATGTTACGTGTCACCTCCGATAGAAATGTTCTCCACTTTAGGAAAACTTTTAAGAAAAATGACTTCAACAAACAGAAATATAAAACGTACACCTATCGCATTTCTGGAGTGGGCGTTATAAAAACTTAGGGCGGCCATATTGCACGACAAGGACGGCTACGGTGGCAACGCGGTCAACGGAAACAAATTGCACGGTCCAATTGAATAATCCAGGAGGGTCGTGTTTCTTCGCGGCAGTCTCGTTGCTCGTAACTCAGGCGGTAATACAAATTTAAGGAAACACCCGGCGTGAGACTGGACGGGAAAGGAGAAGGAAAAGCGACGGTGGTGGAAGCGGAGGTGGAGATAGTAGGGTCGATGGAGGACCGAAGGGCGAAAGGGCGGAAGGGCGGAAGGAAGGAAGGAAGGAAGGAAGGAACGAGAATGGGAAAGGATCGTGCAACGGTGACGGTGGCGACGGCGGCAATGAAAAATAATGGCACGGTGCCGCCCTCGTCGTTTCTTCGTCCTCTTCTCCCCCGTCTCCACCTCCCTCGCCACCCTCGCTTCTCCCTCCTCCACTCTCTAACATACCGCCTTCCGCCGCGAGAAAGAAGGAAAAGGCGGAAAAGAACGAGCGCACTCTCGCGCCCTTTAATCTTCGCCTTAAGCCACGAGCCGTTTCGCGCGTTTAGCGCCAAATGAAAAATTCATTTCCACGGTGGTGACGGTTCGCAGCGAGTACTCCCTCCTCCGAGCCTTCTCCGTCCCTGTTTTCCGCCCGCTTCTTAATGTCTCGGCCACCGCGACGGAATTCATTACGAGAGTGTCTCCGTTACGGCGCTCGAGTTCCGCGGATTTACCGCGACAGCGAGCGGCCGCCATGCGAAATCGAATTTTTCTCCCCTTCGTTTGTACGCCTTCGCGAAAGAAGCGATACGCGATAAACGCGCTCGAGTGTATTCGAAACGACGACGGAAGCGAGGGCGGGAGTACGAGGAAGGGGACGTTCGATTTCTCTCGTGGATGCTCACGCGATATGTGTACCTACTACTACTACTACTACTACTACCACCTACGGTACGGGTATATATATTCGCATACAAACGTAAGTACGTATGTAAGTATCGAACGAGTTCTCCGGAGACACGCGGAGGAACGAATGCATCCTTGAAAGGCGAGCAACGCGTTACGATCTTTCGCGAGAAGGTAAAAGGAAGGAGATGCTTGGCTGGAGATCGGGGAAGGAGGAAAAAAATAATGTTTTATCTCGGCTTTCTCGGATAAACGAGGCCGACTCGTTTAAAAGGAATATTCGATATAAAAAGAGCTCCTTCGAGAATTTCAAGCCGCGCGCGAGCGACGACAACGTCAAAGAAATAGTATTTTAACTCGGACGCTCGGGATCGATCCGGATCATAAATCCTGCTAACGCTCGAAGGATTAAACTCGACTTTGTATCCTTTCCTCCCATCTCTTTTTCTCCTCCTCCTCCTCCTCCTCCTCCTCTTCTTCTTTTTCTTCTCCTGCAATGTCGGTGGCAGCGCGTTTACGGACTGCAATTGAATTAACTCCTCGTTCTTACGAGATACCACGACCGGATAGCCTTTTCTCTTTGTCACAATTAAGCGATATTTACATAGCGCGAGAGCCCGCAACAACGACGACAACAACGACGACGACGATGGCGGTGGCTACGGCGGCGGCAATGGCGGAATACCGCGGCGACTGCTACTTGTACTTTTTCCACGAGACTTTCTCGTTTTACGCAAGCGTCGAGCGCGTTAAATTATTTCCACCGCCCATTATGCTCACCGGCGTTCGTGCGACGATTTATCAGCCACGATTGGATTACTATATTTTCCACGCCTGGAACACAAACTTATGTACGCTCGCGCGCACTCGTATACGTTCGCATAAGATCGCGCGATTTGCATGCGAAACGGCGAGACTCGGCTCGACGAGTGTATATATACGTAAGTATAACTCGGCTGTTAATATGGGAACGTGTAGATCGAGTCGCGGACTTGATATAAAGTAAAGAGAAGAAAAGAAAAAGAAAAGAAAGAAAAATGTTTGTAAAAAGCAAAGAAGACGAGCGCGTCTTTACCTTCTCGCCGAAGCACCGTGGTGCTGCGTCGTTAATTCGATCGGAACGGTGCTTCGTTTATCGGAGCATCTTCTTAATAACTGTCTTTCCTTTTACGTAATTACAGTCGTCGAGAGGGAACGGAAGAGTGAGAGAAAATGAGAGAGAAAGAGAAATGAACTTGTATTCGACCATCTTTCTTACGATCAGATTCAGTTCGTCCCCCTTTTTTCTGTTCTTTTCTTTTCCTCCCCTTTCTTGCTCCGCAAAACACGGAAGCAAAATTAATTCGTAAAGGGGGCGATAATTTTGAACATCGTAAACAAGAAATTGAGATGAATTATTGAAAATGTTGTCCATTCTGACAAATGCATCGAGTGCAATTATGCTCTTTGGTTCTTTAACGTGTCCAACGTTGAATTAATCTTTTTATTATCCATTCTTTAATTACAATACCTGCTTGTAATTTGATTAAAATAAATAATTGATTGAATGTAACTCCAAAGATCAGTCTACATAAATACGTAGACAGCACGCGTAAATACGTAGAGAATATTTGAAGTCGGTGTTCTTAAAACCAAACCTGCTATGAAAAACATGAAAAACATTATATTCTAAACTTTCGACGTATATTTTTATATAAGCTCGTCGTGTTACGAAAGACCCTATGTATACAAAGGCGCATACGCAGGCATTCCTTCGTGTGTGGTAGACGTAAGAAACATTAATGAGCGTGTAAGAAAGGCAAAATAATTAGTATCGCTCACGGTTGCTCCCCTTTTGCCCTTGCGATCTTCCATCTCTCTCTCTCTCTCTCTCGCCCTCTCTCTCTCTCGCTTGCTCGCTCGCTCGCCCTTCTTCAGCCCACCCTCCTTTCTCGATCGTGTTGTCTTATGCAGATGCAGGCGAAGCGCATTAGTGGCAGGTACGTACAAACTTGCCCGCGCCACGCTGCTACCTTCGCGCGTGCATATGGCTTTAATGGATGTAGTACATAACCACGGACGAGGGGGTGTATCGATGCCACAGCGTTCGCCTATCTATATACGTCCTCTCCGCTTAATCTCGAATAATTCCATGAGCAAAGCGAGCAAGAGAGGCGGATGTAGAAGATGAAAGAGAGGGAATGTGTGTGTGTGTGAGAGAGAGAGAGAAGAGAAACATTATGCAAAACGATTTCTTACCGATCCCGCCCCTATCTCAATAGAGTCGAGCTACTCGACTTCGACTTTGCTTCCAACCTTCGAAATGTTCTTTCATACATAACTTCCTTCTCGGCTTTTCTTTTTTAACGTCACGCATCGATGGATCTCTTCTTCGTCTTACATTCTTATGCGATAATCGAGAAAAAAGAGACGGACAAAGTTGGAGAGAGTGAGAGAGAGAGAGAGAGAAAGAGACAGAGAGAGAAGAAGAAGGCATATTAGCGTAGCACGAAATTCGAACGTTTATCTTGTCTCGTTTCTTATTTCGATCCTATTAATTTCGTGGAGCAGACCGGCATCATTAATGAATTCACGCGAGTGATGTAAAGCGATTAAAGTCGGTGGGTTATGTAAAGTGATGAATTTACAAGACGGCTCGGGTGACATGATTATTACACATATAGTACGCGCACCTTGCTCGACGAAACGAAAAAAAGATAGAGAAAGAGAAAGGCGGGAAGAGAGAGGGGAGAGAGAGAGAGAGAGAACGTGGGATTATTATCGTTCTTACGATCGGTAATAAGAAAAAGAAGGATTCGTTGAACGTTCTCTCTCGTGGTGAGAGGACCGCACGAAGGATAATCAAGGATCCCCTTAAATGGATCTCCATGCGAGCATCGGCGATAATGTATGTGGAATACCTAATTATTAGCAGTCGACGCGGGCACTTAATTACCACGAATCTCCGCTCGACCTTTGAATTTAATTGTGGGTAAGTATGTAGGTATATATATATACATATATATATGTATATACATACATACATGCATATATACCTATATATGTATACGTACGCGCACGGTTTCTTCTCGCAACGAGCAGGATTTCTTTAACGAAGTCACCGCGCGCGTTAACTCGTTCGATACGCCTTTGAAAGACTCACCGAGACTTGGATATTAACGGTCACGAGAGTTACACCCTCCGATGTCTTGGAAAAGATCTCAAAGAAGAAGTCGCTCTCGTACCGCGTGCGTGTTGGTTTAAATCGTCGGCGAACGTTTGACGAGTGCAATTCACAATTAATGGCACGACGAGAGGAGGGAAACGAACGACGTTATTAAACGCGTTCACTGTGACGGAATTCATCCGTCGACCCGAGATATACCTACTCGATTTCTTAGGACGCTTCATTTAAAACGTTTACAAGATCCGTTTAACGTATACATTTACGATATCTTGATCCGAACGATGGCGCGACGAAGGCGAGATCTGCTTTAGAAAAACTACGATATTGCGAATCCTTTCCTGTGTTAGTTTTTCTAGAACGTTTATCGAAGTCGTTGGGCGATCTAGGGTATTTTATATGAAATTAATTTGATGGCCGATTTATATAAAGTCGAACGATACAATTTTTTTCAAACTCAATATTACGCCAATGAATTTTTTACGTGAATCATTTATTAATAATGTAAGATAACTCTGCTACGTTTCGTAAAAGAAATTATTTCGTTGAGAGACAAAATATGTATATAAAAAGTACAATAGCACAAGCACGATTGTTGGAATTGGTTTAATCTTATAAAAAAAATTCCTAATCCTGCGATCTCAAATTTCAGAAATTATCGTATCGCTCGGTTAATAAAAATCAACCCGTATATACGCAGGAAAGCGTTAGCTAGCAGTCGAGGGAGCACTTTTGCTTGCGATCGCCCACCTCCGGAGGTAATCTTGAAAATAAAGAGGAGGATTAAGCGCGAATACCGCTACACGAAAAAAGAAGAAAGTTCCGGAAAGTCGGTAGAGGTTATTCCAGACGGTGTGTAGGTAGGTAGCTACGAAATTTTTCCGCTTCGACGTGCGAAGCATCGAATGGCTGCCGTCTCTCTTTCTCTCTCTCTCTCTCTCTCTCTTTCTCTTCCTGTTTCCTTGTCTCTCTTTTTTCTTTTCCCTCTTTCCTCTCTCCTTCCGTCTCTTCCTGCAACAAAACCATCGTTAAACACGAGGGCGTGTGCACTACAGTCGTGTATCGAATTTCGATTCCGCTGGTCGATTGCGTATACGCTCGACCACTCCAACTCTAGCGGGGTTCGAATTTCTCGAGGACCTCTCGTTATTTACTGTCATCCGACTCGGTTACGCCTCCTTCGACCAGTTCCTCTCTCTCTCTCTCTCTCTCTCTCTCGCGCTCTCTCATCCTTGGGCAAAATCGGCAGAACTAAGACGGAACGAAAGGAAGGAACTCGAAGGTCCCTTGAAAATCCTGTCGAAAGCTTTCCCTCGACATTCGGCCCGATGTTAAATTAAATCAGATTGGATTCGGAGAAAGCAATTGGACGGGTAAGGTCTCGAGCGTCCTCCAAACCAAACGGAGGAATGCAAAGAGCCATCCTCCGTTCTTCCTTTATATTATTGCTCTCTTTCTCTCTTCCTCTCTCATCTATCTCTCTCTCTCTCTCTCTTTTATCATCGATCTATCCGTTTGTCTGTCCGTCTGCCGGTGACGCGTTTGTATCACGTTTGATGTGTAGATACGGGAGGACCGTCTTAACATCGTCGACGAAAGACACGAGAGGATCGAATTCAAAGGCGAATGCTGGCAAAACCTGAAAAGCTTCGATCTCGTAGGACGGATTATCGTGTTCTCTTTCTTTCTTTCTTTCTTTCTCTCTCTCTCTCTCTCTCTCTCTCTCTCTCTCTCGAAGATAGCGACGAATAAATAGAAAAATGTGCAATCGCTTTCTGGTAGAAAAAAATATAAATACCTTTGTTATTCGTCGTGATTCGTTTAACAGATTCTATTGCAACATATTCAATATTACGATATATCAGTTACTCGAATATTTGGAGACCGAAACGACATTTTTTTAGCGATTAAGGTATCGTTTCAGCAGGATTCCAGATTGCACATTTGAGTATTTTCACGGTCCTAGTTTTTTCATATTTTACAACCTGATATTTTCCTTCGCATATATTAATTTATCACTTAGTATTTGATCCACTTCATTTATTTTCTTTCACTTCCATTTGTATTTTATGTTTACGCTCATTCAACCGTTTCTTATCCCATCAAGTTCCATTACTTTCCCACTCTCTCTCTCTCTCTCTCTCTCTCTCTGCTTCGAATACCAGAAATTTTTTCCAAATCACGGCGTATCTTAAGAGCAATTTATCGAGCCTCCATAACGCATCCACGTTTGAATGTATGCAAGTATATACAGTACGTATGGTACAGAAGGAGGAGCACTCCTTCTTCTACCCGTCGATCGGAGATAAACGGCGCATTGTCTCGGATGTTCGAGCGACGACTACCAGGAGAGAATCATCGTCGTTGCTGCCGTTGCTCGCTCGACGAAGGAAGCAACGATCGGTTTTTGCGGCGAACCCTGTATATGCAGATATACGTTCTCGCGTCGACGTATTCCGAGGCCATTATGTTCGCTCCAAAGGCCTTCTTCCACTCGCCTGAATTTACGGATACTTCTCTTCCGTCTCTGTGTGTGTGTGTGTGTGTATGCGTATACGTTCACGGGCATCTCCGTATCGCGGTGTCGTCGTCGTATACGCACGAGCTTCGTTATTATTCGAAGCGAGAAAGCATTGTCGCGAGGAGAAACGGAAATTTTACGATCGTTATCGAGCGTCCCTCGTCCTCTCTTGATTTCCTTCCTCTTTCTCGCTCTCATCCTCCCCTTATACTCGTCGACTCCTTTCGAGACTAAAGGACACTTCAAGTACGACGACCACCTGTTTTCGAAAAATATCCTCTGCTTCTCGCTCGATGCTCGAATTAATCTTCACGCGAACCGGGGACTCAATTTGTCACATCAGGCAGCAATGAAAAAAGGGTAGCAAGCGACGAATCGAGACCCGTCTGGTTGGGGAATGAAATTGTTGAGAAAGTATTTTCTTTCGAGTTCTTTCCCACTTTTACTCGATCTCGCGCATATTTTATATACGAACAGTTTACAGCCAAATATCTCACGATTGTGACAGCAGAATGGAAATGAAAAGTATTATTTCGTAATAGCGTGTTTGTAATAGCTTGTCGTTTGACGTTAAATAAAATTTATACGTTACAAATGTAAATTGGAATATTTACAAGATCACAATGAAGATTGTGCTAATATTGAACCGTAGAGTTTCGACTGACGTAGGAACGACACCGACGCTAACCAGTTACTGATTGTTAAAATGACGTAGATTTACGTCGACGGTTGTCAATGCGCTACGAAGAAAATACAATCTTTTCTATCGTCGAAAGTATATAGGTAAATCCTTTGCAGGTCGTCCCTCGACGCTCCATCAAAGCGAAAGTGTCAAACTTTCTAAGAAAGGCGGAGGAGTAAGCAACGTCATCGTCAAAATTTGTCGTCGTGGCGACGGAACGCAAAGTGCCCTTTGCCAAGAGGGAAGCCGACTCGTCGTCGTGAGAAAGGACTTTTTCCGCCTCCTTTTTTCTCCGCCTTCGTATACCTACAACGCGTTTACAGGAGGGAGCGTGTAAATGGAAGGAAAAGGGAAGAGAGTAAGAGGAGAGGGGCGGGAGGAAGGGAAAGATAGAAGAAGGGGGACGAAAAAGCGGATACCTTCCAGCAGCGCGCGTAAATCTGATTACGACGAAAGCAGGAGTCACATCATAAATTCTCAATGAGAGTCGACGTTCGAGAAAACGGTAGGCTTACCGGGAGCCCTCTTAAAAAGAAAAAGAAAGAAAAAAGAAAAAGAAGAAAAATAAAAGCTCGAGCGCCGAACTTTCGGCGTCACTCGGGTGTCGCCACCCTCATCGACGAAGCCGTCGCTGCTAGTCCGTAGAATTTATTTATTTGCTTAACGCGCCTTTTATGAACCCTTCGGTGCGGGTTCCGTGGCGGCTCGCACGTTCCCCGTCATACGTGTATCCACAATACGCGTAGTAGGTAGGTACGTGTATGTACGCGCGGAGAAGGGACAGAGGAGACAAAAAAAGACGAGGGATGAGAGAGAGAGAGAGAGAGAGAGGGAAAAACGTAAATTAGTGGGCTTACACGCTCGGCAGCCCCCATTAAGCTAACGTAGCGAAGTATTATTAAGTTACCGCCCGTCGCCGATAGTTACGGGCGACCTCCTGCGCTCGTGGATAATAATAATAGCTCCGTGTGGGCCCAGAACGACGTAGGACTACCACGACGCCGGCGACAACGACGACGACGACGCCGGCGACGACGTCACCGTCGACGACGTCGAGAACGACAACGTAGGTCGGGATAATAATAACACAATAGCCCGTCACAATGGATAACCGGCTAATAAATGGGGAAAGAGACATGGGGACGGTGGTCCGATGATGCGAGCGAACGAGTGAGTGAATCAGGGAGAGAGAAACAGGGAAAGAGGGTACGAACGTGGGGAGAGATACTAAACGGAGAGAATATGCCACGCTAGTCCGGACAATCCGGAAAGGTGGAACGCCAAAATCCAAGATAACTCCCTCTCTTGCGCGTTACCGCTAGTAACGACATATCGAGCGCGCACATTTTTCGTCGGCGTCGTCATCCGCGTCAAAACGAAGTAGCGGATACCGAGAAAAGAGAAGACGGAATAAGAGAAAATTTTTTTCAGCCTCGAAACTTTAGCCGCGACGATATTCCTCGAATCCAGGCCATTGTCCGTTCGCGTAAGAACTTCTTTACGTTTCGAGGAAGTGAGAGAACTTTTTACATCAAACTCGTCCGTTAAGAAAGAAAGAAAAAGTATCGTTCGTCGTATTTGAATGTCGTCTTATAAAACAAGGATTTTAACGTCGCCTAAAATTCTTTTAAGTGGACATACATATGTATATATATACCTTCATAACTCTACCATACTTTATTACGGCTGCTAACCACATCGTTATCTTCCCACCTACGAAGGATCGAAGATACGCTCGAACGGCTCGACGTCGATGTCGCTATGCGTAACGTTGGGTGTCTCCCGCATCTCGGTATCGATAGAAATTAGCCGAATTAGTATAATGCGGCTCGATCGCTCATCATTTACTCCTCCACCGTATTACGTAACGCGTGAGCCTGTCGGAATATATCTTTAGCGATTTGGAAACACGATCGACATCGTAAGCGACGGTACGTTGACGACACACGCACGCACGTGCATGCGCGCGCACACACACACACACACACACACACACATACACAAAAGCAAACGAGACGTAGATCGTTGAGCGAATTTTTAATTATGCATACGCGTCCGCGCCTCTTCCCACAGCAACGCGTTATTATTATGGCTCTC
>JAIFRP010000030.1:9595025-9612986 GCA_032403825.1 Odynerus spinipes
AATTAAAAAAAAACAACAAGAAAGAGAAGGGGAGTGATATCTTATATACAAAATATTTCGTTTTAACCGAATCACGTAATCGAAATCGTCGATTCATCAAAATTTCCATTCCCTTAGCTTCCCCGTTCGTTACCTCTCATTACCCGCTCACCGACTAACTACTTTGTAAGTTCATTAATTTCTCGATCAAACAGATTACGATCATCGCCGATCGTCGGAACGATCCTCGTTGCAAGTGGACCGATTAAATGGGACACCCCGTAGAAAGCGGATATCTGTATCGTCGCCGTCGTCGTCTCCACGCTATCGCGTAGTCATCGAGATAATAACGATAATCGTGGTTCCCGAGAGCGAAAAAAAAAAGAGAAAAATCGGTCATTACTTTATATTGTAATGGTGTTGTCGGGTAAGAGGGAAACTCCGATGGAATAATGAAAGCTTCATCTGGCCCGTCCCTAATAACAGGCGTTACACCGGATGCGGCATGGCGATATTGTAGCACGTGGAGAGATAGACAGGCGAGCAGGCAGGCAGGCAGGCAGGCAGGCGGGCAGGCAAGCAGGCAGGCGAGCACGAGCAGGAGGTCGGTAGATGAAGGGATTCGTGAAAGGGCCCGTCGAGCCTTCCCTCTTGTCCCTTCGGGCGTGGACGACGACCGTGTCAGCGCGAACGACAGAGAAAGCAATGCGAGAGGAACGTCGTCCCTGTATATCGGGCTGCTCAACCCTGTAAAATTGTTTTTTCTTTTCTGCAGAGAAAAGGGAAGAGAGAGAGAGAGAGAGAGAGAGAGAGAGAGAGAGAGAGTCTTTCGACGGACGATATACCTTTTGGCCAGATAATCCGATATGGTAGAGAGTAGACCGCGTGGCTCGATAATTCACTTTATTCCGAATGGCTGTGGATAGTTTGTGTCAGCGAGGCATAATGTGATTGTTATTTACGGCAAATTTAGAAAGTATGTAGATACATATATACTATATCGGATAAAAGTGAATAATGTTTAAAAAACTTTGAACGTTGGTAATTCTTCCCAAGGTTGTCTACTTTTTACAATTTCACGATTTATTTTTAACTGATAAATTATGAACGGTTGTCCTGATTTTTTTTTTAGATCAACTAACGAACTCGATACTTGTTATTTACGTACGTACAATTCGCTTACCTCTGATCGCGAATGAAACACATGTTTTAAAATAAAAACAAGTTTTTGTCGTGTCGAAAAAAGAACGTGTTTTGAAGTCTACTCGGTGCGGTGGTTCGATACTCGAATGTATACATATATATTTATGTATATCATATATAGTATAGGTATAATATACGCGTATGTACGCAGGTAGGCAATACGTAGCTATATCGGTACAGGAAAATACGCGTCGCATTAGGCAGGCATTACATTCCGTAAATTCGCGCGCACGTTCGCACGCAGCAGGAGAACCCGGCTTTCGGCAAATATTGATACCTTTAATCGGCTTGTTTGCGCCGACGCGTCGCTCAAATGCACACGGTGTGTGCAGCTGAAAAAACTCGATGTGCTCGACAGACTGGAAGGTATACGAGAACGAGAGAGAGTAAGAGAAAAAGAGAGAGGGTGTGGAACGGGATCGAAAAAAAGAGAGAAAGAGAGAGAGAGAGAGAGAGAGAGAGAGACAGAGAGAAGGAAAACGGCCATCTTGCTTCTCTTATCGTCCGTTCGTCCGTCGGTCCGTTCGTCCGCGCGGAAATTCGACGAAAATTCGCGGCGATAAAGCGGCCCGTTTGAGACGCGGCCGAGCGTGCGAGACGGCCCGTTATTACCGGAATCGGCGATGCATGAGTTTCCGTGTCGGAAACTCCCCGATTTCTAAACAGATTCGTGCGAATCGTTAACGGACGCGATTATTCGTCGGCCGGCGTGGCATATGTTATTTTCGCTAATTACTTTATCTTTATTCGATGATAATGAGAGCGACTCGACAAAGGATCCTCATTAAAATTATTCTCCTATTCACTCGATTCGCGATAGCTCCCCTGAAGCAAGACTTTGTAAAGTAAAATTCCAGCAGATTCTTCAATGCTAGATATGAGTACTTACTTACAATTAGTAGACACGCACGTAATATTATCACTCGCAACGTGTATGTATTCTAACTATATTTTTATTATTTTAACTATATTTCATTGCATAAATATTAACGCGGAAGGATCGAAAGTACAAACGACAGAGAGAGATAAAGAGAGAGTAAGAGAGAGACAGAGAGAGAGAGAGAGAGAGTGAGAGAGAGAGAGTGAGTGGCAAACACGGAGGAGGTATAATTTCGAGTAACGTGGGCGGCGAGATCGAGAGCGCGCGAGCGCGCACGACACGGAAATATGGAATCACGGTGATATCTTGAGCGTCACGTCGTCCATTATGCCGATGCGGCCGGTAAATTTCACGCATTATACTCCCATTATACGTTTCCTGGGGCAGGAAAGGAACGAGGAGGAAGAGGGTCGTGGGAGGGAGATAGAGACAGCCAGAGAGAGAGAGAGAGAGAGAGAGAGAGAGAGAGAGAGAGACTGCGATATATAGACTCGCAGAGCGTTACGACCCTACCCCTTCTTCATTTTGCTCTCATCTCGGCCGTAATTACACGCTACACGCCGCTTCATAGATGCAGCGAGCGAGCGAGCACGAGAGAACAAGAGAGAGAGACAGATAGAGAAAAATAAACGCAGAGAAAGAGAGAAAGGCAACTCCACTTGCGCGATCGTTTTAATTTCTATTTTACTTGGCTTCCTCCGCTCGCTCGCGCAACGCCGCACTCGCGGCCGCCATCACTTTCTCTCTACTCGTAGCTCTCATTATATGCGCTTTACAAAGCTTCACCCGATATTATCGACACGGCGAGCGTATCGCGCTTAGACGGACGGCCGCCGGTGCAAAACGGCGTAACCCTTTTTGTTCCGCCACGTTCGCGTGATCCTCCGTGCGAATCGACGATTTTATATTTAACAAGGCTCACTTTTTTTCTTTCCTCCCTTTTCCTTTTTTACTCTGTATGCACGTGGTATGTTAAAAACGATCGTTCGGACATTGTAATTTTGAAAACACCGTGTACACACACACACACACACACATATAATTTATTTGTTATACCAAGGATATAGTTTCAAATTTGTCATAAGGCAAAGTTGGAATTATTTTAAGGGTAAATGAAAATTTATAACATTAAACGACAATATTAAAAAAACTTTTATTCCATTCTATGGTAATATGACCGTTGTTATAAAATTACAACGATCCGAAACTTTAAAACATTTTTTTCTAAAAATCGACAATTTTTAAATTACGTCACTGCTGTACGAAACGAGCGATACATCCGTCGGTAATGATGTTTCGTGGATTTTCATCTCGTCCTCCAAGATCCGTCATTATTTCCCAGAATTTACGTCTGCGTGTGTCGTATATGCATATATACATACATACATGCATACATACATACGTACTAATGGTATACTCGTACTCTAATTGCGTCGAGAGACCCTATATATTGAGTACTCGCTAACTGCTTACCCTTAATTGCCGCGCGCTTTACAGTAATCACGTTAATATCCGATAGCTATTAAGTAAGGTCGCTAGAAAACCAATAATGGCTGGGAAAGGGGACTCGATCGTAATACGGTATCGTCGAGCTGCCCACTTTAACCTAGCGTTACGTAGGCGCGTAACGAATAAATCAATTCGAAAGCCGCCTTTCTTTGCTCGTTTTATTACATATTCGGTAGACCTTCTACAAGTGTTACATGCATGTAGTAAAATACATATAAATATCCTCGATATCGTTTTCACGGGCTATTACGCGCTAACTTACGAGGAGATTTTCCTTTTTTATATAAACGATAAAGTCGTCCGATCGAGCGAGAAGTAGCAAGGAGAGTCCTTCTCGTCCTTTAGATTTACTTATGGCCCTTCGAACGTTACTAAACGTGGATGTTCGGTCAAGAGAATCGTTTCGCGATGATAAAGAAGGAAGACCCGTCCCTCCTCGATCGTTTCTTGAAAAAATCGTAAAAGTGGAGTCGCGATAGGCGCGATAAAAGTCTCGAGGACGCGTAAAGAAGGCGATTTCTCTATCCCGTCTTCGTCTCGTATACATATAGGTATGTACTTATATTATATGCATATAGAGCATTGACAGTAAAGAAGATAAGTTGATCGTTTCGTCTTACGTAACTCCGATGTCTCTTTTTGCCTCTCTCTCTTTCTCTCTTGCTCTCTTCTTTATCTCCCCTTTTAATAAGACGCCTCGAGATAATTGCTTAATCGAAGAACAAAGTCTACGCTCGGAAGGGGATCCGTTTAATAATGAGTTCGATCGCTATTCAGAGACGAGATTCGAGGGACGCGCGCGCTTTAAGTAACGAAAGCGTCGGTATTCCTCGAAAGAGGATTTTCTTTAACGAACTTTCACCTCGCGAATTAATCAATTTATTCTCGTCTGCGTGTATAAGATAAATAGAGATGGGGGATTGTTTTAAGAGAAGGAACCGACGCTCGTACCGTTATACAAATTTAGATAAATACTTTTTATCGTATCCATGCACTTGTGTGTACGTACCTACTCGCATAAATTCGTAATAATTTTGTCGACTTTTTATCCATCGGCTAGGTGATCTTAACGAAACGTAGCTCGTTTCAAGGTGTCGACGAAAGGTCTAGAAGAAAGATAGCGGCTTCGACGATACTCGGTTGCAGGTGCTCGAGAAACGTATAATCCAAGGGTAGCTAAACGAAACGAAACGAAACGGATGGACGAACGGACTCACGGACGGCTGCAACTGTAAATCCCCCTACCCTGCCAAAATAATCCCTCGGTCGGCACAACAATGGCCAGAAACGAGCCCTCGAGCTCGAAGCGTATTACTTGGGTCCTCGGGGTGCCGTAAATTGGTTCACTAGAAGAAAGAGTGAGATAGAGATAGAGAGAGAGAGGGAGAGAAAGAGAGCAAAGGAGAAGGGCTCTCGAGTACCTTACCCACGTTCTCTCCCCCATGGTTATCCCTTTTGGCCACCCTTCTGTTTTATCTCGTGCTCGGAGCGAGAAAAAGAGACGGAGAAGGAGCAGCTACTTGTTTCCTTCCACCGCAAAAATCCCAGATCGTGTATATAACCTTCCACCTCGCTTTTCTCGGCCTTCGTAGGTTCAACTTGTATATAGGTATAGTATATCCGAGCAAAGTCGTCGTGATTTTTCGTCTCGAAAAATTCGTAAGATATCATCCGATAACCTTTTCGAGTTTTCGTACTCGCCATTCTTGCGAGCGTTACCTTTCAACTTTATCCGTCTACCCCGTTGTTATATATGCCGTTTCTTATGGAGGCAGTATAACTTTATTTTATCAACTATATTTTTTCGTTTAGAATATAAAAAGTCTCGCGTCGAATTACAATGAAATCAAGACGAAATCTTTTACGGTCGTATTCTCATCACGCGTGGTTGCAACGTTAATTGAAATTACTTTGGATCGAACTATGCTTTCTTTTTTATTACCGATTCCTTTTTTAAGCAAGAGGGCAAATTATAGCTCGTAATTTTAGATTTCGAACAGACGTGCGTCCGCAAAAGGCTAATTCAATTTTTGCGAAGATGGAGTTACGGCACGTTCATAATAAACGTGTCGTATCGAACGTCGACTATATTGGAATAAGGTTCGGAGACTGCTTCGGTGATGACGGATCGATCGTTAAATATTTTCGAGCTGATACATTTGTAGTTGATATTTATCAGACGGAGCAGAGTTCACGGGCGACTTTTAAAAGAGGTACACAGAAAGAGGGGGAGAAAGGTTTCTCCTTGCGTGCTTTATTTGCCCTCTTATATTCGTCGCAGCTGCCCCATGCAACGCTTCGTCCCGCTTGAAGATTCGAGTACGTGTTTATGCACTGGCTATAGATAGATAGTAGTCGAACGAGACGAGTAGGAGGATTAGGAGGACGAGGAGAAGAAGAAGATACTTTCTATTCCAGGCAACGGCATCGAAGTGGTCTCCACGCGAGCTCCGAACACAATTATAATCCATTATAACACCGGTACATTATCCATTGTGCAGACTCGATCGTGTTTACGTCTGCATGCGTTTCAAGTGGAACGAACGTTCTCTCCCTTTCTCTGTCCGACTCGCCGACTCACTCGCACGTACGGTTTTCGTTTAAATAACTCTCGAATTACTTCGCATTCCGTGCCGCCATCGTCTAGCAGCATCGCCTACCTCTTTCACCGGGTTCTCCTTTCGCTCGCGCAACTCCGGCAATCTTGTTCCTCTCCTTGCTTTTATCCTCCCACTGGTTTCTCCTCTATCTCCAATCCCACCTCCGCCACTTTCCTCTCCCCTTACTCTTACTCTTCCGCCTACCACGAGACCGTTGTTAAATCCGTCGCTTTTCCGAAGCGCCCTCGGCAAAGGCAACTTGTGGCCGCTCTCGCGGTTCTTTTTGCGGTTGGGCTACCTCTCCTCGAGAGATCCATCCACTCTCCCGCGATTTCTATCAGGGTAAAAGGGACTCGTTCCTCTTACCCTCGATCGACCAACGCGATTTCTGCTCTCTCTTTCTCTCTCTCTCTCTCTCTCTCGCTCGCTCGCTCGCTGTTCGGAGCTTTCAATCTCTATCTCTCGCTCTTGGATTCGATTACGTTACGTGCTTCTCTCGCCCGAGCCTCGGGCTCGTTAAAACGAAAAAAAACCTCTTTGAATTCGAGGACTCTAAGGTCAGCCAAATCGGTTGAAGAGTGGGATCAATTTTCGATCGATCGAACGAGCGCTGGGGGCAGCAAAAAGGGAGAAAGAAGGTAAGAAGGGAAGAGAAGTTCGAATTTGTCCCGTGGAGAGCGGCGACTCGTCGATCCTGCGGCAAAAAGGCAATAAGAAGAAGGGGAAAAAAATGAAGAAAGCGGGTACTACGAGTTCGAGTTTCTTCGAAAGAGGGCGTGCTCGGTCGACGATTTTCACGGCTCGTTAGTCGCGCCTTTATAAAATCGAGGACTCGAAAAAGGGAAGAAGGGCGCGTCCGAGGAGCGGTAGTTCCGCTGCTGCACACACGCTCGGTGGAATGCGCGAGAGTGTACATAAGTATTTCGTGCACGTTCGTCTCGAATAATGCGAGCCACTCGACGAGGAGGATACGCCCGTGTACGTGTGTGTATACGCGCGCGCGTGTGTGCGCGCACGTATACGCGAGTGGCGATAAATACGCTTAACCGCTCTGTAAACCTCGCCCGTGGAGATCGGCATAGAAAAAGAGAAAGAAAGAAAGGAAGAAAAGAGAAGAGAAGAGAAGGAAAAGAAGAAGAAAAGAAAGTCCGTAGTAGAAGCCTCTTCGAGTCCAGCAGTCTCTCCGACTGCCGTTGCTGTTGTTGCCGGTGGTGCTCGTGTAGGAGAATGGCACTAATTGGCATTAGGCTTGGCAGTTTGTCGTGTTCCCCTTCCCCCGTCTTCTCTTTCTCCTTCTCTTTCTCTTTCTCTCGTTTCCACGACTCTTCCGTGACTACGTACGCTCTACCCCCCACTACACTTCTTCTCCCAGCATGTTCTTTATCTCCCGTTCGTGCCGTAAAAGCGCCTCAAGGCAGGACCCACGATCGGCGGACGATGGTATTACTTATCGTCGTGGGCAGTGAAACAACGAGAGAAGTGGCGGGGCAGTTTGGGGGGAAGTATAGAGTAGTATGGGGAAGTAAGGGGGCGTCGGAACGCACGCACATAGGATACACTTAATGATTATCCTCGATCAGGCCGTTCTCGCTCCTGTCCGTGTATATAAAAGCCGCACGGACTCGTGGACGATCGACCCTCTTGGCTTGGTGGCTGACTGGCTAGCTGGCTGGCTGGCTGCCTGCCTGCCTGCCTGCCTGCCTGGACGGCTTCTTTGTCCTTCGATCTTCGTGATTAAGAATGCCTTGTAATTTCTCACTCGAAGACTCCTCGATTATCTTCCGGGCTATCGGATCGTTAAGAGCCGAACGACTTGGTGCGCTCCGACACGCTCCGAACGTCGATTATTCTTTAATCTTTCTCGATATTTATTATCGAGCCGGATAAATTGCGTTTACGAGCCTCGAGTTTCTTTTTCTATACTCGCTTGACTATCGTACTATTGCTCCGAGTCATTCAGCCCCTCTATTTATTTTCTATCGATCGTAAGTTTATACCCTATCGTACTAGATCGACACGAAACTCGCGTGGATATAATATTCTTTGCTCAAATTCGCGCTGGAGAGAGATCCGATTATTTTTTTATTGAAAAACTTTCGAAACTACCGTTCCCGTCGATTTCCAACGTTTCTTTGACGAGAAACGGCGAAGAATATAAACGTGTATACGCCTTACATAGGTATATAGGCAGCATGCACATAGCCTTTTCGAATACGCCCGTCCAGCTGCCAGCACACCGGTTTTCCGCAAACCCGCTGCGACGTGCAAATATTTGCTGGACGTTCGTCGGTCCTGATTCTCCGCTCCTCTCCACCACTTCCTCTTTCTCCGACTCTCGTTGCCTCTCTAAGGCCACCGTTGTCATGGATACCGATCGACGAGCGAGAGAAAGAAAGCTACCGAGCAAGAAAGAGGAGAAACGTCCAAATATTTGGTCGCGTAGTAAAGCGTGGGCGCTAATCAGTCCCGAACGCACACGCGTACACGTGTACTCGAGTGGTAGATAGAGGATAGATGGATAGGTATTCGCACACGTAGACTGGAATTACCGACGCTCGGAGAATTTCGCGCCAAGTGGAGCGCGCGCTCGTTCGCTCTCGAACTCGCCATTTGCGGTATTTCGACGAACGTAGGAAGAAAAATCGTCGACATTGAAAATCGTTGTCTTCGATTTTCTCATAAATTATAGGAAACACGTTTGGAAGGATGTTGGCTCGTCGGCGTTATAGAAAATTCTTCTCTTGGCTCGTAAGGAGCAAAGGTCAGAAAGGGAAGAGCCGCTACCGTTTCCCTTTGGAAATCATAGCGCGCCCGAGTCGCGTCTCGACCACACCGACGAATGGGAAATTGGCACGTAAACGGTGCGGAATTATTCACCGCTAATGGGAAGATGAATGTCGAAGATAAATTCGCTGCCAGGTACTACCCGGCCATTAAGCTATGCCGTGGTTTGCGTTGGAATAATCGAGTTTTCTTCTTCGCGTTCCACTCTCTTTTGCTTCCAGCACACCTTTCTTTCTCTCTCTCTCTCTCTCTCTCTCTCTGTCTGTCTCTCTTCCTTCCCCCCTCTCTCTTTCTCTCGTGCGCACACACGAGCGCACGTTTGCTTATTTACAAATTAAGCTTACAAAGCGTGGCCACATCTTGCTCGCCCTTCGCGGCCGATTCAATGACTGCTCTCGACGATGAATCACCGCGAGCGAGCGAACGAAAGCGAGATGTTTGCGGAGTACACACGGTGCGGTTTTGCCTCCAGCGGAACACGGTAGAGAGTAGTAGTGGTAGTTGTAGTAGTAGTGTAGTAGCAGTGGCATCGGTATTGCTGCTAGTGCCGCTCGGGTGGTGGTCGATCGTCTAACGTCGGTATTATGCGAATTATAAGGGAGAGCCGCGTTCCGCTTCGAAGAAGTCGGGAAGATCCATCGAAAATGCACCGGTAACGCAAATCTGACGTTGGTGTAGTTTCAATTGTAATTTGGTGTATGGGTTCTCTAGATTTATGTGTCTATATATCATCTAAGTATTTATTATTACAATTATGACACGTATACTTACTTATATACATATAAACGGGTTTGTTATGAATGATGGTGTAACTATGTTTTATAAATTATATATGTATATTTTTTTTTTAATTAAAAGTTGACATTTCTGTATAATTAAATTAAGATATAATTCAATTGCTTTCAGAAATCGTAAAATCTATTTGTTACACACCCACACATATGTAGCTGTTGTTTATACGCATAAACGTTAACGTAATGTTTATATAGTACTTTGGTATCGCCCTCCTTTGATTCGACCCAGAGAAAGCGAGACGCGCTAAAGATGGGATCGGCAAATTGACGTTTGCCACGTAACACGGCGGCTCCGAGTCTCCTAGTCACAGTGAAATTGTGTATATCCACGAAGGACAAAGAGAGGGAGAGATAGAGATAGAGCGAGAGAGAGCGAGAGCGAGAGAGAGGAGGAGAACAGTTCTGAGCGTTTAATCCGGTCTTCGGCAGCGCTCATCTAGTATTCCAACTACGTCGTTTACCCTAAGCCCTACGGACCGATGGCCCGCCCCTTCGGCACCCTTCGCCACCCTTCGCCATACGCTTTGCCTCCTATTCTCTAACGCTCCCTTCGTGCTTTCCTCTGACGAGAAGGACGACGACGAGGTCGACGTCGACGCGGACAACGAAGATACACGGACGTCCCTATTATTTTCCACAACGAGGGAGATCGTCCGTGACCACTATACGGCTCCGTGATCGCATATCCACCCTTGTGTTTCCCCTCTTCTCTCTCTCTCTCTCTCTCTTTTATACGCACACATACACGCTTCTCTCCCCTCGTTTCGTGATCGCTCGTAATTTTTGGAAGCGAGTCTCGGCCCCTCGAGGGGATTCAGGGCGCTAAGCCGAATTAACATAAGAGCGTGTGTGCAAACAGAGACGCGGTTCGTAGGGTGAATAAGAGAGAGAGAGAGAGAGAGAGAGAGAAACAGTGTATAACGTATGCAAGAGAGAAAAGGTGACAGGAGAAGGAGGGAGCGAGAGAGTGCGCGAGCACGGTGGGAACACGTGTCTCATACGGAGATAGTTAATTACTCGTTTGTGCACACGGCGACTCACTCTCTTGCTCTCTCTCTCTCTCTCTCTCTCTCTTACTCACGCTCGCTCGCTCTTTCTCTTTCTCCGCTCGTTCCACTCGACGAGATATTAGCGTGGAAGGGAGACGGAGGATAACTCTGGAACGACATCGAGCGTACGACGACGAGCTTCAAGAGGGAGCGAGGGAAAGAGAGATGGGAGATTCCTGTTCCATCGGCCGTTGAGACCTCTGCTCTGAGAGCTACGGAGGTGCCGCTGCCGCTGTTGCCGCCGCTTCTGCTTCTCCTCCTTCTCCCGCATGGTGGAACTAACGGAAGGGGGCACGAGGAGGAGGCGAAAAACGAGGATGAGGTTAATGATATACATGGGAGCTACCGTATACCACTACCGGCTCGATCCCATCTGCGGCCGCTCCTTCACCTCTCTCTCTCTCTCTCTCTGTGTGTGTGTGTGTGTGTGTCTCTCTGTCTCTCTCACACGGCTCTTTATGATTTAACAGCACGTCCCAGCTTCCATTCTCTCCGCGTACGTTTCTCGCAACTTCGAGAAATCTTTTGATAAACGACCGTTCGCCGTCTCTCTTTCTCACGACGGACTCTCCATCGCTATGATCAGTTTTATTTCTTTTCGTCTTCGTTTAAATCTCGAGTTTTTCGTTCGGAAACGATACCGGCCGAAACCCGTTTAATTAAGAGCGATTAGAAAGCCGTTGAGTCGCGATTGATGTTGTTCATCGAGACTGTAGCCGATAAGGAGAAGTAATGCGACTTAGGGAACGAAGGTAAAGAGAAAAAGGGGAGGGTCAAATTGTTATTTAATAGCTTGCTAATTAGGTTTAATCGATCTCCCTCTCGGTGCCGTTACTGTTAAATAATTACAAATAACGATCATAGTAATTATAGTATGAAATATAAATGTAATTAACTATGTGTATACATTGTATATCTAACCGTTTTATTTGAAACGTTTATTTATCATTTCTACCACGGATAAACTGATCGTTTAAGGGACGAAACGACGAGATTGAAGACGGGTCGAGCGGACAGCATAGTTAGTATGCATGAGAGTAGTGATATCTAGTATCTAGATCCGTAGTTCCGCGTACAACGTACGAATAATATAGGTGGATACTCCGTGCGACGTATCAAAAGTCTCTCTCTCTCTCTCTCTCTCTCTCTCTCTCTGCTCGAGTAATGCTATATCGAACAATGTGTTTGCTATAGTCCGTTACGGAGTTACATGTCAATTGACGGTATACGATAATATTGGTTTTATAATTTTGAATACGTTATTACGTTATTGTATATCTGAAGTTAAATTGTTATTTTCATTTTTGTTAAATATTATATCAGAGTCTTACGTCGCAAAAAAAACATGATACATTTATCAAGTTTTCGGTTTTGTTGTTTTTCGTTCGAATCGTTTCGTGTTACAGTCCCCGATCTTCGACGCCACTGTCGCCGCGAGACGTTTCTCCTCGTGCTCCTCTTTTTCTTTTACCGAACATTTTACAGTGGTTCGAGGATCTACGAAGACGACGGGGCCCCGGAGGTAATAATAAAAAAAAGGAAGTAGGGTCCTCGGCGGGACCTCGGCGGGTACCTACATTAGCTGCAGCTTGTTCGCAGATAAAGTCAGGCACGACTCTTAAAAACGGCCGGTCGACCGACGAGATAGCTTCGATAATGGCGCGACATCGTGGAGACACGAGGGACATTTCTTTCTTTCTCTCTTTCTCTCTCTCTCTCTCTCTCTGCCTCTGCTTCGTCCCCTTCTTCGTTCTCTATTTCACCTTACCTTTCGTTCTCTTTTACTTCTCTTTTCCGGAGTTAAAGGGAACGATCGTGATTCGAGAAACAGGATAAACTGCGTGCTCCTCGGGAATAAAGGAACGAGTAAAATCCATGAGCGATAGCGGCAACGTTCTGGCTCCCATCCCTCCAACCCTCTTTCTCCCTCAAACTCGAGGCGAACGATATAATTAAGATCGAATCGTGTTCGAAGCTCGAAAGTTCGTCGATTCCTTATCGACTTTCACACCCGTCTTGTATTTCGAAGTAAATACTCGTCTACCTCTACCTCGCTTTTTCTTATACATTTTCTCCACCTTTTCTTTCTCTCTTTTCCTCTCTTAGCGCATCACGAATGAATGCCGAGTTATCTCGCATTTTTTATGTCTTAATCGAGAAGCGTTCGAACTCTGTAACGTGATAATAATTTTTAACTTTTAAGATGTCGTAAATAATTTTGAACTGCAATATTTAACGCAAAACAATATTTAGCTACTGCTAAATTAAAATATTAAGCTCACGATGTCTTAATATCTATAACAATTTTCGGGGAAATATACGACGTCTTTCGTATCAGTTTTTATCGTCGAAGGAAACGTGTTAAAGTGCGCGTGCGTGCGCGTTATCCCTCAGGGCTTAGGGCTCGATCATAGAAATCTTCCATTTATGAGCCGCAAAACAGATCGTCGAGAGAAACGAAAGAGCAAGAGAGAGGGAAAATGGACCAGTCCCCACGATGCAGGAGGAGGCCGGAGAATCACGATTTAGATGGTCTGGAGTGATTTGCCCGCGTGCTCGAATTTCATTGCCTCGAAAGGGCCACCCTAGGAGCTGAGCGTGTAGCGCGAAAAGAAGGCAAAGAGGGGGATGCTCTCGGAGGGATGGGGCTCCGTAATGACGGTAGATAACGAGATTATCGCGAACCAAACTGGGAGGGTGGGAATAAGTGCGGCCTCTGGAAATTTCATTTCGACGCCACTGTGCCCCTCGTAAAAGAAAAAGGGGAGCGAACGAGAGAGCTAGGGCGAGAGAAAGGAGAAAAGAGAGAGAAAGAAAGAGAGAGAGAGAGACAGAGAGAGAGAGAGAGAGAAAGATAGCGCTATCGCTCCCGGGAGATCGAAAAGGGTGGCATTGTCGTAAGCGCGCGGCTGGGGAGTAAACGTAGAAGGTTATGGAAAGGGCCCCCGACCCTTTTACAACTCCCCTGCCGTTCAGTTTGACGGTAATTGTAACATATTCGCCCCTCCTCCGGACGCAGTCGAGCTTGACGCTCGAACCTCCTCTCCTCTTCGGATCGTTGCGCTGCCTCTCGACGAGGATCGACGAGATGGAAAGAGAACCCACTGCGGACGGATGGGGTAGGTGCGAGACGAGAGGGAAAAAAGGGCAAACTATTACCGCGATGAAAAAGAAACTCTCGGTCTCTCCTTTAGAATTTTTCTCGCGAACGATGCTATCGCCGGAAATGGTTCGCGCACGGTTTTTCATCTTTTGTCCGTTTACTATCGTATCGCTTGTTTTATTTGAAAATGTTGAATGGATATTCATCGCGAAGCGTGGAGATAAGGAAGCAGGAGGAAACTGAACTCTCGCGAGGGGATCGATAAAGATCGTAGATCGTACGTTTCGCACGGAAGGGTTGTTCATTTTCTAGAAGAAGGTTGAGAGAGCGAAGAGTGCAGTGGTGGGGGGTAGAGAGCTCGCAAAGAGGCAAGTGGCAGGAACGGTGATGGCAATGCCGTTGATGGTGGTAGTAATAGCGGTGCCGGTAGCAGCAGCAGCAGCAGCAGCAGTATGGTGTGGATGGTGGGGCGCAAAAACGGAGTTTATGACTGTAACAGATTAGGTGGCCGAACTAGCGCAGGGTGGTTCTTGCCGCGCTTCCTATTATCGCGGGGGCTTTTGTACTAGCGTGCTTTTGTCAGCTCCCTCCTTCTCTCTCTTTCCCGACAGCTCGATGGAAAAGGGGTTACGGAAGGAGACGAAGCGTAAGAGTGAGAGAACTCGTAAACGTAGAGAAAGAGAGAGAGAGAGAGAGAGAGAGAGAGAAGGAGAGAATGACAGGGGTTGATGGTGCTCGCAGGGTATGGAGTGGGGGAGAGGGGTCGAGAGCCAGCGAGCCACGACAGTTGGCCGATATTTGAGCTCCCTTTGTGTCGCTAAAGTACCGCGCGCGCGTCTCGTTGGACTTTTCGCCTCGTGCTTTTATCGTTCCTTTCTCTCTCTCTCTCTCTCTCTCTTTTTCTCCTTCACTTTTTCACGGCGACTCTCGACGTGCCATCGTCGCTCGAGAAGGTTTCGTGGGGTGGGTGGAAGGAAGGTAGTAAAAAAAAGAGAGAAAGAGAGAAAGAGAGAGGGGGAGGGAGAGGAAGAGTGAAAGAGAAGAAATAGGTTCGACCAGTAATTACCCGCCCGGTCCAAACCGGGAGGAAGCGAGCTTCCTTTGTTTGCTCGCCTTTGCTTTCCGTTCTTTTAATCCCCGTCCGTTTTTCTTTCTCCTCTTTTTCTTCCCGTTCCAACTCCTTACGAATGCTCCATTTTTATTTCACTTTGACGCGTACGTCTTTCTTCTCCACTCTTTATTTTGCCCGTCCATTGGGAATTTATCTAACTATTCCTAAGTATATACGGGGTGTCTCGTTTTCCTCGTGGTCGATCGGTAAAACAAGCATTGGAATTGTTGGGGAATCATATGTTTGACTTTGCACGGCCATTGTCTTTCTACTCACGAAAATGAAATACATACATCGTTATTCGCGGGACATCCCGTATGCATCTTCTATAACGTTCGGCGGAAGGAAGGAAGGAAGCGGGATAGGAAAGACGAAAAGAAGGAAGGAAGGAAGGAAGGAATGAAGGAAGGAAGAAAAAGAAGAGAGGTAGGGTAGAAAATTTAATGGCGATGGCGCTCACGCGAGCGTAAGCGGGAGCGAAGCGGTTCTCTCGGTACTTTATTCCTCGAGCTCTTGACATTTAACTTCCCTCGTAAAACGTGCACGCACGCGATGCCGCTTCTTTTATTCGTTCCTTTCATCGGGCTCTTCTCTTTTTCTCACTCCCTCGCCGCGAGATTCGCCCTTTTGTGCGATTAACAAACCTCCGAGCTCATCGCCGATAGTTATCGCGATCCTCCTCATCTCGTCGCTTTCCAGGATATGGAATTCTCCTTCTGGAGAAACATACCTACACGCATACTTATATTTCTTCTTTTCTTCTTCGTGCGAGTGCATCTTCTCCTTTTCTTCTCGAAAGAAAACGCCATTGCTGGAAATGAAATTCAAACTCTTCCACCGGTGAGAGAGAACTCGAGGAACATCGAGGAATTCTCGACTACGGTTTTTATTCGCCCCATTTCTTTTTTCTTTCATTTCTGGTTCACAAACGGGCTCCCCTTATCGAAGAAACAAGTCGAGAGAGAAAAAGAGAAATACCGGTGGCATCGCGTTATTAAGTCGAGTAGAACGTTCCCGCGGCGCACGGCACAGCTGGTCGCCCTTGTTGTCTTCTCTCTCTCTTTCTCTCTCTCTAACACACACACACACACACTCTATCTATCTATCTCTCTCACTCTCGTGCTGTCAGCTCGCGAAAGTGCAATACAAAGCACGCGCGTAAACAGAACCATGCACTCTCTGAGCAAGCGAGAGAGAGAGAGAGAGAGAGAGAGAGAGAGAGAGAGAGAGAGAGAGAGAGAAACCTACACCTCGTATGCGTACGTGAAAGAGAGAGGCAGAGAAGGAGAGCAGAGAGAGAGAGAGAGAGACAAAGGTAGCACTTATCCACGTATACAGGTACGCGGTGTGACGTTATTTCACGAGAGAGCACCGATCGTATCGCCTTAATTGCTCGCCGGGTTAAACTGCCGCGGCCACCTCTTATCGACGGATCTGCACGAGCGCGTTCGCCGTGCCCGTACGAGACTGCTCTCCCTTTGTGTATGCACTTCTCTCCGCGCTCGTGCGCTCGTGTTCATTCCCGTGTGTACTACGTGACTGCACGCGCACACCTATAGGTACCACCTGCATACATACTATACCTACCGTACGAACATACGCGAGATAGCCGGAGAGTTTCATTCGCGCCGCCGCGAACGTTCGACCCGACAAAAAAGCTGATCCGATGGACGTACGTGATCTTCGATCGAACTTTTAAAAGGGTACTGCCAGGAGTCGGAAAAAATGCTAATATCGATCCCGAGGGGATGCGAGCTTCGTTCTTTCGGCGAACGCGCAAATCGTGTTATCAGGGTTCGTATTTACGTACGAGATCATTTATCGCGACTCGTAGAACGGTAGAAATGATTTTAAATTTGGACGTAGTTTTTTATCACGTTTAGTGTCAAGAAATTGTTTGGGTAATGTCGTTAAGCGTTTTTTTATTGATTTTTATGCAGATTAAGCATATTTCGTGAAAAGTAAGGTCTAATGTAAAAGATATGTTACTAATCTCCTTCGTATTTTTATCTTTAAGAAAAATAAGTTGTCATCGACATCGAATTGTTATAGTGTGTACTCCGCGATAAAACGATATTAGATATCATACAAAATACTTCGGGCCAATTATCCCGGTTTGTGTACAGAGCTCGAGATTCATTTGATCGATAGTATAGGAATCACGCATGATTCATTTGTGGCTTCTTAAAAGGAAAGCATTTTAAGCGAGACATAATTTATGACACAATAGTTCGTAACGAGTTCGTTCGGTGTTCCTAAAACGGTCTCTCTTATCGGCCACCACCTCGCTAAAAACGTTTATCGTTAAGAGAGATGTGGAAATAATACGGTCGATGAGTCGTTACTTTGTAAAGTAGGTACATTTAAAAGCGGTTACTATGTAGCTACGGCACGGTCGATTACATATGTATCTCGAGAAACGAGTAGCTCGTTTTCAAGGCCGGAAAACGATAGGCCGGTGACATGCGAGAATGTACGGTACATTCGAGAGTGTATGTGCGTGTGTAGATATACATACTCTGTGGGAAAATTTCTAGACCGCTCGTCGGATGTGAACAGAGTAATCGAAAACTCAATTAGGAGGCAACGAAACCATTTTCAGTGATTCCTATTCCATTTAATTGATATATATATATATATATATATATATATGTGTGTGTTTACTCACAGACGCACATATATATCGAGGAAATTTATGGAACGATCGTCGCATTAATTCGATTGCTAATCGCACCGACCGTTATCGAGTTTCCTTTTCCGTCAGCTACCTTAGCACCGATCGTCTTAAGAGTTTACTCGAGTAACTAACAAAGCCAATGAGAGTGGAAAAGAGTAAGAGAGACAGCGATGGAGTAAGCAACGACCTAATTCACGGAACGAGCACTCCGATCTCGCGCTTTGTCCTTTAATTCGAAACTATACAAATAGAGATAATGGAGATAGAGATAG
>JAIFRP010000030.1:9659251-9672858 GCA_032403825.1 Odynerus spinipes
CTCTACCCCCATCTTTCTATTTCTCTTCGACGATCCCAACGAGATCGAACGGAAATGCCGGAGCTTCGCTCGCGGCGCGCTTCTGCGGCTTCCCCCTTTTAATTGATTTCTTGCAAATGATTGGCTTATTCTGGAATGCCCGACGAATCGATCTACGAAATTCTTTATCCGGAAAGTAGGACTCGTGGGATAGTTAAGTACGGTTATCCGAAAGGGGAATCGCGTTTGTCTTCTGTACGTATACACGATGATCGGCTCGCTATAGTAAATAATTTTTGTGTCGTGTTAGAGCTCTACTCGTTGACCCGTAGAAAAAGAAGAAAAAGAAGGTAAAAGCAAAAATGACGGGATTTGTCGAGAGCCGTTCTCAACTTGGTCGCCGTCGGTGAGCCACGGCTGAGGATGCTTTTCAGCCGGCAACGACGCGTGATATGGAAGAAGGTTAAGACGATCTCCTACGGTCCTCCAGTGCTATCTTCACGGTTAGCCGAGTCAGCAAGTGGCGACTCTGATGAAAAGTGCTGAGGACGAGCCTGGCAATGGATGCAGGTGCACGGGAATCTCGAGTCTCGTCACTGACGCCTTCTTCTTCTTCTTCCTCCTCTACTTCTGCTCTCTTCTCTCGTCTCTTACACGGAGAGATTGAAGTTGGGGAAGTCACTCGCTTCACGATCGGCGGAACATTTTTTTAAAGCGACGATACTCGAAGATAGACCGAGAGCGTCAAAGGAGGAGCGGAAGTCGATGATCGAAGGAACTTAATCTCAGTTGCAACGATGATCCTCGTGCGAAGGCGAGGCGGCGATTATTTCCTCTCGAAAAGGAGCGAGGAGAGAGAAAGAGCAGTGCAAGACCCTAGGCGTGGCAACTCCAGATTCATGGTATTATTACTGCTGCAGAGAGTGGAAACTCGGAGGACGTTTCCTCGGGGCTTCCGGCTTCCTCAGGAATCTCCGGCAACGTTTGCTGAAGCGTCTTCCCTCGCAACTTGAAGTCGTGCGTCTCCCCCTTCTCTGCTTCTCTCTCTCTCTCCCTCTCTCATTCTCTGCTTATATTCTCCGTCTCTCTTTCTCTCGCGTCACTAATCCGAGAGTCGGCATCCCCCTCGTCGACATGATGCGGCGCGTGCATACACACGCTCTCCTTCCTCTGTTTGTATGTTTTGTGGGTGGCTCTGCTCAGACAGCCGCTCGACGCGAGGTTATTATATCGTTAAGCCATTTAATTATCTCGGCAAACTACTCCCAGGAATATTCGCCGGGGTCTGCCTTAACGTGTGTATACTGGAGAGGCAAGAATGGAAAGGGTAGGGAAGAGAAACAGAGAGAGAGAGAGAGAGCGAGAGCGAGAGAGAGATAAACACAAAGAGAGATAAAGGGATAGAGATAGAAGATCCACCGAGTATCCTAGCGAAACGTTTTAACGCCCGCCGTCTCCACCCTCGTTTCTTACTTACCTCTCCTTTTCTCCATCTCCTTCCGCTTCCGTCCGCACTCTATACCGTGATTCGCGAACCGTTAAAACGCCGCTGAACAGCTTCACAATTTGTCTGGCGGCTAAAAGTTAACCGACACCAGAAGAGAACGAGGCCGAGCGAACTAACGAGGGAACTACCAGCCAGAGTACCTTCTCGCTTTCGGGCAAACTTTTCGGTGGCGTTTGCTACGAGGGACCGCATAAATCTCCCCCATTCCTCCTTCCCTTCCAACTCCTTCTTCTCTCCCTCGCTTTTCCTTCTTTCCCTTATTTCGCAGTCTTGGCCTTTTCCGGTGCTAGAAGGCTGGGTTATTTAAAGTTTCACGAGTTTACGCGACAAGCCGTTATATATCGCGAGCAACGCACCATTTTACCCGCGATGGAAGAGAAAGAAAAGTAGAGTGAGAGAGGGGGGTGAAAGAGGGTAAGAGAGAGAGAAAGAGTTAAAGGGTTCGGTAACGATCACTTACGCAGACGAGGATACCAAGCCAGCGGCAGTTGATGGTTACGCCAGTCTCCCGCAATTTTTTCACCGAACAAATTACCACGCTCGCGCGTTTCTCTCCTCGCAAAAATGAAATCGTTTGATCAATTATAACGCGTACCCGCGGAAACGTGCTCTCGTACCTTTAATCTCGTCGACAGCACCGAGCTGTACCTACCTACGTCATGGGAATTTATATGCTTATGTATTCGTACGGTACAACCGACTGGGCGAGTTCACGTTCGGCAAACAGAGACTTCTAACGAAGCTTCCTGCCCATGAGCGACGAGTTACCTTTGAAAATGTCCTTTTCACTCGTTTCAACGAGAAAGTTCCGGCTTTTATGCGTTTTTCTCGTTATTTTTTAGAGCCCGCTTTCGAGGAGCCTCCCTTTGACGTCATCCGTTCTTTCGTTTGTTTATAGCAACAGAGGCCTGACTTACCGAGGCTTCTTCAGCAAATGCACGCTCAACAATTGCCACCGGGTGCCGCGATGGGTCCTCATCCTGGAATTCCTGGACTTCCTGGATTGGGACCGGGCGGGGGTCTTCCCGTACCAACCTCGGCATCCGCGGCCCTTTTGGGCCTCGGTTTGCCCCCTGGAGCGGCAGCTACCCCTGGGGGTACCGGCGGACATCCTCTCTCGATGTTGACCAAGCCGGACCTTCATCGAGGTCAACAGGACGATCTCAAACCTAACGGAGGTAAGCGTCGAATTTAATAAACTTGAGATGCTAGGAAAAATAAGGACGAGCGTTCTTAATTAACAACGTTGTCCATTAAAAAGGACTTTTGCAGTTACCGTTGATTCGACAGAACCATCTGGTTTAAAGTTACTCGAAGGATTAATCCAAATTTCGAGAAAATTATTTTAATCCCTTGCGGCTGTTTCTCCTCTCAGCCATTCGCTTCGAATATCATTCCAAAGCTGCGTTATTTTGAGTAAACGCGTTACAGAGTTACAACGAGAGTTTTACGAAGCTTTTACGCGTTTATAATTAGTCCGCGTTCGATAAAAACTCATTTCAAGCAGTACCCACGCTTTAGAATTTCATAACAAGTACCTGCAATCACGAACGATTAATACGATAAACATCTTTATCCGTATAAACTTCCCATGCGTCACGCTCGATCGTGTGACTCGCGACAAGTTACGTGACTCACCGCGTATATCATCGGTGCCATCATACCATCGTCTGCTTCGTTCCACTTCGAGACTCTGATTCCAAGAGATACTCTTATTGCTACTTCCAAATCTGCTGATGGCGAGAGTTTCAACTTACAAAAATCGCTGGCCCCGTGTATCGCGCGTTTCCTGCAGCCCCACCCCCTTGGGAATACGAGGACGGAGTTACGCCACGATTTTAACACCGAGGCCATCCGGTTCGAAGAACGGTTGCTCATCGTGTTCGCGCGATATCGTCTCGCGCGACTAATTGTTTCTCTCCTTCTCTTATCGCGGTTGTCACGAGAGAGCGTAACGCGATAGAAAAGCTCGTCTTGCGTTTCCTTCGTCGGTTAATCGTAAGAAGAGGAGGAGAAACACCGTCGACTTTGATCATCGTCGCTGTCTCGATACCTACTCGAAAGAGATAGGTACACGATGGGTGGTAGTACATAGATAGATACATACATATATGTAGACGTTTCTCGATCAAAAACGATCCTCCTAACTCTTCCAGAAGGAGATACGTACTCTGTGGCAGGAAAGCCGAGGATGACGCAAACGATCGTGTTTAAGTCTCGATCTTGACCTCGCTCCGGTACTCGTGTTGACGTCCTCGCCCTACGTACACCTTGTATGTACGTACGAGTACAAGAATGTCCGCTCTGACAAAGTTGCGAGTGAGCGAGAGAGAGAGAGCACGAGAGAAGGAAAGAAAGTTCTACCGGCTCTCTCTCTCTCTCTCTCTCTTACTCTTCAAGTCCTCTCTTTCGTTCTCCCGATGTCGTCTCGTTCAACCTCGCTCGTCTCTTCTTCTTTTCGTTCTATCCATCTCTTTTTCACACACATACACACGCGCGCGCGCGCGTGATCTTTCTTTCGCCTCGGTTTCCTCTACCTCTTCAGCTATCTCTCTTTCCGTCGTCGTCTCTCAAGAGAGCACTCAGAATCTCCTCTCGACACGAGAGTACTTCCGACTTCTCCTCTCTCTCTCTCTCTCGCTCTCTCTCCTTCCTTCCGACTCTAGCTAGCTCCTCGTCTAAAACCTTCACGCCCGTAAGCCGCTTGATCTCCCCTTCCTCACCCTTGCTTCGCTCTCTCTCTCTCTCTCTCTCTCTCTCTCTCTCTCTCTGTACATATACATATACACGTAATACGTATATACGTATATATGTATGTCCCTCTCTCTCTCTCTCTCTCTCTCTCCTCTTCGGGCGCACTCCATCCACCTCGACCCACACTCATCTAACCGTGTTACATTCCCCGGCTCGATATAACCTCCAAGCAGTTGTTTCACGTTGTTTCGCGTCTTTCCAACTTCGTCGACGACTCATAGCGAAACACCCGAGCAAGACCTCTTCCGACGTGAAAATCTCGCGTTTCTCGGCTTGAACCAAATCTACATCCTCCTTATATTCATCAGTCTCGTCGGGACGAATCTCATCGAATAAGCGTAACGGTAATGTCGAGATAAAAGGTGAGATACACGGAGAATTTTTTAGTTCAAATTTATTTTTAACAGCTCGTACAAGATATTCAATTTTTCCTATTCATTTTGACTAACTTCCATAAAGGATTGTTTGTCACTGACATATATTGTATACAATATTGTAACAATTCGCAAGAATATGGCGAAATCGATATCTTGATCAAACTTTTAGCAACCTCTTACGGATCATCGTCCAATTTTGCCATTTTACCGAATTTCTTTCGTACAACCGAAATTGCGTAACGAAGCGCTCATTAAGTTCGTTAAGAACGTGTTACAACGTATCCAGGCGTGTTTAAAGTGCTGTAGCAACCTTCGGTGTACATATGTACCTACTATAATCTCACGAACGGTAAGCTAAAAACTGTTCGCAAGCTGTTCGCGAACGCGTCATTTCGAAGGCAGTATATAAGGGTTCATCGTCGAAGGGCGTTTGAAGTGCTGTCAACGAGCTGTCACGAAGGCGGACACGGAGCGCGAGGATGGAACATTAATGGCTCGCAATTTCTATCCCGACAGCGTAGCGGAACTTTTTCCTTCTCCTTTCCGGAACATCGCCTCGGGCGAATTGTTTCTTCCCGACGTCGTTATCGTCCTTACCGCGTGGTGCGATCGACCGGTCAGCTTCTTCTTCTTCTTTGCCCTCTTCTTCTCTCCATCGCCAACATAATATCCGTGAAGAGCAGCTCGTCCGATTCGTTTTTATGCGAGCGCTCGCGGCGCGGCGACGATTTCGTGGCCGATCGCAACAAACCGGACGACCGAACTCTTTTACGGGCGATTAGAAACCAGTAGTAGTAGTAGGTAGGTAGTAGCAAAAGCGTCGCTCGTATTACCGTTTTACCGTCGGCTCTGCCCGTAGAAATGGCTTTTGCGATGGAAAAAAAGAGACGCGGAAAGAAAGAGAGAAAGAGAGAAGGATCGTTCCTTCGCTCGAGTACGAACGATCCCAGTGAGAAAGCCGAGATAACCAAAGATAGAAATTACGGTCTTGCCTGGGAAGAGAACTCGCTCGACGATTCCTTCCGTTTTTCTTCTTCCCTCCGCGAGCTTTCGAAGCGAGCAGCGCGTCTATCGATTCCGCTAAGTACTTAATGGGAACGGCGCAAACTCCATCACCGGCAAAGCGAGCAGTGCTCTATCCAACGGATCGTACTCGTATTTACCGAAACGCGATCAATTTTCCTCCGCGAGTTCGATCCTCGAGGTCTCGATCGATCGAATCCGAACGCGGCGGGACCCTTCTAGTGTAATAATTCGTAAGATTGCGTACTTTCGTAAGAGAGCTCGTCGGAAAGTACTCGTACTCGAATTTTAGCCGAGCAACGAGTAGTAGTCGTTCACTCCGATGGCGAACGACACCCTTACCGGTTTTAGTGCGAAATTATGCGCGCTCTTGCGCGTCCGTTTACGAGGCAACCGAAGAGACGACGAGGGAGCTTGAAGGAGATCCCCAGGGAGAGAAAGAGACTTCCTTTGGGAACGACAAGGCACGGAGGGGATGACGAGCATTAGCCAGGTTTACGGGGAACACGCTTGCCAGCAACTACTCTCTCTCTCTCTCTCTCTCTCTCTCTTTTTCCTCTCTCTCTTTTCTCTCCGTTCTCGAAACGACGCCAACGTGTATCTGGCCAGGCTTCTTCCATTCCTCGACCCCTCGTCGTTCATCCCTATTCCGGAATGCAGCATCCGTAGCAGACGCCGGTACGGTCGTATACGAGTCCACCACCCTCGATATCTCTCCTTCTTCTCTCTTCGGCAGTAATAGCCGGGAAATATGAGGAAATTCTTCCGGTCGACCGCATCGCCCTACCGTAATTTGGTGGACCATAAAGCGAATACGAAGCATCGAGAACGACTGTCTTTTTCCTTCGCCTCTCCGTCTCTCTCTCTCTCTTTTTCTCTCTCTCTCCTTCTCTTTTGCTCACGATAACGTGCGTCGCCTTTCAATCATCACCGTTTCCAAGTTTCCAAGCGAACCGTGACGATGATATTGTTACGCTTCGCGTGTTGTACGCGCATCTTTTTTACCTACGAGTCCAACTTGTCCTCGCGAAGATAAGGATGCTCGTTAGCCGACAAGAGACTCGCTCTCTTTTTCTCTCTTTCTTGTACTCCGTTTAAGGGAATTCGGTTTATCGACCTCCGACTCTTCTCAACGCGGAAAACGAGGTGGATTTTTTTTTCTTTTTTTTCGTGAAACGTTTCAATGGGCTGGATAAAAGTTGGAGCAGCATGATGTACCTACTTCTCGGTAATACGTCGGAACAAATGGTATCTTTTCTTATCGTAATATGCGTGGCGGAATGTTCCAGGAATGGCTCGCGGTTCCTTTCCTCGCTCGATTGTCTAACTTTCGTTTTATCTTCCATTTTACAGAGTTATTTTTACATTATGGAAGCGAAATGATTATACACACACATACACACCTACCGTAATATCCTCCGAGAATGCAAGGAAATTGAATATTTCGAGTTTCAGGAACTTTAATAAATTTGCCTAAAAATTCCCGTGAATTTTCGAATTATTTGTCTCGTTTTTCTAAAATTACTTAACTTTTTAAGAGGATTCGATCGAGATAGGGCCAATGTTCTAACACGTTCCCATTGTTCTTCGTATTCGATTTCATTCGGTCTTAACGACGAGTAATTCGATTTTACGCAGCGAATTAACTCGTCGATCACGCCTTACGGTACTCGCTGCTAACTAATCGTATTTGGTTTCTTCCTCCTTTTTCCGTTTCTTCCTCTTACGGATTTAGGCGGTATTTCGATTCTATTCTCATCGATCAGCGGATCCACGTTAAGCCATTTAACGTATTTAATCTGGAACCCGAGGAAAGATAATTCGCGCGCGCGCAAGAGAGAGAGAGAGAGAGAGAGAGGAGCGATCCGTATTCGACTTTTACGTGGAGCGAATGACGACGGGCGAGGGAAAAGATATCGTTAGGATATTTCCTACGAGACAAAGTGTACCTATCCGAAGAGAGGATGAGGAGGTTGGGGAAATCGAGCAAGAGCAAACTATGAACTCGGTTTCTCGAGGACAAAGCTTTCTTCTTCGGGCTCTTCTCCGCTTCCCTCCTTCGACGTTCTCTTCTTTCTCCCTCTATCTCTTTTTCCACATCCTCGTTCCTCCAATCCCTTCACCCCTACTCGGAAATTCTCAAGAAGTCTCTCTCGCTCCCTTTTTCTTCACTCCGCTTCTTTTCTCCTCTCGCAGAAAAGATCCTGTCGGTGTACCGCTGACTCGATTCGATTCGGTCCTCGAATAATGGTAAGGAAGGAAAAAAAATAGCATACGCAGCATAGGTCTTATCGAAGAAGAGAAGCAAAAAGAGAGAAAAAAAAGAGAGGAGAGATAAGCCATAAAGATCTATCGAATGCCGATTATTTTTCTTTCCTTTGTAACAATAACTCACAAAGATATCGCCGTTATCGTTCCGATACGTTACGAGAGAAATTGATTTTTTCGTTTTTTTTTCTGTTGCAGGCCTTAACCCAGCCGAGGAGAGGCATGTGAGTATCCTAAAAAAATTCCACGCGATCGGACCTTAACTTCTCGACGTTCGTTTAATTCGTTAACTACGGCATACCTACATACTTCCCACTCTCGGCCGGTGACGACGATAGTTATCCACCCAGGCAGTATTTTATCGATTTATCGAAACGTAATAACCGCAGTACGACGTCCTTGGCAATCTCACTAGCGGCGAAGGGCAGTGATCTTCGATATCGGAGCGCTGCCAAACCTTTCATAGAAATACGTTCTCTGAACGCGTGCCAAGGAAGATCGCGAGCAAACGACGATCTCATCGGTAAAGCCGTTTAGACTCGACGTTCGTTCGGGGAATCTAACCGAGAAGAAGGAACGCAAAGAGAAAGAGAGAGAAAGAGAGAGAGAGAGAGAAAGAGGGGGAGAGAGAAATTGGCATAAAAGAAGGTTAAGACGATCCGGTGTAAGTAGAATTAGTCAGTGGAATCCGTAGAATTCATCGAGTTCTGCTTCGCGATCGATCTAGAGGAGAAACACGGAAGAAAGGGTGGGAACGTGTAAGTACGAGTAAGCACGCTTGGCTGCCATTTAAGCCAAGCGTCATTATCTCGCGAGCTCCAATTCGACTCCACGTCCTCGCCTTAATCCATCCTCCTAATCTCACGAGACTTCGCAAATCGCTTTCGACGTTCCAACGAGCCGCTTTATACGTTTGGTATATGTATGTATGTATATACATACGTGTATATGGATATAAGCGCGCCGATAAGTCCATTGGTAGATCTGTACGTACGCACGTGTATACTAACGCGCGTATTTGCATGCACGGCTTCAAATTTGTATCGTGCTCTGTCGGAATAATGTCGAACTCGTTTTAAATTCCTATTCCTTATTAATTACTGTTTCTGATACAACGCACGGGACTGTATAATTACGTCGCCAAGAATGAGAATAAGAAATATTTATTTAAAATATTTTTAATTATTTTAACAACACATGCTGGAATAACGTAATGTAAAGTAAATTTCGTAGAGTACTTTTAGAATATTTTAATGTTAAAAATGATGTAACGATTAAATTTTAAAGGATAGAATTAAAATTCTTGTAAAAATCGTCGATGTGGAGTTAAATTTAATAAACCATCTCTCTCTTTCTCTCTCTTTCTCTCTAGGACCCGAATTGTACCGAATTCGCTATAGATCGGCAGATCGCTACTAGACACGAGTCAAGCCGTATCGTGAACGAATAAAGTAAATAATACGCTTACTCAATTGAGGCTATTATTTCGCGTCGGCATTCAGTGACAGCGAGGTACCCCGATCGCTCTTTCAATCCTCCTTCGCTATATGCCCGCAACAAAATACAGTCTTCGCATACGCTTTCTCGAGTGTTTTTAGGTTCTTAATTTATACAGAAATAAAAGAAAGAGTGTTAGAGATAAAAGATGATCGGAGGCTGCTTGATTAATTACCCCTCGATACAACAGAGAGAAAAGGTTTTAATTCGTTAGTCGATAAAAAGCGCGAAGACAGTTATTGAAATGTTATTTTCGGATTGGATAAAAGGTCCATTAGTCTCGATCTGGTACTGGCTTAGTATTTTGCCACTTTCTTCCACGATAATGAATTCATCGCTCGTATGTAATACATGCATACCTATAGTGAATGTAGAAAGTATTCGTACGCTACTTTCAATTAAATATATTTTTTAAAATTATTATACGCTTTTAATAAGTCTCGAGATTAGTCAATTTTGATAATTTTCCCGGATATCGTACGAAACGATGAAATGTATAAAATGTATTTGATTTTTATAACAAGTCTGAATAAAACGATTTAACAAAAATCAAAAAAAAACCTGTGCTACTTTTTTATATCCATCATGGAAGGAAAAGCAAAAGTACATACACGTCGTTCCAAAAACTGTTATAAATTTGTGCAATAACGAGTTCAAAATATTTGTTTTTTTAAATTTGTTTTTTTTCACTTAGATCTTAGGTTTATACGATATGCATTAAATAATTAAGCACATTTTCTTCGAGCTGGCTTATAAAAAAAGGTTATTCGATTTTAAAGAGTACCTACGAATACTTTCTACGCTTATCGTACGTTTCAACTCTTCTCTTTTATTCAACTCCGTATTACGTAGGAGATACGTATCTACCTAAGTATAACACGTACAAAGTTTATTGCTAATGAACGGATCGAAGGTGGATTTTTATACGATCGCCATTACAACGAGTCACGAGTGACTGACATGCTAATTTCTCGATTCTAATAAAATTATTAACGAGATTCGCGTATCTAACGTGAAAATCAACCGTGAAATTACCATTGTCGGTATTGAATAGAAAGAAGGCGGACAATGCGCTAACGAGCTCTTTCTTATTTTCGCGTTTACGAGATCCATGAAAGTGGTAAGCGAGCATCATTAAGTACACCGCGTCGGTACGATCGAAATTAGTTTTCCGCTAAAGCTAATGCGCGTTAACGACATTGTTTTAGAAAATCTACCGGATTCGGGATTATTTCAAATTGACCGGCCCGAGTCCAATTTGCTCGATCAACGATCGCGCGTTTGGACGATTACGTCAAAGTTATTATTATTATTATTTTAGATATACAACGGTATGATTAACAGGATCGCGATCATCGAAATAAAATTTTACACTTCCGTCCCGGCAAGAGGATCGTATTACCTCGCTAATTTAATCACGAGCCACATCGAAAATTATCTTTCGAAATTGACAAATTTCTATCCCTTTACCTACGTTCTACTTACCCAAAGTTTCTCGCCTCGAAATCATTTACGATACTTACATGTTCCCAAGGGAAGAAGTCTCGCAAATAGTTTATCATGCAAATGATCTTCGTATAGATCCTATTTCGGTAGAAAAAAGGAAAATAAAAACTAGGAGGAGAGGTATAGAACTCGTCGAAGAATATAAAAGAGTCGTACGTTCGAGGAGTAATTGGCTTTAACCGCGAGAGTGCTTAACGAAATCTGGCGATGTAATTTCCTCCCACTTTCTCTTTCCCTCTCGCTTCCACTCACGGGACAAGGAAGGGAAGTCGCGCGCGACGCGACGGGGAAAACGACTTTGGTCGCGTAAAATTTCACCTCGTAAAAGTGATTAGGCCGCCGCTTACGTATCGGAGAGGACGAGAACGAAGCCGGAGTGGCGTGGGTGGTAGGAGTGGGGCGAGGAGGAAGACTGGAATGGACGTAAAAGCCCGAACACCGGAACATAGGGCCGTAAAAAGCTCGTCGTCAAAAGCATCCCCTTCCGCTTCGAACGAGGCCTTCCCCCCTCCTCCTACTCCTCCTCCTCCTCCCCCTTCACCGCCATCACCACCACCACCTCCTTTTCTCACTCCAGCCTTTCCTCTTTCTCTCCGTTCTCCGAGGATGGCATAAAGCGCCCACCGGGCCCGACGCTCGTTTATTAAAAGCGCTCCAGGGAGGCAAAAAAGGCTGGAGAGCGCTCCAGGACGAACCGCTCGTACAGAGCTTCCATTCCTCGGAGTCCTACTCGGAGGATCGCTCGCCGTTGCGATCGATCGATCGAAATTTTTATACCGTCGGTAGGTACCCACCTACCTATCCGCTATGGTCGACTTTTCGATATCACCGAATCAAAGGAACGCGCCGAACCGTGGTCTTCGTTCGAGGGGCCATTTTTATTTACGAGTTTTTCTCTCTCTTTCGCGTTCTTTATAAATTCTCTCTCTTTTTTTGACACTCCCCTTTGTCCACTAGTCTTTCATCCTATTAAAAAAGAAAGTGGCATGCGAATATCGTTAATACAATAGAATATATCGGATCGGAACGCCAATTAACGGGGGAAATCACGTTATGTCCTTACAAATATTTATTTATCTTTACGCTTCATATTTAGCGCTAAACGAGACAGTCCGATGTTGACCCATTATTTGCCAGGTCCATATTTGCAATTTCTCTCTCTCTCTCTCCTTCCTCCATTTCTCTTTTCCTCGTTCTATGTCACATTCTCTGTCTCTCTCTAGATATACCTACGATATACTAGCGAATAATCACGTTTAACGCGAAATACGAGAAGCGACGGTAATCCATATTATTTGGCTGTTCCACCGTAGCGCAAAGCAATAATCAAATGGAACTTATTTCTCTTGGTTTCCCATTCTTTTTTAATAACGCACACGAGGTAATGCTTCAGCAGCGAGCTCGCAAAACGTTATTCGACGATGCCTCTCTCTCTCTCTCTCTCTCTCTCTCTCTGTTGCGCGTGCTAGAGAGAGATCCCGACAATTTCTCTTTTTTTTCGCAATTAATTTTGTCTCGTAAATCGCACAATTTCGAGGGACGTCGCGCCGATCGGCACGGTAATCGCGTGAAACGAACTCGAAACGAGATTACAGGAACGCGATCCCTTTTTCGTTATCGCCCGTCGATAAACTAGTCCGTTCGAATAAAATAGAAGGTAACGCGAGTCCCGTAAATCAACGATGGTCGATGCGCCGAACGTTAACTAGCGACCGACGAAACGGGACGCGGCCCGGCGTTCGATTTTCGCGCTTGCCGCGTACGTTATTTCGCACATACAAAAAAGGGACTTTGCGCGTAATTACCTTTTTCGAAACAGCAAAAACCTCGCCCGGACGCGAATCGAACGGAACGCGCGGCGGTGGTTGGTCGGTCGATCGGCTCGATTGGCATTTTAGCGAGGAATACACTCGGTATAATTCGCGCAATTTGCCAGCGGCACTGGCGGCCCGCGGCTGGTGGTCGATAATTAGCGCGCGTTTAATATGCACAATTATTATGAATTGATAATCGGGCCTGCGCGTCCATTACATCGGCATGGAGATAGATGGTAATAGGTTTCCATCGATATTACCCTTCCTTCCGTTTGCCTCCCACCCTCGTCTTTCTCGATGCTGCCGTGCTCCTCTTCCATCTCGCTCGTTGTCGGCGTTGTCTCTTCTCTTTCTATCTCCCTTATCGTCTCTTCGATTTCCGAAGACGGAAAAAAGAAGCGCGAGAAGAAAAGAATTCTCTCTCTCTCTCTCTCTCTCTCTCTCTCTGTCGTACCTACTTTAAATGAAAAACCGTCGACGGAGTAAATGCTGCTCGTTATTATTCGCACGGCCGCTTCTCCTCGAAGAGAAGAAGCTTTTCCTTTTTTTTCCGTCCCCGGCACTCTCTCGTACCTGCTCCGACTCTCGTTCTCGCCACCCCTATCCTCTTTCCGCGATTTCTCGAACCGAAGAATAGGAAGTATCTTCTCGTTGTGTCTCGCGTGAATTCCCGAGAAAGAGAAGGAGAATATCAAGAGGGATAGGGGTGAGAAGGAAAAGACGCGTTTCCTCGTGTTCTTCGTCTCATAGCAAATTCATGATGGTGAGGCGACTGCTCTCGGGCGCGAAACGAGAAGGGAAAGCAAAAACAGTGGAGGTGGAATTAAAGGTACGAAGAAAAACGAGAAGAGGGAGGGAACAAGAGAGAGAGAGAGAGAGAGA